>OX456527.1:10442258-11042258 GCA_949748255.1 Eustalomyia histrio
TCCGCAACATAGACCTTTCTTTATTGACCCCTGATTTGGGGGATGACTAATTTATGACTAAATAGTGGAAAGAAGTTGCTTAAATTCTTTTACTTTTTTTGCAATTTTAATTCTAAATAAAATTATGTTTAATTTTCCATAAATAATTCATATTTGCTAAAAAATTTTGAATCCATTAAAATCATATTTATAGCAGGCACTTTAATTAATAAACCAAGGGTGCCCAAGCCCTATGCGCTGGGTGTTCATTTGTTTTTGTAAAAGCACTTAGCAATAGGTTGTGCGGTTTAATACACACATAGAGCACTCAGCACTAGCAATACGAAATACACAAACAACATTGTCTTATAAGTGTTTTTTTTTTGTCGTTCTTCACTGTATACACGCAAGTGCAAAGCAACAACACTTTCATCATCAATATAGATTTAGTTTTTGTTTTACGTATGATATGAAATACTTTTTTTTTTCTTTTTTCTTTATATGTATTGGTTTTTACAATAAAAAAATATTGAATAAAAACTAGTTATTCTTTAAATGTATTGGTGTTTGCTCTTCCATAAATAAGTTTTGGTCATCCCTGGAATAAACAGAGGAGTCTAGCTTGCCAATGCTTTGAGCACATGTTGAGCAGATATTTAAAAAATAATTCAAAATTTTGAAGCAAATTTGCATATTTTTGCAACATACAACCAGACCTTTAAAAACATAATTTCTTAAATTAATTTTCAAATCTGATTTAAATTTTTATGAATTAATTTTTATGATTGAATTATTTACTATTATAATTCAATCTTTATCTTATTTGAAGAATCAAGTTGATTTTAATAATTCTTTATATAAATCAAACGTGTTAATTTAATTTGACTAATTCAATTTTAAATCAAAGAATCAAATCAATTTTGATTTGATTCGCGAATCAAAAAAAAAAAAAAAAATACTTATTTAGATTCCTCGAATATGATTTGATTCGCGAATTAAAATATTTTTTTTTAAACCACGATTAATTTAATTTTAAACCCAAAGGGTTTAATGGAATTTTTATAAAACAGCCACAGGGTGACTATTTTTTATACCCTCCACCATATATGGTGAGGGTATATATCAGTTTGTCTTTCGAAATATAGGTCTAAGACCCCATAAAGTATATATATTCGTGATCCTTATGGAATTTTAAGTCGATTTAGCTTTGTCCGTCTGTTGAATGACCTTTTTTTGCCCAGATTATTGGAAATCCTCCCGAGCAGTTAAGTATTGAAAATTAGCGAAGTGGGTTCAGCGGTTTAAAAGTATTCACCTCAAATTTTTTTCATCACTAAAATTTTTTTTCACCACAAAAAATATTTTTCACCTCGCAAAATTTTTTTCACCTCAAAAATTTTTTTCACCACAAAATTTTTTTTCACCTCAAAATTTTTTTTTCCACCAAAAAATTTGTTTTCGCCTCCAAAAATAGTTTTTATCTTAAAATTTTTTTTTCACCTCCATAATTTTACTTTAAAAATTTTTTACATTATTTGTATCAAAAACAGTAGAGAATATTTTTTAGGAGGGTATTCAAAGATTCGGCACAGCCGAATTTAAGTCGTTTTTTATTTGTTTTTTTTTTTTTTATCAATTTATATGATAATATAAATTAACACACTCCGCAAATTTCGTTTCCCGTTCCATTTCGTTCGTATAAAAATGGTTCAACCTGTGGCTGTTTTATAAAAGTAGATACATCGGGATGTCTTCCAGACCTGCCCTACTTTTATTACCGCAGTATATTTTTATACTCTACAGAACAAAAATTTTGTCCGTTTTTCGAGATGCCGGTCAATTTAAAAAATTGCGAATATCTAGAAAACTAAGCGAGATTTGCAAATTAATTTTAATGTTTTTTGTTTAATTTGTTTTAATTCGCAAATCAATTCAACCTTTTTTTAATTCGCGAATTAAAAAAAGAATTATATTTGAAATGATTTGATTCAGTTGAATCAAAAAAGATTCAAATGACATTGATTAATCAACTATGATTTTAAATCTGATTATATAAAATTATTTATTAAAAATAGTGAATCAACTCGCTAATTTACAAAAAGGAATTATTTTTTTTTCGCGAATTCAATAAAGATTTATCTTTTTCAAGGTCTGCATACAACATTCCGATGTAATTTTTGATTTTCTTTATAAATGTTCTACTAAAGCCTCTAAATTTTATACACTAAACTAGTTGAATTATGATATAATGACGTACGCATATAATGCCAGAAAAGGCTAACCTTTGGACTCCGTTTTTTTTTTTGGTTAAAATTCAGAAAGCCAAAAGATAAAGTTTTGTGTACAATTTGTATACAGATCAATTGGTTATTTAAGTAATACTGTGGTTTGGAAAATATCAGAAAAGGCCCACCTTTGGCCCCTGTCCTTTTTGGACAGGGGCCAAAGGTGTAAAATTTTTTGTGTACCCACTGCAGTTAGTTCCATTGGCTAATTAAATGATATTGTAGATTGGAAAAATATCAGAAAATATCGAACTTTTTTTAAAATAATTATTCAGTGGGGCCAAAGGTTGATTTTTTGCGCACAGTATACATTTAGTTCAATTCAATTGTAGATTGGCAAAAATCGAAAAAGTCCAACATTTGGCCCTTGTACTTTTTTTTTGATATGATTTAGAAGGACCAAAGGTTGACTTTTTTGGTTTTAATTGGCTTACTATATTACATTAAGTATTAAAAAATTAGCACAAAATGCCAACCTATGGTCCCCCTAAATCTTACATATAAAAAGTGCGGGGGCCAATGGTTGACCTTTTGTAGCATTATCTACACCAAACTATAACAAATAGTATCCCAGCAAAAACAGACATTACCAAGTAACTCATAAAAAGGCTTTAAAATATTAAAATTAAAAAAAAAAAACAATTTTACAAACATATAATTTTCTATTTTGTAGTTTTTCAAAACAAAACTACTAACAGTAAATCATTATTTTGCGTGTACATATAAGTACTTATTTCACCCATTATCAGTAGGTCATTATTTTGTTGTTTAAAGTAATAAAAAAAGAAACTACCTATCATTACATGGTAATCTACACAGTAACGACCCGTCATTAAAATGTTTTTGTTGGAATCGAATAAAAAATTTTAATGGCTTTGATAGGAAATTGATAAAAAAAACAAAAACTACTTATTTGACGATTTGACAACAGACTGCGGTCCGATGAGCAATCGACTTTAAGTGACTATAAACGGTTTTCAATTTTGTACTGATTTTTAGTAGCAAAAATCATTATTTAGTAAACTTTTTTGCTATTTACATTTTACAAATTATATAATTTTTACAACATTTTTTTGCTAACTTTGGAAATTATATTAAAAATTTTTCAAAACCGATTTATTAAAATTACCAAAAAAAAAAAAATTACTAGTTTTAAATTAAAATAATTAAAATTTGACCCTAAAATTCAAAAAATTTACTAAAAATATTTTTCAAAGCAAACATTAGCACATTAAAACAAAATCACAAATTCGTTTTTACTATTTTTTAAGTCTTTGATTTTTTGTTTTTAATTTTTTCTAAAATATTTTTTGAAAAAAAATAAATAAAATAAAAAAAATGTTGCTCGATTGCTAAGATTAGCAAAAATACGGCTGCACGACAAAATAGAAGGAGTTATCGTAGCTTACTGAAATTTGGTACGCGATTTCAGTTTGAGTTAGAAGATAAACGAAATTTTGGGAAAATTGGTGCAAGGACGCGCCTACCTCTCACATTATCCTTAAGTTTTAAAATGTTATAAAATCTTCAAATTCGGTCAGAACATAATGAAAATTGATAATTGTTATTAAAACAAAGTTATTAACGTGCTTGCCACCGAATGTACGGTATTTTAAATACACTATTCGTGACGAATACACTCGAATACACTATTCGTGATATCTCTAATTAAAACCGATTCCTGGTTGAATAGTTTTCCTGCAAATTCCACCTATTTAGCGCCCTCTAGTGGTACAAATAAGAGTCATATTTAAATTTTTTTCAAACAACGTTTTATAATCTTTCTAAAAATATGTTTTTTTTTATAAATATATTATCGCGGAACTTTATTTTATTTGATTTCATTTTAGTTTTAAATACTACAAAATTGCATCAAATTTATGAAAAAAAATCATGAAAATAGACATTTTTAAAAACATGATTTTTTTATAATTTGTGGCAAAATATTGTTCCTATTCTTTTCATTATCTTTGAGATAATAATATAAACTTTGAAAAACGTAAAAAAATTCCCCTTTTTCGTATTTTTTTTTACTTCATCAAAGTTTTGTAAATTTTGGGTTTTCAACAAAACAAAATGTATAAATTAAAGCCACAAAAAAAATATAATAAAATTTATATTTTTAGTTTATTACAAATATTCTAGAACAAATATTCTAGAATAAATAAAAAAACTTAAGGCAATTTTTTGAAAAACTTAATTTTTTTAATTTTTTTTTGTGAAACTATTTTTGCTTCAAATTCTCTTAGTTTAGCGCCCTCTCGTGGCTCCAAAAAAAAAAGGTAACACCAAAATATTTTCTTACACAATTTTAAGCAACTTTATAATCTTTGCAAAAATATATTTTTCATCCATATTTATGGTAAATATTTATTATTTTTTACGTCATTTCAAATTTTGTCACTTTAAAAGTGAAACAAATTTTGTAATAAATTAAGAAAATAGACATATTTTAAAACATGTTTTTTTTTGTAATTTGTGGCAAAAACTTGGTTCCATACTTCTTATAATCTTTGAGATAATAATATTAACTTTGAAAAACGTAAAAAAATCCTTTTTTTGTTGTCCAAGTTTAGCGCCATGGTGCCAAAAAGAGTTTAACCAAATTTTTTTTTCATATCTTTTAGTTGCTTTATAATCGTTCCAAATATATATTATTTATCAGTATTCATGACCAACATTTTATTTTTGATTTTTGTCTATGGAACAAAGCACTGTGCGCTGGGCTTAAATTGACAAAATTTCCCATAATAAAAGCAAAATTTCTAATTCCTTTAACACACTTTTTTCATTGTGAGTGTATAGTAGTCTGTATAAAAATAAAAATGTTAATATTTCCGAGTTGTTTGCACTTGTGGGTGTTACGTTTTTGCGAGTTCACTGTATATCACTTTCTAAATAAACCTTTCATATTAAGAGTATTATTAAACAAATTTTTGCATAACAAATCTTTTGAATGAGGTTTGCTAAAAAAGCAGACCAAAATTTATAAGGAAAAATATAAGCACTCAAAGTGCAGAAAATATTTTAATATATCTACAAGTATTATGTGACCAACATTAGTTATAAACCCAAACAACAGTCTTTATTTTGATAAAAAAATCATATTTAATCCCCTAACAAAGCATAACAATTTATATAAATCATTAAACCGGTCACTTTATTATATAACTCGAAACGGATTTTAAATATAATAACATAAACATTTACATTGTAATATTTGAATTTTCTAAAATAACTGCCCTCCTAAACCATAATGTGAATTTAAACTTTAGAAAATCAACTGAAAGTTACAAATTAAGTATTTTATTTTTTTTTTTACTTATTGTATTTTACAAATACAGTTGATATGATTTGTTTTGCTATTTGTATTTACTTACCACCATTAGTAGTCTTAAATCCGTTTGTTAGATTTATTAAAGCCGCTATTACAACTAAAGTGGTTAAAATATTGATGGCTGTTGATGATGAACGCTTTAAAAGCGATCTTTGTGATGGAATTAATGTCATTTTAGCTAATTTGTTGATTTTATTAATATTTTCTTTTATATATTCTTGTATAATTTTTTTTTTATTTATAGTTTTATTTTTGGGTATTTAAGTTTTTTTTTTAAATTTAACGTTATTATTTTGCTTTTGTGTGAACTATTTTATAGCTTTTGACTTGTTTTTCTCGGTTGATATTGTAGGAAAAAACGAAAGACTTGGACAACAAACTTGTTTCTTTTTTTTTCTTTGTACTTTTTTTCTATTCTATACGCACAATTATCGTTTTGTTGTTTTGTTTTTGAATTCTTCGTTGCATTGCAATTTTAATGCAAGAGAAATTCTACAAAAAACATAATTAGTTTTATTTTCATCACACAGTTTTATTGTTGTTGTTAATGATTTTCTTTTATAATAATTTTTCCACCTTTTGGTCTTTTTGAACACTCGTGTTTTAATATATTTTTGTTCTGCTTTTATTGAAATAATTTATTTGAAATTTCGTAACAGTCTACCCTTTAGGAAACTCAATAATTTATCTATAAAAATCGTTATCTAAACACTCACAATTTCAAATTTTACTTGTAAGAAATTAAGCACAAAAATGTGGTGTGAAGTAGAATGAGAGCGGTATGCCGTAGACCACCTTAAATAATATCGTGTTTATTTAATTTACATACACCTGTATTTTTATTGCTTTAGTACGAAAAAAAAAAACAAAAATAAATGTTTGTTAATCACTTCTTTTTTTCCGATCGTTCGTTAAAGTTATTTGCTGAAGAGGAGACGTCCACTCGCTTGGACGTTTTAATATGAAATAAGTGATGACCAAGTTTGTAAAAAAAATTCTTGTCTTGAAAAAGATAACGGACTTCGAATTTATGCTTAACACAAACTTTCACTTTAGCATGGAGCAGCACAGCAAAACGACCATGATATGGCATTCATTCATTCATTTAGTTAGTTAGCGAGCTGGCTGGCTGGTTGGTTGGCTGGTTGGTTGGTTGGTTGGCTGGCTGGCTAGCTAACCAAATTTCTTTTGTGAGTAATTGTTGAGCTAACCGGGTATTTGTTAAAAAAAATGTATTTTTTCCTTAACAGTATTTGACTTGAAATTTAAGTATATTATTTAAAAAAAAATTCATTTAATACTTTGTTAATTGCACTTCTTTTTTTCCACAATTTATTTCATACATTTAATGCAACTTTATGTTTTTTTTTGTGTGTTCTTCTTAACGGTTTTTTTTCTATACGATTTACAGCTGCTTTTTAGCAGAAAAATAAAATTAAATAAACTCCTCTTAATAAAACACGTCCGGTTGATATGAAGTTTGTATCATAACTGAATCTCTGCCTATTAAGTTGTCTATATTTTTAGCTTAGTTTATGCTCATAAATTTCTTTAGACATGTTTTGGCTTAAAAGAAATTGTTTTGTAAAAGAAATTTTATTTAAAGAGTTTATCAACTGTTAGTTTGACATTGATGTTAAACATTGAAAAATTTCTTTTAAGTTTGCGTTATATCTCTCTCACTGTTGGACACTGTTAGTTAACAGTGTTATGTTAAATTTTGTTTTTGAAAACTTAAAAGATGATTATGAAGTTCAATTGCAGTTTTTGCTTCTTCTTATCATTTAATAATTTTTATTTTCTTTTTCAAGAGTCGGTGTATAAAGATAATTTATTGGAATGAACTAATTTAGTTATTATTAATAATCTCAACATTGTATTATTCCCAAGCAAATTGGTATCAATTATAAATTTATTAAAAATTTTCAGACAATTTAAGCAAATAAATCTTTTATTAAGTTTATGAAGGTTTTCTTCATAAAATTATTTAAAGTTTCGTAGCAATATGAAAAGTTTCATGATTTAAAAAAAAAAACTCTTTGGCGCCGCGGCGCCAATATTTAATAAAAAATTTCCTTAAAATTAACAAACAAATTTTACTTGAAATTTGGTCAAAATTTCTAAATTATACTAAAATTTTACTACTGACAAGTAAATTTTTATTAGAAAACAGTAAAATTTCCTCCTAATTAGTTCATATACAGGTTAGTTGAAAAGTTCCTGCGCTCACCAAGAGATGGCACTGCAAGCTCCAAATTTTTTTTTCTCAAGTTGGTATAACTGTCCTGAGAACACATGCAAAGTTGCAAGTCATTCTGTCAATTCTTTCTTTGTTTACAAGCCATTTGAAGTTGACGTATCATTGATTTTTTTTAATATGGAAAAAATTGAATATTCTTCTTTGTTTTGAAGGGTTTAAAAGCAAAGGAAATTTATGAACAAGTGTATAAGGAGTCCTCACCTTCAAAACGCACCGTTGAATTTTGGGCTGGTGAATTTAAACGTGGTCGTACCAGCCTTAAAGACGATCCACGCGAAGGACGACCAAAAACTGCAACCACAACAGAAATAATTGAGCAGGTACATAATATGGTTAGTGAAGATCCAAGTTTGACTGAGCGTGAAATTGCTAATGTCATAGGCATCTCAGACGAACGAGTACTCCATATTTTACATGAAGAATTACGTATGAAAAAACTGTTTGAAAAGTTAGTGCACATTAACAATTCAACAAAAACTGGATCGAAAACAAATTTCTCAGCGTAATTTGGAGTGTTTTAAGCCGAATAAAACCGACTTCTTGCGTCGTTTTATAACTATGGATGAGACTAGGATCTACCACCATGATCCTAAATTGAAACAAAAACGTTTACAGTGGACTGAAGCTGGTTATTCAGCTCCAAAGCAGGTGAAGTCATAACGATCAGCAAAGAAGGTTATGGTATCAGTTTTTTGGGATGCAAAAGGAATTTTGTTGATTGATTATCTTCAGAAAGGTAAAACAATCAACTCTGAATATTATTGCAGCCTTTTGGATTAGCTGGATGAAAAAATTCGTAAGAAAAGACATGGTTTAAAGAAGAAAAAAATCATTTTTCATCAAGACAATGCACCTGCTCACAAAAGTGTTTTGACGATGACTAAATTCAAAGAATCAAAGTACAAATTGCTTGAACATCCACCGTATTCACCAGATTTGGCTCCCAGTGACTACTATCTCTTCAGAAATCTCAAACAATTCCTTCGTGGAAAGCATTTTTCGTCGAATGAAGAGGCCATAGCAGCCGTAGACGGTTATTTTGCAGAGCTTCCGGAAAACCATTATAAGGATGGGATAAAATTATTGGAAGATCATTGAAACAAGTGTATTGAGCTTCTAGGAGTTTATATTGAATAAAAATATATATTTCGTAACAAAAACAGTATTCTTTCATTTCGAGCGCAGGTACTTTTCAACCAACTGTATATATCATCTAAAATTTTACTATTAGTTAGGAAATGTTTCCTTGGTTTTAAGAAACATTTTATTTTATTTAAGTTCATTAGATAATTTTTTTTTTGCCAAAAACTAGGACTTAACTCCCTAAAAATAAGAAAATATTTTCTTACAACAAGTTAAATAGCATTTCTTTAAAGTGAAAATTATTCTTAAAATTGATAAAAAAAATTTCTAATATGTTTTAAAGTACTTTACACTCATTGTGTAAGTATTTTTCCACTTTTGGAGGACTTCCGCTTAAATTGAATTACACTAAATTGAATTACACTAAATTCATGTATTTAAAATATAAATTAAATTTGATTAGCAGAAAAGTAAAAAATTGTAATGCAGGATATCCTGAAACGTAATAAATTATGACAAAGTCAGTTCCTTTTCGTAGTTATTTAACGGTTCTGCTTGAGTGAACTACAAAAAGAGATGCCCTAAGTGACACACGGCATCTATGGTTAAGGAACACTGGGGGTCCTTTGTCTTCTTAAATGAAATAATTTAAAAAAATTGTTGCAAAAAATACAAAATATCACGGTTACATTTCTTGTTATTAGTGGAAAATGGAAGAGGTCATAAGTTGATTTTATGACAAATTTAGCTTAAATTTTAATTGACAAATTTTAACTTTTTTTTATTATTGAGTAAAAAAATAAAATTGTTTTTATGCCTTCGATAAATATAAAGTTTGATAGGCGCAACATCAATTATAGAAAAACCATTATGCAGTTATGTATAAAATGTGCTTGCGATATTTTGTATTGTAAAGGGTGTCCCAAGAAGAACGCAATTTTTAAATTTTAAATAAAACACAGATATTTAAAAAAAAATCGTGAAACTTTATTATATCGTAAAGTAGACAGAATGAGGTTATGTATGGAACAATATATCGTGCAGATGGCCGCCGCGGCTTTGCTGGCATGCACGCGATCTTTTAATGAAATTTTCAATGAACGTTTTGCATGAATGCTGCGGTATTTCATTAATGCAGCGTCCAATTTCCTCTTTTAAGGCTTGAGTCGTCGTCGGCTTATTCGCGTAAACCATCGACTTCAAAAAACCCCAAAGAAAAAAATCTAATGGTGTTAAATCGCACGATCTAGGCGGCCAATTCTGATCTCCAAAACGCGAAATAACACGACCGGGAAATGACTGATGCAGCAATTGAATTGTTTCTCTGGCTGTATGACATGTGGCGCCGTCTTGTTGGAACCACATGCCCTCCACATTCATTTCTTCAATTCTAGGCAAGAAAAAACTGGTTATCATTTCACGATACCGAACACCATTGACTGTTTGCGCTTGACCTGCCTCATTTTCATAAAAAAAGGTCCAATGATTCCTCCAGCCTAAAAACCACACCACACAGTGACACGTTGAGGATGCATTTGCTTCTCGTGAATCACTCGAGGATTTTCCTCACCCCAAATGCAACAATTCTGCCTATTGACGAAGCCATCAAGATGAAAATGGGCCTCGTCACTGAAGATGATTCTATCGGCAAAATCAGCATTTTCATGTTGTCTCTCCAATACCCAATTAACGAACTCCCTTCGCTGTCCATGGTCAGCTGGCTTCAGTTCCTGAGTCAATTGAACTTTGTATGCATGAAGATGCAAATCTTTCGTCAAAATTCGCTGCAAAGTGGATTTGGAGACACCAATTTGCTGAGCTCGGTGTCGAATTGAGGTGGATGGAGTTTGAGTGACATCATCACGTACAGCTGCGACATTTTCGGTCGATCGACCTGGTCGATGGCGCGTTGTTGTCTTTACATCACTGACAGACCCAGTTTCGGCAAATTTATCCATTAATCTCTTTACAGTTGACTCTTTTGGAGCATTATTGTGACCCCAAA
Organism: Eustalomyia histrio; assembly: GCA_949748255.1. Taxonomy (NCBI): domain Eukaryota; kingdom Metazoa; phylum Arthropoda; class Insecta; order Diptera; family Anthomyiidae; genus Eustalomyia; species Eustalomyia histrio. The sequence goes on from OX456527.1 coordinate 10,453,208, forward strand.
TTGATCGCAATTTGCGAACTGTAGCCGCAAAACTTTCACCATTTTGGTAAAACAATTTCACAATGAGAATGCGTTGTTCATTCGTGTAGCGCTCCATTTTTACTAACCTCGTACCTTCTACTAGCAAACAATAACAATTGTTCAAATGTCAAACAATGACACTTCGAATGTTGCCAGATTTAAAAATTGCGTTCTTCTTGGGACACCCTTAGCAAACAAAATTATTACATAAAAGCGAAAATTCGAAATTTTTTAATTTTTGCTAACAAAATTTTAAAATATATTTTAAGCTATTTTAAGTACAATATTTAAGACTGTTAAAATTAGAGATGGGCATGTGAGACATTTTTGAATCACGCTCACGCACGATCACGAACCAAAAATTACAATCATGCATAATAATTTTTTTAAATGGGTACTTTAATTCGTTTTAACTAATAATATTTTTTCTTTAAAATTAGGAAAACTAACAAGTTTGTTTTGAATTAATCTTTTTTTTTTGGAAAAAAAATATTGAAAATAAGTTGTCTTTCAAAAAAAAAAAAAAAAAAAAAAAAACCTATACCAAAGGTTATTATTTTCAAAAATTAAAAAACATTTACTTAAAAAAACCAGAATTTTATTAAAATTTTTAAAATTTATCTGAACTAAGTTGAATGAAAATTTTCCCTAGAAATAGTTCATCAGTTTCTAAAATAGTTAATTAGTTTTTAAAAATAATTCTTAAAAATTAAAAAGTGGTAGACTTAAAAACTGAATTTAAAAGTGGCTTTCTAAAATTTAGTTAATTTTACTACTCGCAAGCAAAAAATTAACACACATAAAGTTCAAGTACTTTCTCGATTTATGTTAGACACATTTTTTGAACTAAATGGGAGTAAATTATGTTCTAAATTTTTATTTTTTCAACTAAACTTAGTTCTATTGCATTTAAGTATGCAAATTTCTTTAAAACTGATAATTTTTTCTTAAAAATTGATAATTTTTTATTTAATATACTTGTTTTTTTTTTCTAAAATTAAGAACTATTTCTGAGTATATAAACTATTTCGTTTTTATCCAAACATAGGAATTTTTATTCATTTTAAGAATATTTTTCTTAGATTTAATAAAATTTTACTTAAATTAAGGAAAATTTTGAAACTATTTTAAAGGAAATTTTGATTGATTTTTAGTTCATGTCTTTTTTTTTTTTTGGAGAGTATATGAAAGTATCTTATTTTTATTTTTTTTTTAAGAAATCAATTAATTTATTTAAGTTAAAAAAAATATATTAGTATCATAAAGTTAATTCTCCAAGGGAAAAGAGCCAACATCTTAAAAAAGAAAATAATAAATATTCAAATAAAATCTAGTATTAACCAATTATGTGCCAAAAAATTGGATGAATATTAAGGAAAACAAAATCTTATTACACTGTGGGAAAAAAGGAGTTAGTTGAAGTTCAAGCACCTGTCCCGTGACCGATGCGAAAAGCACCGGTCTAAAATAACCTATCCTGTGACCTGTTTCGTGACGGGTAAAAACATGACTGGTTTGAAAGTACTTACCCTGTGACTGGTGTAATGTAACTGATCAGAAAGTGGCTACCCTGTGATCTGTCGCGCGACCAGTGAAAAAAATGCATGTCTGAAAAAATCTAATACCCCATGACTTGTAAAAACAGGACAGATTCTGCACGTATCAGTGATGTGGTACAAATACTCGTATGCTTAAGAAAACATCTTTAATAAATTAAAGTGTCAAAATTTAAAAGTAATTTACTTTACGAGCGAGTTTCATTGAATTTTAAATCTTAAAAGATTAGGAGAAAAATTAGTTTTGGCCGTACTAATACAATTAAAGGGCTCTTAAGTCATATTTGCCCACCGTTGGTATATTACTTTTATTTATATTTTATGGTTCTTGTTTGAGCGCTCTTTAAATTTTTGCTTAATATTTTTGTTTAAATTTTGTTTTTTAATTTTTTTTTATTTTCTTTAAATTTTTTGTTTTAAATTTTTTTTTTAATTTTAAAATTTTTTTCCCTCCTAATTTGTTTAGTGTTAAGCATTTTTATCTATAATAATTGAAATTTTAATTAATTAAAGTTTTTAACTTTGAGCGATTTTTTTTTTAAATTTTAATTTATAAACTTAATTTTATTTAATTTAAATTTTAATTAATTAACTTAAATTCATTTAATTTAAATGTTTAATTTTTAATTGAATTTTGTATGGTGGTGTCTGCAGTTTAATAATGTTTTCTTAATTTGAAAATAATTTTACATTTAAATTTACATTTGAAGCCGAGCCTCGAGTAACGTTTTAAGCGACAATTTTTACAAAACCTGTTTTTTTTCCAGATTACAGTTAGAATAACTCTCTTTTAAGACTTAAAAATGAAATTAGGCAAAATTATGCAGGATTTCGTTATCAAAATGCAATTTAAAGAAGTCAGTCAGTGGGATAAACCACAAGTTCTAAAACGTTTTCTTCGATTTCTCAACAATTTCAGTTTTGTCGTTTACAACGTTATTCGCGGCTTTGCTTCATTTTGTTTCGCAATTTTTAGTTTTTTCCATTGACCACAAGGGACCTATCCCGTGACCGGTCATCCGATTTAAAAACAATTTTGTATTTAAATTTACATTTTCTATAGGAAATCATGAGTCAATTCACCTCAAGGGACCTATTCCGTGACCGGTGTGTTTTTCTATTATTTTTCTATTATTTCTCTTTTATTGTATTTTAGTCTCTGTTTTGTTTTTGCTTTTGTACAGGGTGGCGCAAAGCCGATCATCTGATTTTCTTTCGCTGTAACTTTTGTTTTAAGCGAAATCTCATTTTGTTTTCAAATGATTATGTTTATTCACAATTATAAATTTTATTTTAATTAATTGTTAAAAATTATATCCAATAAATGACAGCCCGGCTCTTTTGATTACATTTTGCATAACGGTTTGCAGCATTTGTAATTTAAATGCTGTTCTTTAACTCCTCCAAGCTGCGGCGTTAGTTCGCATACATCAACGACTTCAAATATCCCCAGAGGATGAAGTCCGTGCCCCAAAAAACAGAATTTGGTAATTTTTCTATGATATAAAAATGAGCCTGGGTGCTCATGATCAATTTTGAGACAAATTTATCGTTCCGGCGTTCTTAAGGCCCCACAATTGTATTTATTTTAAAAGAAAATCAAAACAATAAAACTTTGCTTTTAGCCAGCCAATATGCATGGGCAACAATAGCTTTGAAGGTAGAGCTATCCTGCGGGAAAAGGACCTATTCCGGGACACTTCACGTGACCGGTTTACTGTGATAGGGATAGGTCACAAGATTGGTCACTTTAACATGGGCTTGTCCTAGGAGGGGGTCAATTGCCCACTGTGACATGTCACAGGATTGGTCTAAAGAACATGTCATGACTTTTAAACCATTCACTTGGTAGGTACTTTAAGAACCGGTCCTATTTTTACCTACCACGGGACATGTCTCAATTCCATAATGACTCCTTTTTTCCCGCAAGGTATTTACTCTTGTTAACAGAACGTTGTGTGAGCAAGGTTTTCAGACCCTCAGTGGATTTTTTAATTTTTTTTTACTATTTTTAATTGAGCGACTACTTTTTTTTTGCGTAAGTCTTGGGACTGGTTCTTTTGTGTAGGTCCTGTGACAGGTTTTTATATGGTAGTGCTGTGACAGCTTCTTCTGCGGCAGTCCTGTAACATGCCCATGTCAAAGTGATCGATTTCTTTCATATAAATGAACCGGTCTGAGGACCGATCCCTGTACCAATAGACCAGTTACGTGACGTTTCCTAAGATAGGTCCCTTTTCTACATTGATTAAACAAAAGCTTAGATTTATTTCTTTGAACATTTTCCCATAAGCGTCTTGACAAAGTTGTCGTTAATTTTATGTACACTCATAAAAAAAAAAATTTAAGAAAAATTTGTAAACGGTTTTCAATCTCACTTTACTATCTTTGTACTGATTTTTAGTAAAAATATGATTTTGTAAATTTTTTTGCAATTTACAAATTACAGAATAATTACAAATTTTCATTGCTATTTTCAGAAATCATTTTACGAATTTTTGAAAACCGATTTGCTAAAATTAGCAAAAAAAAAGTACTAAGTTTAAAATAGTGTATTAAATGTTATTTCTTATAACTACAACTTACAAACTTAAATACTTTTCACAACCAACTCTTGTCCAAAAATTAGTAGCACCTACTAATTTTTTCTACTAATTTCATTGTACTACACGTCAGCAGCAATGTGTTGCTCAAATTAGCAAAATTTCCCGTAATAACAGCATAAATTTCAGTTGCCATTACAGACTTTTTTCAGTGAGTGTATTTGAAATATTACCGAATAACTTTAAAAACTTTTACTCTAATTTTTGTGATTTACTGATTTTTCTAGGCTGATACATGTATTTCGATCTGGTTAAATATATCATCAGAAGCCAAAGTTTTAAAAGAAAACATATGATAAAATATTTTTCCTTCCATTTTTATCTGGCTATTTAGAAGGTTCTAGCTCTTACAGATTGCTACAGTTATATCTGTTCAAAAAATCGTAAAATTTTGTGTCTAATTTTATATGATCAGATAAAGCGGATAGATTGGATTTAAAATTTTTTGGATCTTAATTTATTTTTTTTTGGATCTTAATTTATTTTTTTTGGATTAATTCTTTTACTGTTTAAAATTTATTTTGTGAAAAAATTTTTTTACTGAAAAAATTTTTTTACTGAAAAAAATTTTTTTTAGCTAAAAATATTTTATTTTGGTGCAAAAATATTTTACTGAAAAAAAATTTTTTTAAAAAAAAAATTTAGAAAAAAAATTTTTTTAAAAAAAAATTTAGAAAAAAAAATTTTTTTAGAAAAAAAATTTAGAAAAAAAATTTTTTTTAAAAAATTTTTTTTAAAAAATTTTTTTAGTAGATTTTTTGAGTGAAAAATTTTTTTAGTTAAATAATTTTTTTTACCGAACAAAATTTTTCTAGTGAATTTTTGAGTAAAAAATTTTTTCTTGTCTTCGTGAAATTTGTAAAACGTTTTTGGATAGAAAAATTTTTTTTTGAGGTGAAAAAAAAATTTTTTAACGTAAAAACAACAATCTAAGCATCTGGTGAAAAACTATGAAAAATATTTTTTTTTACCACATGCTACTATTAAATTGAACTAAAATGAACAAATTTGAATAGAATATTTAAAAGTACCTTCTTATTTTCACTAACAACTTTTAAATAGGTGGATCGTTTTTTTTATTATTTTCAATACCAAACCGCTCAGAAGGATAACAAACAATATAAATAAGTAAATATAAGCAACCGCTTTTAGTTCTTATCATTTACCTGGAGGGTATAAAAAAATCAAATAAGGTACTGATCAAATCAATTCAAATGGTCACCTTAGCAAAATGCTATCAAATGAAGTTGGTACTTAAAGAGATTCCAAAGTGACTAACATTGCACATAAATTTCTATTGAAAGTACGTATATAAATGCAATATTTTCTATGCTCTCATGTACTTATGCATAGAAATTTGTTAACAATATTATTTGTGAGTGACCATAATTGTTTTTATTTTAAGTAGTTATTTGTCGTCTTCTCTTCAATGCATATGATGTTAGACTGTCGTCATAAAATGTGGAAAAAAAATACAACAAAAAATGAAGTATGAATATTTTCACTTTTTATACACTGCCGAGTATAGAGTTTTTGTTTTTATTAATATTGAAATCTCTTGTATGTAATAAAGTACTCACGTGTGGTGGTAATTACTTGTCAACAATGTTATTACATTTAGATTTAAAGATCTGTAAGATAAAACAAAAATATGGAACAATTAAAACAAAAATTATAAGATTCAAAAAAAAAAAAAAAATTAAAAAGTGAGAGTAGCTATTCTTGTTGTCTGTATGAATTTAAGTAAAGGGTCTACACAAGTCTTATTAGATAAGAGTTTGAAGAAAAAAAGATTTGTTTATACAATTATTTAAAAAATAAAACCTGATTGTTTTAGAAAGAGTTTCTTTATAAAAATAATAATAATGTTAATGAACAAATTTTTTTTATTTTTTTAGAGTTTAATAAATTTTTAAAGAAATCATAGTAAACATTTATTTTATATATTTATTTTTTTTCATTCCATCTTTAATATTTTATTATATTATTCTCTTAAATTGAGTCTAAGATCTTTTTACAAAAATAATGATTATTTATATTCTTCTTCCAATATGTCGTCTCCACATTGGATGACTTCTTCAGGGAGAAAAAAAAAATATTTTTCCCTGAAGAAGTCACCCAATGTGGAGACGAAATATTGGAAGAAGAAAATAAATAATCATTATTTTTGTAAAAAGATCTTAGACTCAATTTAAGAGAATAATATAACATTTATTTTATAAATGAATATTTTCAATTATGGTTCAATTATTATTTACTCTAAAGAACTATGGCGCTTTAACAAGTTTGTGTCTTAAGTCTTTTGTTTTAATACATTTAAAAGGATTTTTAGTAGTTTACAATATTTTAGGGGTAACGTCTCTAATCTTGATAATATCACTGTCCAACAAATTAAGACTTTTTGAATGGAACAGATAAGCGACCCCATAATTCTGAAAGGGTATGTTGAGTAGATCATTTTTGTAGAACAAATTTATGGTCCAGCACGTCTGAGTTTTTTTTTACAGTGGGTCAAAGTTTTCATTTTTTGGTCGAAGGGAGCATTATACTAAATGAAAAAAATGCTGTTAGTTAATGTCTGAGAGAATTCTTATGGTCAGAGTTGTATTGTGGAATTGTATGAGGATTATTTTTGTGGAAGATCTTAACCCTCTAACTGGTCTCTTTATGGGTCAATTTGACCCTTTTTTCGAGAAAATCAAAAAATATCCTTTAAAAAAGGACATTTAAGGATTAAAATATTCCACAATACAACTCTGACCATAAGAATTCTCTCTGACATTAACTTACAGCATTTTTTTCATATAGTATAATGCTCCCTTCGACAAAAATAGAAGACTTTGACCCTCTGTAAAAAAAAAAACTCAGACGTGCTGGACCATAAGTTTGTTCTACAAAAATGATCTACTCAACATACCCTTTCAGAATTATAGGGTCGCTATTCTGTTCCAAAAATGCTGTTGGACAGTGTATTTAATTCTATTATTCGTGTATGTGTTTTAAGTCTTTAGTTTTTATTATTTTTCTATGTTTCTCATAATTGTTCCGTTTCATTAACCACAAATAACAATCCTTAGGCCGTTGTTTTTATCTGTTAAACATTTCTAACTGTCATAGATTATTACATAAATTTAAAATATATTAAGGTTTTTTTTTATTATTATTTTTTAAGTATTATTACTTTTATAATGACTTTGTTATTATGCTTTTTTTTTTTGGTAATAGATAATAAGCCCTTCCTTACTTTAATTCAATTTCACTTTTAACAACTTATTGCTTACTAACTAAATACTTCTATGTATGTATTTTATTAAATGTGTTTTCGTTTAAATATTTTCTCACCTCGAAAAAAAAAAAAAATAAAAATAAATAAATAAAAACTTCAACAAGTGTGCAAAATGAAAGTAAATTTGACATATGAAATTATTATCAACACGTTGTACTAACATGTTAAGTTTGTTAGGTTTTGTCTTCAAAGTTAATCAACGTCGTCATAGAATAAAAAGACTTTGTAAACATTGTTAGTTAAATAAATAATTACTAAAGAAAAACTCCCCAACAATTGGACATTAATTAAAAGTAACACACTAGTTACTGGTAGTGAACATTTAATAAGCGTTTAAAAACACTTTGATGTTAATATAATTATAATGATCATAATAATTGTTAAATATTGAAAGAAACAAAAAAGAAATTTTTTGAAATTATTTTATTAAGTATTTTTCGTAAATATTTGATATACAAACATGATTTATCTATTGACTACATGTATTGTAATTTAAAATAGAAGACGAGAAATTTTTTTATTATTGTTTATTTTGTCATCATTAAAATTATGTATGCATTAACAAAACACACTCAGAGAAAGATATTTTTTTTAAGGAAAGCCCATTGTTAGTTTTATCTTTAACACTTATATAATATATAAAACTTCACAGGGCCTGTTCTCTAAAATTTTAACGACAAAATTCGATAGTTAAGTTGACAACTTAACTACCGAATTTTGTCGCTATAAAGTTAGAGAATTGCACTACAGATGTTAAAAAAAAATTTGAGTTTGGTGTTTTTCGAAATTTACACTTTTAACTATTTTATTTGCCAAAAATAAAAACTTTACGAGTGAGTATTTCATACTTTTCACAAGGTGTTGCGCATAATGGCGCCAAGAAATGTAATGACGTTAATATTCAAATGAAATAAAGCCCCATTTTTGGGACAGAATTTCATAATGAAAATCAACCCCAAAAATATAGTGAAAAAATGACACCAACCAAATGAAAATTAGCCCTTAAAATAAATTTTGAGGCATATTTTCATTTATTACTTTGAGGCTTTTTTTATTCAGTATGGAAAATAAAACCAATTTAAATAAATTACACCAATGCACTGTGGGCCAATTTTTGATCAAAAGTACAATTCAGGTAAAGGGAAAATATGTTTATATATTCAAAATCTACACTCACAATATTATTTCGTTAAAATCAACTTAAAATACATATTAAATTAATCGAAAATAAATTCAAAAAGAGGACTACTGATTTTTTTTATTATATTCAGCCCATTTTGTTGCTTATTTTCAATCATTGTTTAACAATTGACCAAAGCAGTATGAGCAATCGAAATTCGTTTAAAATAACTATCAATTTTTAAATGACAAAATGTAGAAAAAAATATTTTTTATATAATTTTACAAAAGACAATACACACAGATGTATATATTTTTATTTTCTATGTGTGCATGTATGTTTGAATAATTTCTTATGATTTTTATTGAAATAATTTTGTATATAAACAAACTACTTTGGTAAAAAAAGTAATTATATGTATTTCTATTTTTTTGAAACAGAAAACATAAAATTTTATATTTAACAGAAAATATGGTATCAACTCCTACTGAATGTCTGTAAATTTTAATTAGTTTGGTTTTTGAATTACTGATTCAAATAGTTAAAAAAATATATATCTATGAATTTCAATTGATTCTTCATTTAAAAACAAACTCTACGTATTACTTTTTAAACAAACCACAGTCGGTAACGGAAAATATATTGTGAGTGTAGGATTCTTGTATATTTTGTGAATGAATTATTGTATCATTGTTAGTTGGCGAGAGTTCAAAGTCTAAGTTTTATAATTTTGTAACATTTTTTTTTTTTAATTTTGTACTGATGCAATAAAAAATTTGTAAATAAACAATAATTTGTTCCAAAATCAATCTTAAAATATAAAACTGAAAATAGTTCTCAAACAAAATTAGAAACCTGTTTAATAAATAATTAGGAAAAAAGTAACAAAGTTATTTTTTCTTAAAATCCTAAATTTTCAACAAAAAAAGCTCCAAAATGTTACAAGAGATATTTAAAAAAAATTTGAAAGCCAATGTGTTCCCTAAGATGTCTTCTGCTTATGGTTTTGCGACCGTTCATAAACTTTCGAGATTTTACCCTTTAACTGGAAAACATACTCCAGACCTGACTTCTACACTGCTTTAGATTTTAATTTTCGCCTATTTATAAATTATAGTATGAATACAATTAAATTTGGATGTTTTTGATCACAAATCTATTCACAAACTGAATCTAAAAAATCAAAATGGCGTCCAAGAATTTTAAATTTTTAATGTATTTTATATTTATTTGTCAATAGTATACTAAATGTGGTCGGTGATCATGATTCTGAAGTAAAATATATAAAATTCAAAATGGCGAACACAATATGGCAGCTATTTAAAAAAAATAAAAAATAAAACAAAAAAAAAGTAAAAAAAAAAAAATTAAAAAAAAGCAAAAAAAGTAAAAAATTAAAAAAAAAGGAAAAAATTAAAAAACAAAAAAAAAAAAAAATAAAAAATTAATTAAAAAAAAAACAAAAAAAAAAAAATAAAAAATTAATTAAAAAAAAAACAAAAAAATAAAAAACTAAAACATTAAAAATAAACAAAAAAATAATAAATTACAACTTTATGAATTTGAAGTAAAATATATAAAATTCAAAATGGCGAACACAAAAAAAAAAAAAGAAAAAAAGATTAAAAACCAAACAAATTAAAACACAAAGATGAAATAAAAAAAAAAAATTAAAAAAAAAAAAAATATAAAAAAAATTTAAAATTGAAAATTAAAAATAAACATGAAAAAATATCACTTATTTAACCTTTCTTTTTTATTTATAATTAACAATTCTACGATCTTAAGGTTGGGGTTTCTATAAAAATATTTATTTTTCCATATTTTTGGCTACTCCATCGAATAATTGTGAATTTTTTTAAAAATTAAAAAAAAAATTATTAACAAAATTAAAATACAAAAAAAAAATTATAGGTTAAAAAAATTCTTCATAAATTCTAAATTAATGAAAAGTATGGTAAATGGTTGTTACCGAAAAATCACTACAGTGAACATTTTTATCATTTTATACAATACAAACAATATTATAAAATAATGGCTTCCGCCATATTGAATCAACCATTTCGAATTTAAAAATTTCGATTTCAGATTCGTTATTAACAACTGTAATTTTATTATAGACAATTTAAATCTAAAATATTAATATTTTGAAATTTATGAGCTCAATTTTTTGGCCGCCATTTTGAATTAAGAATTTTTAATTTCAGATTCGTACTTAGCAGCAGTAAAATTCCCTATATTCAAATCAGATAGTACAAACAGTTTTTAGAAAATTAATAAATCGCCATATTTGATTCGCCATTTTGAATTTTTTGTTCCAGGTTCGAAATAAGCAAACTCAAATTCTTTCAATATACTAAAATTTTAAAACTAATGGTCGCCATATTGGATCCGCCATTTTGAATTTTTTAATTCTGATTCCAGATGCGTGAACAGCAACATCTTTAGGATGTTTTTAGACTTTTATCCCTCTTATTTTAGTTTTGGCCAAAATTTAGGCTTACTGGATTGGAACGAAAACTAAAAATACGAATTCATTAATTTTGTCTTTTCTAACACATATCCTAATTTCCGTGCAGTAGGAATCCTCTCTAGGCAGAGTTTCTTGTGAGGATTTTTAATATTGTGTAAAGTAATCTTTATTTAAATTAGCATTTAAACAAAAAGTCTGTCAAAAATAAATCAAATTAAGTTGAAATACCCTTGACAGATTTTTTTTAAAGCCATATTATTTTAAGTGTAGGAACACTTGGGTATACCATTCCCAAAAAATCTATTAATAAATTCGATTTTATAATAATTTTTTAATTTTTCTTTGAGTGTATTATCAGTAAACATTTATAATGACTGTCTGGCCACAAATTTTCGTCTTTCTAATGTTCATACTATAAACTGAAAAATATGCGTAATTAAAATATTTTGCCAAAACCAAAATACATATCGTAAATAAAAAAACATCCAAATCACTTTCATTTTTGTTTTTTACTTTAAACGGTACTTTGTATAGCATTAAAGCATTAATACTAAGGTAGTAGTAGTATCCATACACTCAAACAGGTTTGTCAGTTACTACATGACAGTTAACTTGAAATATGGTACGAGTACCACTGTAATTGCGCGAGATGATTAACAGTTATTGTTCGCCATCTGATGGAGAGTTGGCGAACTTATTGAAGATTTTAATATCATATCCCTGTTATGTTATTTTACTTTGGTGGCTTTAAGTGTTATGGGAATACCAAGGACGGCGTTGCGATATGTATGGGAGGGATAGAAAAACTCATACATATATTTTTTTTTCTAAATTGATGTTGCCGTCGCTGGGGAACCCGAAACATTCTGTGCAACAGTCCTAAATTTCGCTTATATTTGCTATAATAGATAATTCCACTGAGTAAAGTTTTTCCACAAATAATTTTTTTCCCAAACGCTGTTTCATAATCTCTTTTGAATCAGCTTAAAAAAGAACTGAAAATGGTAAAGAGCATTTGCTAAGTTAATCAGACGTTCCATATATCAAATGAAAGCTTAAATTCTTGGCTTTCCATTACTTTTTACAAAAAATTTATGAATTGGTCCCCAGTGGGTTAATTTAATGGCTTTGATAAAAGTATATTTCAGGGACCTTTACTGCAATGTAGTTCTGGAGTTATTCAAAAGGGGCCGTGGCCGACAAAATAAATTATACACTCACAATATTATTTCGTTAAAAATAATCTAAAATACATTATAAATTAATCGAAAATACAATCAAAAAGAGGACTACCGATTTTTCATTTTATTAAGCCCATTTTGTTGTGTATTTTCAATCAAAAGTAGTAAAAGCAATCGAGTTATTTAAAATAACCATCAATTTTTAACTGACAAAACGTAGAAAAAATGTGAAAATATTGCTTTTTGTGCACTTTAATTTTTGACAGGGTGGCAATTTGCTTTTTAAAACAGCTGACATTTGCAGTGTTTGAGTGTGTATTTTTTAACCCGTCGCACTCATCTCACATTTTGCGTGTTTATTTATTATCGAAATGTTTCTGGTTATAAAAAGCATTAAAACTGAAAACATTACAATTTTATATGCACAAAAAATATTTCTTTAAGTTTTAAAAAAAATTATAATAATTTTGCCAATTTGATTGTTTTTTAGTGCTGAAAACATATTCAGTATTCTGGCACTGAGTACCCGAACCGTCTATTTTTAAAAATAACAATTAAAAAAAAAAATTAATTTAAAATAAAAAGTTAAATTTAATTAAAAAGTAGAATTAAAAAGAAAAGCATGTGTATTGAATTAAAAAACAAACACGATTACTCAGTTGAAAAGTATTTACTAGTATTGAGTACTCAAAAAGTATCGAAAATTTACAACTCTATTGTTTACAATAAACAGCTGTTAGAAACAGAGTATAATTTTTGCGTTTTTTTTCTGGAAGCAAAAATTTCAGCATTTTGAAAACGCGATGGCAAAATGATAAAACTTTTACAATCTCACAATGCATTATTTTTTTTCAGAAAAGAAAAAAAACATTAGATTTAAACCAAAAAAGTTATAAAATATAGTTAAAAATTTTAATAGATCGGCAATACAGCACAAAAAGTTTTATAAGTTTAACAACGTTGACCTATTCAGCTACTCATGTGAAAATTAAAATAAATGCTTGACCATACATGGTCTCATATAAGACCATATATCGTCGGATCCGAAATTTGAGGGTATATTGCCATACATATTCATATACGATCAGGATATATATGCATTATACACGTTTGCTCATGTATGTATGATAATATATGAGCATATACGGACATATATGGCCATATATCCTCAAATTTTGGGTGCGAAGATATATGGAAGTATATGAGTTCTTGTTTGGTCATATGTTGAGCTATGCATGGACGTATATGCCCAAATATGCCCACATATTCCCATATATGATCATATACCGATGTATGAGCATTTATGTTCATAAATTTATATATCGTTTTTTACATGAGTAGTTAACTATGAAAAATCATGTTTTTTTCCAATTTTATTAATTTTTTTTTAATAAAAATTTGTCAATTATTATACCCTTCACCACAGGTGGAAGGGTATATATAAGTTTGTCATTCCGTTTGTAATTTCTACAATATTGATCTTAGACCCTATAAAGTATATATATTCTGGGTCCTTATAAAGAGCGAAGTTGATTTAACGATGTCCGGTCTGTCCGTCTGTATGTTGAAATGGGGTTTCCGAAGAACCCAGACATGATGAGGACTTCATTGTTATTTATTTCTGTTAAATGTGATCCATTTCTGTTTGCTATTGAAAATCAGCCAGATCGGTTAATAAATGCAAAAAACCAGGACTACATTTAATTTTTTCCGTAAAATCCCTTTGTTTAATATGTAGAATTTTACGCATAACAAACACATCCATTTGTTGAAATTCTTTTCTTTCATCTCCTCCTTTTATACACAAACAACAAACACATACAAAGATTTGTCATTTAAATAAAAACCAAACAAATCTCTAATGAACGAAGACTTTTTATATATGTACCTCTATTAACGATGATTTTGTGTGAGCTTCAATAGCTCAGTTGTGTAGACGCTATGTCACAAATACTTTTTTTTCTCTAAGGCCGCGGGTTCGAATCCCGGTCAATTCACTTTTTTTTGTACATTTTTTTTATTTTCTTAAGACATTTTTTTTTTTTTTTGTTTATTTTTTGTTTTTTTTTTTTAACATTTAATAATTAATTTATATAAAATTTTTTATTAATAATTAAATAATCCATAAATATGCTAAAAACATCAAAATTTTTATAAAAACCCTCTAATACAAACAAAATACAAACGTTTTTATTTCTATTTTTTTCTCCGATTTAAAAGAACTTATAAACAGATTTTTAAACCATTTTATTTCTTATATATTAAGAAAATTTTATACATAATTTCCCTTTGAGTGCAACTATTTTAGGTCATAACTTATAATTATTTATGAAAAAAAAAATATAAACTATTTTCCTTCAAATTTTTAAAATTAAGCTAAAGAATTTAAAAATATTTTTTAATAAAAAAGCGAAATAAAATCCTAAATGCAAATTTGCCTGCTAAATCAAACGTTTTTGTAGAAATAAAACACATGCAGTTCTAGTGATTTCTTTAAACGATTTGTTGATATTCTTTACTTTCACCTCTTCACCTTTTATACACAAACACTATTCTAGAGCTGTAATATGACCTATGGATACGTCTTATATAGCAAAAGATCGAAAATCTTTAGTATTACATATTTGCTGAAAAAACTCAGAAATATCGGTTCAGATACAAAAAAGTTATGCCCAAAACATAAATTTTTTTTAAATACCAATTTTCTGGAACCATAAATCTTCCCGAGTCCAAACTTAAAGGTTAATTTCCTCTTAAAGGCGTCCGTATATAAATCTGTCCATTTCATATATGTCCATATATAAACTTCAGTTTTTTTCCAACCATGGTGAAGGGTATATAAGATTCGGCATAACCGAATTTAGCCGCTCTTACTTGTTTTTACTACATTTGTTATTTGCTTTTTTTAACAGTTAAAAATAAAATTTTTTTTAGTTATTTATTATATAGTTAATGCCTTTGGCTCCTTTTTATCTGTCTACACCTTTGTTTAACCTATCATTTTTGATAGATTGCACCGACAAACGTTTTTGAGTGTACTTGATAATAAATACTTTTATACGCTTATGTTATGTTTATCACAAACAACTTAATAAAATTGATGATTAGTTAACTTTCAAATTAAAAATTATTAACAGTTTTACTGCCTTAATTTTTAAAACTTTTAAACTAATAAAACGTTTTTAATGCTTCTTTCTGTCTTTTTTTTTATAGGAATTATAAATTTAAAATGATCCTGCTCAATCATAAATTTTGGTAAGTGTATCATCAATATTATTAATATTTTTGAAAATTATTAAAATCTATTTATATTGCAATACTGCAACAATTTAAAAAGTTTCTCAAACAATTTTAATTGTTTGTTGTTGCATTTTAATTTATTATTACTAAGTTTTGTCTCTTTGTTTTTATAAATCCATTTTGTTATGGCTTTCAGTTTTGTATGGATTTCTTTTTTTTTTTATTTATTAATTTCTTGTATGTTGTAATTCACTCCTATTTTGCTCTTGAATAGAAACTTCCGCATCTTCACGGGTATTTTAATGTAGTATTATGAAAATGAAGTAATTCGAAAGGTATCTTCATCTCATCATTGTAGGGGTCTTTGTATTTCTTTTTTTGTTTTTTGTTCACTATCATAATGATATTTTTATTGTATTGTTTCTTTTGTGTTGGTTCCCTTTAAACTTTTTAAATGGTTTTCAAATTGTAATTGATAAATTATGAGGAAGACCTGACCTCACTTGTTTGTTAAAGATTTTTATTATATTATATCTGGTGTGTCATTCCATTCCATTCTATTTATTTTTAAAAGAGTTATTTTGTAATACTATAAAAACATACAAACAGTAGGTATAGAGTATTAAAATTTTAATTAAATAAGGCAACAATTATATTGATGGGACCAATAGGGAGTAGAGAATACAGTTTGCTTTGGACCTGTCACAAGTGATCAATTTCCCCCCTTCTATGACAACCTCTTACAAAAGTGACGGGACTCTTTCATTTCTACTTTCATTCCTAAAAATTGGGTATGTCCATTTGTAGCTTCTATCCCACTGTGAAAATTATTTAAAGTACTAAATAAATATTTCAATTAATTGTTATTAATTTTTCTCCTAATAATTTCCATTAATAATATTATTTTATCATCAATGGATAAGTAGAAAAGTTTTTATCACAGTGGGTTGTATTTCATGTAATTATACATGAATACACTTTACATGTAATATAAGATTTCAAAAAGTTTTAGACTTCTATACATATTACTATTTATATGTGAATCACCCAGCAAAAGCACACATTACCAAATAATGGGTAAAATAATGTATAGCCATAGGGGCCGATAAATTACTTCACACGTTACTTCATTGATGAATTTGAATGGGTTCATTCTTACAAATATGCTTATTAAAAAATGAAAAATAATGGATTACTTTTTTGCAGATAGGGGATACAAATTAATTGGTTACCTAATTGATTACGAAGAGGTTAACAATAATTAGTTACTTTGACTTTTCATTTTTTAACTTTAACTTTCCACTTAAAATCTTTAGTTTTTCAAACCAATTTAGACTTTTCTAAAGATATACAAACTAATAAAACCACGAATGCTAGTTTCTGAAACAAAAATGCTCGTTAGTAATTTATAGTTTTAAGAGTCAATATTTTTTTCTTTTTTTTATTTTATTTATATTAATGATATAATTACAAATTATATCCTAATACCGAAACAGAGCACTAGCAACGAAAACTATCGGCTCGTTGTAGCGAAAACAGACCAGAGCCTCTGGTGGGAATTGAACCCACGACCCCCGCACTGATAAGCTAGCACACTACCAACTATCCTACCGGGGCGCTCTTTAAGAGTCATTATTTTATGTTAAATTGTAATGTATTACGTAACCAACTGTTGTTAACTCATTACTTTATGTTTCAAAATAATGCTGAAGGCAAGAAGTATACATAACAAAGTAATGCACTATTTAACCAACTATTGGTAACTTATTAACTTATATTTCATAATAATGGTGAGGGTAAGAAGTATACATACAAAGTAATGCATTATCTATCCAAATATCGGTAATTAATTACTTTTTGTTGAATTATAATAATATATGTAAGTAGTATACAAGACAAAGTAATGTATTATGTATCCAATTATCGGCAACTCACTACTTCATATTGAAAAATAATGATATATGTTAGGAGTACCCATTACAAGATAATGAATAAGTTTATCGCACCCATTACAAAAGTTTTCCTGGGCATTGGATTATATAACGAAATTTAAAATTTTCATAGAAAATGTATAATTTTAAGTTTTTGAGATATTTCTATTACAGTTTTTAGTGTTTACAAAAAAAAAAAATACATACGATATTTATCTAAAACTATTAGCTTTTATTATTGTTTTATTTAAATGTTAATAATTTTGAACTAAATAACTGCAAACACACGTTTATATAGTGTATATAATGTGAAATCAATGAAGTAATTTAGTCTACGAAATTTCCTACAATTTTTAACCTTTATAATGTATAATGTACTCATAATAATCCATGCTTAAAACTACCAAGTTTTTGGCAAAACAACAAAACTTTCGTAAAAAAAAACCAAAATTGGTTATTTTTGACATTATGTTATTTTAATGGAGTTTTATGAATTGTTGATCTGTTATTTTGTAAATGAATAGTATAGTAGGATTCTAGATCATGTAATCATATTCTTTTTATAAATTATTTTATTGGAAAGAAACATAAAAATGTTAATTAGTAAATTATAGAGAATAAATATTGAGAAATTCCACAGAGCCAGCATGATAGAATACTTAGTATTTTCGATTGGCGCTACCCAACCTTGTCAATATCCATGCTCCATGTTATTTTTTCATATTTTTGTGAATAAATTATTATCAGTGTGGAAAATCAAGTAGTTGATTTCATATAAAATTACCCGCATAAGTACGATTATATATTTTTGAAGTAGTGGCAAAACCAAAAATTAGGCAATGTAAAAATAGATTATCCAAATTAAATTATAAATAGTTTATTTGTAAAATGTTTAGAACATGCCGGGATTGGAACTCAGGCCGTCAGATTGGCAGACGATATAACATACTTTCAAAATCAGACAAACGAATCGTGGATAGGTCGAAGTGGCAGACGGTTTCATATGAACTAGCACACTTAGAGTCTGAGGTACATTGTGTCGTCGCGAGTCAAATTGATCTTTGCCAAGCAGACTCCACCGTTGAACCAGTTGGAGCCCCGTACGAAGCTCATGAGGTGTGAGATGTCAGCATCCACGAGATTACTGAGGTCACGAAAGTACGCTGTTCACATTAAAGGCATACTTCGCCTCGGATACAAACAAAGTTAGTGCTTGATACTTTACTCCTCCTTTTCATCCATGCAGGTCCTGCATGGGTCATCCTCAAGCCCACTCCGTGGCTTCCTATAATACAGTGGCCCATTATTACCGCCACCATATCCGAAATAGCCTTTCCTGGTGCTTCCCGAACTAAGAATGGGTTAAATATGCCTTGTTATCACACAAGTAACTACGATGGCACACCTGGGATTAGTCGAACTCTCAGGGTAGAGACCCAACTTACAAGTTGCCAGGGGAATCTTGGTAAATTTCCGAAATCCATCAGTTCGTCTCTGTCCTTCGGCACCCATACGGTTCCAATATTAAACGGCTTAGCCATCTTTTTTTTGCAATGATGCGGGACAGTTATGTGCAATTACCATAGTCAGAGACGTTGATCGCAAGGACTTGACAGCAGCTTGACTATTAGAGTAGATGTTTACGCTTGTCGGGTACAGAATGTTGCGCCTAAGGCAAGCGGCAACCTCCCCTATCGCTGTCACCTCAGCCTTAAACACGCTGCATTGATCTGGCAATCTCCGAGTCAGACCGAAACCAAACTCCCCGGAATACACCTCAAAGCCAATTCGGTTCATAAGCTTTGATCTGTTCATATCAAAATCAACATCAAGCCCCCTCAATAGTACGCATATGATCCTCATTCTGTCGAAAATCCTCATTTACCAATATCACGTTGTGGTCCATTCGAGGTCGATCACAGCCTTATAGCCGCATCGGCCGCTACCTGCCTTCCTAGTATATCCAAGGGAATAAGATGGATTATAATATTCAATTCATCCGATGGTGTAGTACATAGTGCGAAGAATAGGGCGAAATATCGCCAGTTACCTCTTAGTGACTGCCAACAGCCCTCCTACCAGAGTATAGGGTAATCGCCGCCTTTTTGGCCCTTTCTGGATCGTTGTGTTTGAAAATAGCCTCCTCTCCATAATTATGTCAACACTTGTCAGAAAGTTGGATTTTCACACTATACAGAGTAACAGGCGCAAAGCGGGATTGGTATGGCCTTTGTGAAAGATTACAAGCTCCGTTTCGTTAGGATTGATCCCAAGTCCTCAGGTCCTTGCTCAGACAGTTAACTCCCTCAGGTCCGTCTGCTCAATATCCACCAAGATGGAAAGAATTTTCCCTTCATCACTATCGCAAAATCATCAGCGTACGCCACTACGTTCCACCACCCCTTCCTGAGGAGAGAAGTACAGGTATAAGTGCAAGATTCCATAGAAGGGGAGATGGGACAGTTCCTGAGGCGTCCTTCTGAATACGAAACCAGTCATACGAGTACCACCGAACTCAGCTGTTATGCACTTACTGATCAGCAACCCACGTTATCAGTGTAATGACCGACTACTCAATGGTACCTTCAAACTCGTGCAGAGCAGCCTCCGTTAAACTTTCCTTACTGTATGCATGTTGTCGTGAAGGCAGCAGCTCGGAGTCAATGGTTTTCCGCGAGTATGATTCAATCTTAATTTCCAATGAAACGGTGATAGACAATAATATCTTTGCAGATTTTGGAATGAAAACCCTTCTCGTATTCCCGTACATACGGCACCTGTACATACGGCAACTGTACATACGGCCTATGAATACAGCCAGTGTAAATTGTCAAAAAGAACTCAACTACCAGGCCAGATACATTTCCAACATGTCAGCTGGAATAATGTTATCTGGCCTAGGAGGAATAATGTGTCCCCCATGTATGCCTAGGTATACTAAATACCGAGATACACCCCCGACTAACGGGGATTTGCAATAATCAGCCCCTGTTTCATCGTCGTAGAGCTGCTAGGAAAGAGAGTATTAATTTAAAAGATAAGTGATTCCGAACTGGAAGTTTTTTTAAGAAAAGCCTTTGGCGCAGCCTTAGAAGCCTCAGAGACGTTTTATATGTCCCTCCAGAAACGTTTCTCAGACTAGCATTTAGCTGCACTAAACACCCTCTTATACAGTTTCAATAACAATTTGTCAGCAGCCCAACTCACATTCACTTTCGAATTCTTGGCCTTCTTAAGGAGCTTCCTGCAGTACAAGATAAATTACACCTCATTTATCCATCTTGTCACCAAGGGATGTAACATCAGCCCCGGTCTGAGGCTGGGGTGAAGGAACTGAGTTGGGGGTCGCTAATTAGTTCAGTGATAACAACATTGAAAGCTCCCGTAGGCGGACACCGACCGTCGCGCTGATTTTGTCCAGTTACGGGAAATTTCATATTAAATTCAAAGAAGGGACTAAGAAATTTGTCCATCCATGAGAACTGTCCGGTTACGGGAGCTTGGCATGCTGCCAAAAGTTTTCTCAATTCTCAAATCCTTTGAATAAAGTTAAAAGAGAATTGAAAACTGATTCACAAAAAGTGTTGATAATTTTATTTTTACTTCAATTTAAAAACACTTCGAAATCGAAAACAACTTTCAGATTTGCTCCTTGATGTAGTTGCAAAAGTTAACTAAACCGTAAGTGATTTAAGCAAATTCGAAATACAACACTTTTTCAATTTTTGCTGTGTTGTTATCATTTTAAACGCCTTTTTTTAAAACTCTTTGTGTAAAACACTTTCATTTTCAAAAATAAACATCCGCAACATAATATTATTTTTAAAAATGATTAAATTGTTTTTGAACAAAAAAAAAACTTCCAAGATGATGATGTGAAAACATTAACTTTTATTTTTTTCCATTTATGAATTTAATTGCTATTAAAAATTAAGTAATAACAATAAACAAAAAATTTAAATTTAATCAAGGGAGTGTCTAAAGATTTATGTACAACATATGCTATATAGCTGCAGACTCATCGATGGTAGTTTAGGAAAATATTGAAACATAATTTTGTATAAACTTTTATATACTCTACACCACTACGTAGGGTATACTGAGATTTTAAAATATTGTAGAGGTTGGTTGAAAAGTTCCTGCGCTCACCAAGAGATGGCACTGCCAGCTCCAAACTTTTTTTTTCTCAAGTTGGTATAACTGTCCTGAGAACACATGCAAAATTGCAAGTCATTCTGTCAATTCTTTCTTTGTTTACAAGCCATTTGAAGTTGACGTGTCATTGATTTTTTTTAATATGGAAAAAATTGAATATCGTGCAGTCATTAGATTCTTTGTTTTGAAGGGTTTAAAAGCAAAGGAAATTTATGAACAATTGTAAGAAGTGTATAAGGAGTCCTCACCTTCAAAACGCACCGTTGAATTTTGGGCTGGTGAATTTAAACGTGGTCGTACCACCTTAAAGACAATCCACGCGAAGGACGACCAAAAACTGCAACCACAGCAGAAATCATTGAGCAGGTACATAATATGGTTAGTGAAGATCCAAGTTTGACTAAGCGTCAAATTGCTAATGCCATAGGCATCTCAGACGAACGAGTACTCCATATTTTACATGAAGAATTACTTATGAAAAAACTGTTTGGAAAGTTAGTGCCGCACACATTAACAATTCAACAAACACTGGATCGAAAACAAATTTCTCAGCGTAATTTGGAGCGTTTTAAGCCGAATAAAACCGACTTCTTGCGTCGTTTTATAACTATAGATGAGACTTGGATCTACCACCATGATCCTAAATTGAAACAAGAACGTTTACAGTGGACTGAAGCTGGTTGTTCAGCTCCAAAGCAGGTGAAGTCACAACGATCAGCAAAGAAGGTTATGGCATCAGTTTTTTGGGATGCAAAAGGAATTTTGTCGATTGATTATCTTCAGAAAGGTAAAACAATCAACTCTGAATATAATTGCAGCCTTTTGGATCAGCTGGATGAAAAAATTCGTGAGAAAAGACCTGGTTTAAAGAAGAAAAAAAATAATTTTTCATCAAGACAATGCACCTGCTCACAAAAGTGTTTTGGCGATGGCTAAATTCAAAGAATTAAAGTACGAATTGCTTGAACATCCACCGTATTCACCCGTCCATTTGTCTGTCCGTCCATCTGTAAATGTATTCTTGTTCGTAATCGACAATGGAAGATATTTTGAAGAAAATTTATACACGGAGACTCATATTAGCCCAAGGACGAGCTCTAATAATTTTGATTGGAATCGGTCTATAAAGCGTCCCTAAAAATATTTTGAAAAATATTTAAATGATATTTGGTACACTGATCCATATTGGCCGAATTACAAGTTTTGTTGATTGTTTGGACTTAGTCCCTATACAACTGAATATCTCATAAAAAAACAAAGAAAAAATCGAAATTTTGAACAGAAATTGTATTTTTTTAATCATTTATCAGTTTTATTTAACAATTTTGGACATTGCGATGAATTAAAATTTTGGAGACAAACTTTTGTGGAATTTTAGTCGGATTGGTATAGGGTATCATATGGTCTTCAGCGACTACATTTGTTTTTAC
The DNA here is from genome assembly GCA_949748255.1 of Eustalomyia histrio. Taxonomy (NCBI): domain Eukaryota; kingdom Metazoa; phylum Arthropoda; class Insecta; order Diptera; family Anthomyiidae; genus Eustalomyia; species Eustalomyia histrio. The sequence goes on from OX456527.1 coordinate 10,476,204, forward strand.
TTGTTTTAAATTTAAATTTTACAGAACTATCACCACTTACCTGTTTGCTTATTGAATGTTAGTTAATCAAATAAAAGAAAGTGTTTATTCACACTGCAAAGTTTTAGTTTCATTTGGAGGGCGTGTGTTGTGTTAATTTTGATGCTTTATGTTCAGATTACATCAGTGATGATATTCTGTCATATTATTAACACAACCTACAACTAATTGGGATCAATTTCAAACAATTAATCGTCAAAAGTAAGGGGTGCTTATTGAATTAATGTAATTTTTTCGAGTGTGTTTGATTTACATAAATTTTAAATAAAAACTTTGAATTTCTTTTTCACACTGTATAAATTGTTAGTACTACAACTGGATTTATTTATTAATCTTGGCTTGGGTTTATTTATTATTAATCGTTATTAATTTGAAAATGTTAATTTTTCATACACTCACAATATTTTGCCTGTAGTCGTTTAAAGTTAAATAAGATATAAACAGACCTTTAAAAACATAATTTCTTAAATCAATTTTCAAATCTGATTTCAATTTTGACGAATTTATACGCGAATTAATTTTTCTGATTAAATAATTTATTACCATAATTCAATCTTTATCTTATTAGAAGAATCAAGTGGATTTGAATAATTACGAGGGCGGATCAATAAGTCCATGACTTTTCGAACTTCCCTCGTAGTTATATGAAATGCAACACTGCTCCCATCAAGTACCACCTTTTAATAGACTACTGTCAAATTTTGAGCAAGTTCCATCATTTACTTTGCGTTTAACAGCTGTTCAAAACATACAACCTCGTGGATTTTTTTTTTAAATGGAAAAAAGTGAATTTCGAGTGCTCATTAACAGTCAATTAAACCAAGGAAAAGCTTGATAAATACTATGTGGACTCTGCACCATCGCTTTCAATGGTAAAAAAGTGGTTTACTGACTTTCGTTGTGGCCAACAAGCACGAACCTTCTGGACGCCCAGTTAAGGTCTCTACACCCAAAACAATTGAAAAAACTTACGATATGGTGTTGGCCTATCGGAGATTGAATGTGCGACAGATTGTGTAAGACATAAGCATCTCACATGGCTCAGTGGTTTCAATTTTGAACGATTACTTGGGTATGAGAAAGCTTTCCGCAAGATGGCTGCCGCGTTTGCTCACAATCGACCACCAACGGTATCGTGTGACAGCTTAGTTTCCATGGCAAAAATCCATGAAGTAGACTGCGAATTGCCCCCTCATTCGCCTTATTCTCCGGATTTGGTCCCCAGTGACTATTTCCTATTTCTAAACCTAAAGAAATGGCTCGGTGGAAAGAGATTTAGCTCCAACGATGAAATTATTGATCAAACAAATTATTGTTTTATGGACCTCTAAAAATCCTATTTTTTGGAAGGGATACAAAAATTGAAGAAACGTTGGACTAAGTGTATTGAGCTAAAAGGAGATTATGTTGAAAAATATTTTTTTTTTTGCAAAAAAAATAACTGTGTTTTATTTAAAAAGTCACAGACTTATTGACCCACCCTCGTGTTTTTATAAATCAATCGAAATAATTTAATTTGAATAATTCAATTTAAAATCAAAGAATCAATTCAATTTTGAATTGATTCGCGAATCAAAAAAATAATTATTTTGATTCTCGAATATGAATTGATTCACGAATTCAAATAATTCTTTTAAGTCACAATTATTTTAATTTTAATCCCAAAGGATTTCATGGAATTTTTACAAAACAGCCTTCTCGGAATGTCCTGCGGACCTGGCACATTTTTACTATCGCAGTATATTAATAATCTACTAAAGCAAAAATTTTGTCCGTGTTACCTCATCTCGTTTGATTTTTGAGATACTGGCCATTTTAAAAAATGGCCACAGGGTGACTATTTTCTTTTTACTAAATTATGTAATAATATAAATTAACAAACTCCGATAAAACAAATTTCGTCTCCCATACCATTTTGTTCGTATAAAAATGGGTCACCCTGTGGCTGTTTTATAAAAATAGATACTTGGGGGGATGTCTTCCGGAGCTGGCCTATTTTAATTATCGCAGTATATAAATAATTTAACTTTTTACGAAATGGCGAATATCTAGAAAACTAAGCGAGATTTGCAAGTCAATTTTTATGTTTATTTTATTTTGTTTTAATTCGCAAATCAGTCTTTTTTTAAATTCGCGAATTAAAAAAAGAATTATGTTTGAAATGATTTGATTAAATTGAATCAAAAAAGATTTAAATGAAATTGATTAATCAACTATGATATTGGATTTAATAAATTGATTTATAAAATATTGAATCAATTTGCTGATTTACAAAAAGAATTATTTTTTCGTGAATTAATTCAATAAAGATTTGTCTATTTTAAGGTCTGAATATAAATCAGCAAATGTTATTTCTATTAGTTTAACACTCTCGATATAAAATTGCATGTTAAAGTTTTTTCATCATAGGGTCATATAGACTCCAACTGCACTTAAGCGTTAATGTTCTGGAATTAAATTAAGAATGCTATTTTTAGACCTAACAAACTAATATCAAGTATTTTCATCAAAATCCGCAGAGAAATATCTGTTTTATTAGTGTATATAAAAAAATGAAGCAAAATAATAGTATTTGACACTTTTTGTCAAATACTAAAGGGTGTTTTTTATAGAGTGACACAAGTAAATATATTTTTAATATCAATGAAATAAGCTTTAGTGAAAAGAAAATTTTATGAAATTAATGTTTAAATATGATTTCTGCCATGTGGCCGCCAATTTTCAACAACTTTTCGCAGCATTTGCGGCCGTATTTCGCCGATAACTCTTCGAATGTTGATTTCCAGGTGTTCAATTGTTTGTGGTTTATCGACGTAGACAAGTGACTTAACATAACCCCAAAGAAAATAATCCAATGGGGTTAAATCACACGATCTTGGTGGCCAATTAATTGGACCATTACGTGAAATTAATTTTTCACCAAAAGTTTCTTTGAGTAAATCAATTGTAGCGCCCGCTGTGTGGCATGTGGCTCCGTCCGTCAGTAAGATTAATGCCACGTAATTGATGTACGAAAAAATTTCGAATCATGTTACTATACCGTTCACCATTGACAGTAACATTCTCACCATTATCGTTTTTAAAGACAATGACAGTAATTTTCTGTGGATGTAATGGTGTTTCGACAAAAGCTTGTGGATTCCCCTCACTCCTAATGGTCCGAAAACGATCTATTGTTCTTCGAATTAGCCGCTCTGAAGGACGATTATGTACGCCATAAAATGGAAGAAGTGCACGACGAGTTTGACAAATAGAACAATTATTTTGATTAAAAATTTCAACAATTTGCACGCGTTGCTCTGTTGTAAGTCGATTCATAATAAAATTTCAAAGCAAAATAAACAAAAAGCAACTATCAGCTGTTAAATGGGTTGTCAAATAAAGCAGTGATGCCAACTCAAAGTTTTGACACTCTAAAAAATAACACGCTTTTTTATTTTGCTTAATTTTTAAAAAAAAATAAAATTGATTTTTGGAAAAAATTTAGACCTTAAATTGTTTATAAAATTGAAAAATTTTTAAATTTTTTAATTTAAAGTACAAATAAATAAATTCGTATAAAATTTGTTTAATTTTTTTAGTCAAAATATAAAAATTCAGGAATTCTTATATTTTTAAAGTCAGTTGCATGTTTAAAAAAATTAAGATTACCCTATGGGAAACGGATTCTGCGGGAAAAGGACAAAATTGAATACGATTAGACACTAATAATTTTTGACTTTAAAATCAAACATTTTTTACAAATCCATTGGGAACATGATTAAAGAAAATTGTCTGAAAAGCAGTTTGATAAACTTATTATTTTTGAAAAATAAAAAAAGGCATACAAAAGTTTATTAGATTCAAAAATTAGTAGCTACAAAAATTTATTAGATTCTCACCCCTTTCATTTCTGTAACTGTAGTCAAAATAGATTGTCGGATCTTCAGCTTAGCTAAATATAGTTCATTTGCTCGTTATAATTTCTTATTTATAAAAAAATACTTTTTTAAATTTTAAAAAAATTTTAAATGTTTAAAAACTAACTTAAAATATCAGTAAAAATAAATGGTTTTTTATTTTAATTGGTCAAATCCAAAAAAAAACAAATGATATTTCCTTTATTCATTTCTCTTTTTTGGAAACGAACTACAAAATCCGTAAAAAATAATGATTTTTAAAATTAACTACAAAGTTTATAAAACTAAACGACTTTTGTTAATTTTTACTATCAGCCAAATAATAAATGAATAATTAAAAATATATTTTTTTGAGAAAACATTTAAAATTAATATTCTAACTGGCTTAGAAAATTCCGTAATTTATATAAAATTATTTTTTTAAATAAATGTCAAAAATCAGTTAAAAAAATATATTTTGTGGTATTTTATCTATTGAATCATTTAAAAACAAATGTTCATATAATTTTTTAAAAATTTACTGTCAGTTACTGTAAATATATTTTGAGTGTGGCCCTTTGCAGAACTGTATAATTGAGCATAGTGTTAAACGAGGTGGTACTGTAATTATTATTTGTCATACCCCCTTGCGGTTTCATTATTATAGACTTTCTTCAAATACATTATCTTTTCCAACTGAAAAATCAATTGTTTTTAACTATTTTATTCAGGTAATTATATTAACAAATCTCATTAAGTTAATATATTTTTGAAATGTATTTCATAAATCAGTAATTAAATTTACTTTTTCTGTTAAAAATCTCTTAATTACAATTTAATACATTCACCCCATTTTTTACACTTCATGTTAAAAGTGAAAGTCAATATAAAAACAGTTGTTTTTTTTTACTGCGAAAACATTAATTCTTCATGCAAACCCTTTTTATGTAGTTTTTCGCACATAATGGTGTGCAATTATTTAAAATAATAAACAGATAATGTAAAATTACATTTTTTTTTAATAATTTCTTTATTGTCTAATTATTTATCATTTGTTATTATTGTCAATAATAATAATAAATTTCAAAAAATAATAATTTATATTTATAAATATATATTTAACGATAACTATTTAATTTATGTTAAAATAATAATAATAATAAAAAATTATTTATAAACTATTTATTTATGTCTACATAACCATTAAGTTAAACATTTTATTAGTTAAATTAAATTTTATTTTTTTCTAATTGTAATGATTTTAAATGTTTTACATGAAATTTAATGAAATTTGCGTTAGAATTTTATAAATGCAATGAGAAAATAAATATGATACTTAATATATTAGTTGAAATTATAATATTCTAAAATTATATTTGTTTAATTTATTTATTTATTTTTTTTTAAACACTTAAAATAATAAGTTTGTAATTTTACCGAAATATTTATAATTTTCGGCTTAAAGTCAAATTAGTTAAAATTAACATGTGTTCAAAATTCGTAGATTTACTATTTTTTTAAATAAAATATTGTTAATTTTAACATAAATTAATAAAATGATATTAAGTTAAATATTCTACACTGAGAGAATTATCTGTATAATATTAAAAAATTTTGCATTTAATTAATGAAATTTAGTTGGAACTCGTGCATTAAAATAATGCATAAAATTTTTTTATTAATGCATAAATTACTTTATTAATTTTTATTTATTATATTTTTTTATTTATAAAGTTTTTTATTAATTAATTTTTTTATTACATTTTTTTATTAAAAATTTTAAACCCTCAAAGAAAAAGTTTTATTAAAAGACTTAAGCTATTTCATAAAATTTAAGAATTTTTTTTCACTTTGTTCAGAAACCTGTAAAAGTTTAAAATTCTCCTTAAAACTAGTTTTAGCTTTTATTAGGCCGAAAATTAGTAATAATTCTGTAAAATTACAGACATATTATTTTGACTGTAATAATTTATTATTTATAATAATTTCAGAATCTATTTACATTATATTAAAAATAAATTTTGATCGTAACTTTATTAAAACTTTTAAATAACATTAAAACTAAATTTGAATTTAATGAAATAATTAATTGAAAATTTTAATACAATTTAGAATAGATAAAACTTATTTAAGATGCATAATTTTATTTAAAAATTTTTTATCTTTACACTGAAACTAAATTTATAATTTTGCCCTGAAAAGCACTTAATGCTGGTTTCTTTTAGCTTTTACAACTGTATATTGGCCTTGACCATCCAAATTCCTGGAATTATGTGACTTTTAACGTAGTAACCGACTCGTCTTACACACAAAAATATATCTTTTAAATTCCTTCAATTAAATATTTTATTGAATAACATAGTTATATTCAATAAATTGTGTAATTGGTTTAATTAAAAAATGTATCAATGATGTCGATTACGTGTGAAAGTTTTAATATTGATAATTTTTTTTATTAAATTAATTACAAAATTAATTGATTATGGCCTTGTTATTCAACTGTTTACGCGGTTGTGTATGTTGTTAATATTCTAAATTTGTTGATTTTTATAATAGATCAATTTTTGGATTCTAAAATATTTTAAATATTTTTTTTTTAATTTTTCTATTTTTTTAAGATTTTTTTTAATTTTCAAATATTTAGAATTTTTAATTTTTTTAAATTGACGAAGATTTAAGATTTTTTTTTACTGATAAATTATTGATTGTTATCAGGAGCTCAGAATCTTATATTATTTCTATAAAGAAAAATTCTAAAGTAGAGAACTGCGTTTATTTTTAAAGAAAAACTTAAAAGAATCTCAAGTAAACAGAAATACAACAAATCTCGTTTAAAACAAAATCGGATTATACAAATTATTGTCTTAAGAAGTAATTTCGTTCCGACGCTTCGACAAAAATTTTCATATAAAAACATTCGTTAATACGAACTTACTTAAGATGAACCCGAACTGTTTTTGACAATTCGTGTAGTAATCAGTAGATGTTGTTTGTAACTGTTGTTTGTAACTGTAATTACAGTTATTTTTCTATGAAAAAATAAAAAACAATTATTATCACAGTTATTAAAAAAACAACCAAATAACAGCTGTTAATTACTGTAAATATAAACAACTACCTAAATTGTATTTTTGCAGTTAATTTTTTATAGTTATTTAAAAACAAAAATAAAAATTCCTTAATTTTGCCAAAATTTGTATTATTAAATTAATTAGATATGATTGAATCTAATTAGATCTGCTACCACATCTAGTCACACATATATGATAAGATATGGCATAACATACATGATACACTTAATAGTCAGATCTGATCGGTTTTAGAGCTAAATCTGTTTCTATCTTAAGGAATCTGGAATTTTTATGGCCAAATATGAGAAGATCTGGTCATATAGAATCATATTTGATGAACAGATTATTTTTGATAGATATGCTAAATTTCGTAATCTCTCTTGGTAGATGTGGTACCAGATCTTTACCTTTTGAGACAATTTGAAAACCATCAAAATAAAAATTAATATAAAGTTGTTTTCTAATTTTCCATTTCTTATTTTTGTATTAAATCTGATTAGACATTATAAGTTTAGATCAAATTAGATATAATCAGATTCAATTTGATTTGAACTTATAATATCTATGGTGCGCTAGATCTGCTTAATTTTGATCAGATCTAATTAGATCTGGTACAATAAGATTTTATGAGATCTGATCTGATCAAATCTAATCTTTTTTTGACTCTGGAAGTTTATTTCTGTAAAATTGTAATCAGAGTACAGTTTGGAATTTTGACTTTCAATTTAAAGTAGGATGCAGCATTTTTGTAATCGAAAAAATTTTTCATTGTTATTAAATTACAAAAAAAATAAGTAGAAAAACAATAGTTTTTATTTATTTCTGTCAGTTGTTTAAAAATTTTTGTAGTGAAAAATTGGCAGGTATTTAATTGTTTTAAAAAAAAAAAACAGAAGCAATTTTCGTTCAAATCGGCGAGAAAGCTTTGGAGGAATTCCTTTGTTAATGCGCTCAAAGAATTAAAATGTTTTGTAAACTGGTGTAATTTGTTCTTATTTGTTACTGTATTTATAAATTTTTAAATTACAATTATCATGAATTCGTTCAAAACTTTCTAAAAATTATTTTGTTTACACACATTATCCCCATTTTTCATCACGGTGATTGTGACATAATCCCCCAAACAGAAATTACACACAAAAAATAGATTTATTGTGACAACCAGATTCCTTGCCAACTGAATGATATGGTTGCAAAAACTAAATTATTTAGTTGTCGTAATCAAATGTATACCTGATCCAATTGGAATGTATTGTTTTAACTGAAATTTTGTTGTATTAACCAGATTTCTGTTGTATACCGATTTTTTGTTACTACAAACAAATATATGGGTGGCTTTAACCAAACCATTCGATTGTCAAAAAATTTGGTTGTCACAATGAATATGTTTTCTCTGTGTAGGGTTTGTGATCGTTTACAAAAATTATCATATGTTCCATGGGGATTAAGGCCGCTTTGCTGTGGAAATTATGACCGAGAATTGTGGAAATGGGGTAATCCCCCATTTGCCAATCCAAGACCGCTACGTAAAAAAAAAACTTTCCTCAGTTGACGCTACGCAAAAAAAAAAAATACTCCTCAGTGAAGCCATCGTCGAACACAGAGAAGAAAGCCGAGCACACTAGGGCTCGGAAAAGATTTACCCGGCACCACAGTGTAAAAAACACACCTTCAATATAATGTCCCTTTAAAAAACGGACATAATACATATGGGGAATGTGGTGACAGAACATGACTCCCACGGACATTATCCCAGTTTCCGGTTTTGGGATTATTTTCGAAAATGTTTCGGACATAATGTTCACACTTGAAGTTGAAAATATAATTGAAGCATTTTTCGTCGTAGTCCCCTGCAGAAAACGGGCATAAAGCCCAGAATTAGAGTTTTAATCCCCATAAAATTTTCAAATTCTTCATTATGTTCATCGACTACTTTGCATTAACAAAGGATTTGTGGGTGCCCGGCCTTTGGTCGAAATAAGGTGTTTTCTCATTTGGCTTTGCTGATAGGGTTTTTTTAAGCTAAAGCTCTTCTATTAAACAATTTTTATGCTTAATTTAAACTTTGTCTTTTATTAATAACTTATTTATTCATTAAGCTTAAGTTTTGTTTTTGTTCTTTTTTTATATAAATATTTTTTACAACAAAGAATAAATAAGTTATTAATATTTAAACACAATATAATAATTACTTTGTTCGCCTAATCCAAATAAAAAAAGTCATAACCCCCATTTGTATTGTTGGCAGTATGACCCAACATTTTTCGGATATAATCCCAAAAGCGGGATTATATCCCGCACATTTCCGGGCCCCGGGAAATGTGACTATTTTAAATTTGGGATTAAGAGCAGAATAATGTTGACTACAACCAAATTTTTGTTTGGGGGTTATGTCAAATCGCAAATGAGGATAATGTCCATAGAGGTTATGACAGGTCAGCAACAATTTTATTAAGCATAGAATTCTAGTAGATTTTATAGCCAAACAAATTTAATTTGCCTGAATATTTTTTCTCAAAAACAATATTTATTTTTAATAATCTATTCGTTGTCTTGTTATTTCTTAAATATTTATATTAAATAACTAATATAATTGCAAAATAAATATTATCTATTGGGGGGACATTGAAATAAAAAAAAAATAAGTGATTTGTTTTTTAACTCAATATTGCATAAATTTTCTACAGTCGTTGCTGTGGTTATAATACAATTTTTCCTCCTGGAATTAATGACGTTCGTCCGTATGTATAACCAAAGAACAAGATGATTTAAATTATGCAGTTAGCATAGAAAATGAAAATATGTAGGTACTTAATGATTTGTTTCAAAATATAAAAAAATATCAAAACCAACAAAAAATAATCACCAAATTAAAAAAAAAATATATTGCATCTAAACTCCCTAATTATGAAAAATAACTAAAAAAAACTATAAATGTTAATAAATAATGAAATAGATAGATAAATATATATAACTTATAAAGATAAAAATTAAATAATATCGTTTTATACATACATAACTATAGATACAAAATTTGAAGCTGTAACTTTTTTTTTTTGTTTTTAATTAAACACAATAAAACTTGTTTTTGATAATGAATGAATGTTCATCTTAACCAAGTTTTACTGTTTTAACTTGTCCATTATGTTCAACATAACTGTACTAAAATTGTAAAATTTGATTAATCCAGTCTCGGAATTCGGAAATTCTTGTATAAACACCCGGTTGATTAGCTTCCGCACAACCAATACCCCATGATATAACACCACCCAATTGAAAACGTTTATCTGATTCACGTTGTAAAACCATAGGACCACCAGAATCACCTTAAATTATGTAATAACATGATAAAACAATATTCTTTAGTTTTAAGAGAATCTACCTGCACCTACCTTCACATGAATCATAACCACCCTTTTTCCAACCAGCACATATAAATATATGTGGTATATGCTCTATATAGCCAGCTGATCTGTACATAGACTCACATATGGTATTATTAATCACCGGTACGGCTACTTCTTGCAACACACTTGGTAAAGGTCCATCTTCATAGAGACGTCCCCAGCCGGTAACAAATGCTGTTTGTCCTATAAAGTTTTCATCATCTTCGGGTACACATACCGGAATAATATTGGGTTGAAATACCACAGGTTCATAGAATCTAAGTTAGGGGTGAAGTAAACTTTTTCATTACCTTTCGAATTGATTTGCAGTAAAACTTACCTTAGTAACGCTAAATCATATTCAAAAGTTCTAGGATCAAATTGTGGATGTGAGGCTACAATTTGTACTCGTCTTTCTTGATAGCCATAGGGTTCTTCCTCTTCAGCCAAATCATATTCACCCAAACGTAAGAGTAAATCAGAGGGAGGAACACTGAAAAGAAAATGAAATATATTTATAAAAAAATAAATACAAAAGTTTAATAAGTCCGAGCAGGTAGTTTTAAATATTGTAATATATTTAGCAGAAAAATAAGTTCTTTTTCTAAGGATTTTCCTTTTTTTTTAAATTTGTTCAATCTTTTTGTAGTGAATGTTTCAATTTGAAGTTTCAGATTTATAGCAGATCATTTAAAAGGGCGTATTTTCCTTTTGAAACACCCATTTTATCATTTTTTTTTATCAAAAATCTATAAAGTACATTTTCACTGAATAAGCCCATTCCTAAGAAAATACATTTTTTAAATAATAGATTTCTAGCTGAAGGAGTTTTTTTTTTTGGGAGAGACTAGCAACATAGGAAATTCTTCCTACAAATTAATGTGTTGATTTATTTGGAAAGGGGATAGAGAAAAGATGATTCAAATATGGCAACACTGTAGTTGCGCGAGATAATAATTCTTAGAACAGTTGTTAACCGCTGTTTGATGAAGAGTTGGCGGACTTGTTGAAGCTTTTAAGTTCATAGCCCTGTTATGTTATTTTACTTCGGTGGGGTTAAGTGCTATGGAAACAAAAAAGGAGGACTTTGCGATGTTTATGAGAGATAAAAACACATAAATATTATGTTTTCTAAATTGATGTTACCGTCACTGGGGATCGAACCCGCAACCTTCTGTGTAACAGTTCAACGCGCTAAGCATTAACGATTTAAAAATCCTACCTTGGTGGATGTCTTACATATGCTGTAGGAAGAATCTGCATGTTATATCTCATGTTTTTAGATCTAGCGCTTTGAACGGGGCGATTGAGATGCACTTCTCCCTGTTTTTAACTCCACTTTTACAACATTTTAATTCTCTTTAGCGAATTGGACCATATCGCAGGAAACGAATATTTTAGGTATCAGATTCTTAGCCAAAGGTTTTTGACCAGGACGCTATTGGGGAAATTTTCCCGTTTAAACTCCATTTTTAACAAGTTCCTATTGAAAATTCCGAAAGAAATCGCTTTAGTAAATTACCTCATACCTCAATTAAAGCATATTTGAAATTTTTGATTTCAATCCAAAGGGGTATGGGCAGGCCGCTAAGAGCGATAATTTTCCCTATTGTACCAATATATACGAGGGCGGCTCAATAAGTCCATGACTTTTCGGACTAACCTCGTAGTTATATGAAATGCAACACTGCTCCCATCAACTACCACCTGTTAATACAACCTCGTGGATTTTTTTAAAAATGGAAAAAAGTGAATTTTGGGTGCTCATTAAACATTATTTTTTGCGAAAAAACGCCAATGAAACCAAGGCAAAGCTTGATAAATACTATGTGGACTCTGCACCATCGATTTCAATGGTAAAAAAGTGGTTTACTGACTTTCGTTGTGGTCGCACAAGTAAAAATGCCGCTGAACGTTCTGGACGGCCAATTGAGGTCAGTATACCCGAAAATGTCGAAAAAATCCACGATATGGTGTTGGCCGATCGAAGATTAAAAGTGCGTGAGATTGTTGATGCCATAGGCATTTCATATGGCAGTGTGGTTTCGATTTTAAATGATCAGTTGAATTTAAGGAAGCTGTCTGCAAGACGGATGCAGCGTTTGCTCTCAATTGACCATAATGCACGGGTGCACACGTGTGTATTCTCAATGGCCAAATTCCATGAATTGGGCTACGAATTGGTACCTCACCCGCCATATTCTCCAGATTTAGCCCCCAGTAACTATTTCCTATTTGCAAACCTAAAGAAATGGCTTGGTGGAATGAGATATAGCTCCAACGATGAAATTATTTATCAAACAAATGCCTATTTTATGGATCTCGAAAAATCCTATTTTTTGGTAGGGATACAAAAATTGGAGGAACGTGTATTGAGCGAAAAGGAGATCATGATGAAAACTATTTTTTTTTTTTTTTTGCAAAAAAAAACTGTGTTTCATTCAAAAAGTGACGGACCTATTGATTCGCCCTCGTAGTATGTTCCTGGTTAAAATTATGTGAATTATTCAATATTCCAGAGAACACATATTTTAAATTTAAGGTTTCTAACTCATTAAAAAGAAAATTTTTGCCCTTTTGAAGACAATATTTTCTACGTTCCTGGCGGAAATTCCAAAGAGTGCTTTATCATTGAATTAGTTCATTCTCAAGAGAACACATATTTTAGGTTTCAGGTTTCTAACCAATGTGGCTTCAGCAGGCCGTTAAGGTATTCACATTTTCCCTTTTTGAGTCTCTATTTTTTTATCACGTTCCTGGCGAAAATTCCAAAAAGTACATTATCACTAAATTAAAGCTCCAGGGAATACATGTTTTACGTTTCGGTTTTGCATTCAAAGGGGTTGAGGCAGGCCGTCGAGGGGGAGACTTTTAGTCACACGCTGTTAAAATTTCCCAAAATCTTGTCTTGAGGATAACTATGCCATACGTGTCAAATTACGGGCTCCTACATTGGCGCTGGGGCTGGGTGATGAAGAGGGCAGTTTTCCTGGCGAAAATTCAAAAAAGTACCTCATCAGTGTATCATACTCCATGGAAAATTTATAGCTAAAGACGTATGGGCATGTCGTTATGGAGGACTCTTTTTCCCTTAATGTCCCCTTCCTTTAAAGTTTCTTAAAATCGCGTCATCGATTTACAATCACATCCATTGAGAAAAGTAAATTTTTTTAAGTACAAAAATCATTTTGTTATCTTTTCAACCACAAATTTTGTTAAAACTTAATAAAACTGATTTATTGGGTAAACAGAGGCCTGTGGAGTAAAAACGCCTGGATTTAAATACGAAATATTCACCAAAAATGTTTTTTTATATAAAATTATTTTGCCAAATTTTTAAACGGTTTTTTTTTTGTAAACTACCACCATTGACAGTAAAAAGGGCCTTATTTTGGAATCACCTATATATATTTTAGCAAAAATTTATTTATACTTATATTGTAGAAAAACCTCTAGATTCCAAAAATAACTTTGCTTATAAAAACTTTAGATCTTTGAGAATTTGTTCTTTAGAAAATAATCAGAGTTTGATATCAAAACTTTTCGGAAAGGATAACACCAGAATTGCCAATTAGTTGGGGTAAAATAGCTCTATACTACTCTATACTCTGTCTGTGCACCAAAATGATTTTAATTTGGAATCACCAGTAAATTCGAATTGGAACTGAAATTTTTTCAAAAATCTTACTGATTTTTTGAAAAGCTTTGGTCACGAAAAATTTTAATACATTTGTTAGTATACCCAGGTAAAAATGGTATTATATATGAGCATATATGATCCTCCATGGGCTCGTATATATTAACAACGGTTACAGTTTGTCTCATATGTGATCATATATGATCCCATATGATTATATATGATCCCATATGTGATTATATATGACCATATATGCTCTTATTTATGATTATATATGTTCAAATCCGTAATTTGTGGTTATATGGCTGTATATGGCCGTATATGATCATACATTATTTATATATGCTCATTTATGATCATTTTTGATCCACAAATTTCCGATCCGAACATATATTAGATCATATATGTTTATATATTAAACTATATTCGGACATATATGGTCATAAGTTTGTATACAATCCCATTTTCACCTGGTTACAAAATAATAATTCGTTGAAATTTCTTGGATCATTGTACTTACTTGTCTACACAATGGGCCGCTGTTATAGCCCAATTTTCATTCAACAAAGCAGCACCACATTTATGTAAATATGTCGATGTACGCCATTGTCTCAAAGAAATTTGCCAAGGCCAGCGACCAAAGGCAGCATTGGAGCCACCAACGATACGTGGTTCTGGGAACATGCGACGACCGCAAACTGAAAAAAGTAATTGCTTTAATATTACTGCATAAAATATTTAATTTAAAAAAAAAATAACCTTGTCTATAGTCGACACCTTCTAAACCATTCATAACTGACGATTGGGTGGTAGAATTAAGATTAAAACTTTCTGTGGTAAATTCTTCGGTAGTTAAACCACTAGGACTAGTGGCAGTAGTTGAGGGAATACCTTCGGTGGTAAATTGATGAGAAACAGTAGTCGAGGATGAATCTGGTTGTTCGGTGGTAGTTAAGGTACTTGTAGAAATGGGTTTTTGTGTGGTAATTGTGGTTGTCGTAGTTGAAGGTTTGTAGCTGGGCTTTGTTGTGGATGAGGTAGCTGTAGTTTGTGGTATTGTAGGTTGATTTGTAGTTGGCGATGTTGTGGATGTAGTAGAGGTTGTTGGCTTTTGTACTAAAATAGGTTTTTTTGGTGGTGCAATTATAACTGTATGATTATTCATCATGGCACTGACACTGGAAGATACTGATACATTGCTTTCTTCGTAAGTTGTTTTGTCGGTGGACAATTCTAAGGAACAAAATTTCGTTTAATAAGAGAAACTATAAAATTTTTTGCAAATTTACTTACCTTCTTCTAGCTTATTATTTGTATCTAAAGGTGCCATGGTGGTTACTGGTATCCAGTCAGAATTAATTGGCTTATTAGATTCTACAACTGGTTCCCCATCAATATTGGTCCATGTTACTAAGCCTGGCTTATGGGTTGAGGTAATTATAGGTTTATAGGTAGCTTTTGTGGTTGTAGAAGCTGGTAGTTTTGTAGTTGTGGTAGAGCTTTGTGTAGTTTCTAATTTATTTGTTGTAGTAGGTTTTTTAGTAGTTGTTGTCAAAAGTTCACTCTTTTCGGATTCTGTTGTAGTTACAGGTGTAGCTGTCGAAGTTGTGGGTTTACTTGTGGTTGTGGTGGTAGTAGTTGTTGTTGCTGTAGTTATTGGCTTTGGCACCTTAACTATATTAGCTGTTGGTTTGGGTTTAGGTCTAGGTGCATTTGTAGTTTTGTTAACATGTATTGTAGTATCATATGAAGTTTTATGTGTAGTTGATTCTGTAGCGTGGGAAGTAGTATCATTTATGTGAGTTTTGACGTTAGCGATTGTAGTTGTTGTTACTGGTTTTCTGGTAGGTTTTACTGTAGTTCTTTTGTGAGTAGTGGGTTTCTTTGTGGTTGTTGATTTTCTTGTTGCTTGTGGTTTGGGCTGTGCTGTTGTAGTTCTAGCTGTAGTTGTTGTTATTTCTTTAGGTTTTGTAGTTGTAGTAGTTCGGGGAGCTTCTGTAGTTATTGTAGTTTGTGGTTTTTTCGTTGTCTTAGCCGGTATACGCTCTGTCGTTACAAAATCTATAATTCTTGTTGGTTCTGTTGGTGTAAACTGTGTAGTTTCTACTATTTGGTATGTAAACAGTTTTGTAGGTACAGTTGTAACTTCGATTTGTAGTTCATCTTTCTGTATTTGTGCTTCCGTTGTTGTAAGTACAGGGCTTTTTGTTGTTGTGGTAGTAGTGCTTGTAGTCGAGATTGTAGTTGTTGTGGTCGCAGGTGTTGTTTTCTTTTTCGTTGTTGTATGATAATGCATGGGTTTTGATCCTGCTGCTATTTTGGTTGGTTTTGCTGTAGTTCTTATCACAAATTGCGAGTGCTTATGTGTGCTGGGTTTTGTAGTTGTTGTCACTTTAATAGGTTTTTGTGAATTTGAGTTGGTTATCAGTGTCGTAGGTCGGGAAGTATCACCCAAAGTAGTTGAAGCAAATGTTTGTGTGACACTATTTAACATTTGGGTAACATCTTGTTGTGTAACTGTATTACTACTACTACTGCTGCTGCTGCTGCTGCTGCTGCTGGTAATGTTGCCAAAATGATGAGTCGGACTTAAAGTGGTTAGTTTGAATAGGGCACTTGTAGGCAGAGTAGATGATTCCGGTGTAAAATGATGAGATATGGTATTTTGATCTATGCTATTATCAGCTATTTCAGGATAACTTTCTTCCTGTAGAAAAATAAAAAGTTATTGAAGTTGATTAATTTAGAGATTATTTGTTATATAGAAAAACTTACCTTAATATCACAGCATGATCCAAAATAAAAACGATCTATACATGTACCCAAATGTGTACCATTTTGTTTGATACAATCTATCGCAAACATACATACGCCAGATCTTCCAGATTTTCTAACTATACATGGTAAATGTCTAATATTTCTACCAGATTGAACTAAAAAAAAATAAAATTCAAAGTTTGATTAAAATTTTTAGACTTGTAGTAGTTTATAAACTGAGTTTCCCAAGATTTCAATGAAATTTTGAGATGTGATATGCTTGTTTTTCAGCCTTCTAAATCACATATCTAAAGTTCATTCAAACAGTAGTGTAAGACAGGTTTCTGGATTTTAAAAATGTTTGACTGTGTTAATGAATTAGAAAATTAAGTTTTCAAAGACTTTTTCTATAAAAAAAAATCTTTATATAATTTCCAGGACTTTCCAAATGGGTACGTCAACAAACAGAATAGCCGAATTTGGTGTGAAGGGTAGCCAGAAGCATTGTAAGAACTGTCAATTCATCCCATCATTGGACCGTACTTTTTCAAAGACGACGAAGGCAGGCACGTTACTGTGAACCCACAAACTTTTGTTTGCTCAAAATGGAAGAGCTGGACTTGGCTGACATGTGGTTTCAACAAAACGGTGCCACATGCCACACAGCACGCTAAACAGTGGCCCAATTGAGAGGCAAGTTTGGTGAACAGTTTATTTCACGTTTGGGCCTCTCAATTGGCCGCCTAGATCGCGAGATTTAACGCCATTAGATTATTTTTCGTGGGGCTATGTTAAGGCTCATGTCCATAGCGACAAGCACGCAACGGCTGACGTACTGAAAGCCAATATTGAAGAACTTATTTGTGAGATACCGGCCGATATGTTGGAGAAAGTATTCCAAAATTAGACCAGCCGCGGTCAACATTTACATGAAATCATCTTCAAGAATTGAATTATATAGACCGTTTTTGAGACTCAAATAAAGATTTCATACATTTCTCTAAATTTTATATGTTTTTTTTTTTTAAATCTTATTCTCTTAAATGTACTGGAGAAGTAGACTTCGTCCCAAAGGCAGAGTTCCCTAGGCGGATGGTGGAGACGTGGTAGGGAGTCGTGGCGAAATCTTATATACAGACGGATCAGGATTTGATAACCAAGTGGGCCTTAGGATCTATTCCGGTGAGCTTGCTCTGAGACTGTCTCACAGGTTACCGAATTATAGCAACGCATTTCATACTGAGGTGACGGCTATAGGATATGTTGCCCCTTGGCTTGGGCGTACTGGTCTGTATACGACAAGAGCCAATGTTTTTTCAGACAGTAAGTTTGCGGTCAGCCCATAACTGTCGCACGTCCTTAAATGAGATGTCCAAGCAGTTTGATATTCAACTGGAATTGATCACAGGGCAAAAAGGAAACTGTACAGTTGATGAACTTAAAAGGTTGGGATCCAGCTTACAGGTTCCAGCTTGAAGGTTTCGGTATTCCCCTGGCAACTTGTAAGTTGAACGAGCGACTCTACTGCGAGAAGCCGACTTATCTTACATGAGCTAATAGGGTGACTTGTAGCGTGACAAGGCACACAGGGCATTTCTATCTCTTTCCCGGAGGGATATCTTGGATACGATGGCAGTCATAACGTTCCACTGTTTCATTGATAAGCACGCACAGAGGTTGGACGTACTTTCGCACGTTTTCTATAGGAGTTTCCTGGCGAGGATGCTTTCACTGAGATGTGTTGCTTTCTTTGGAAAGGGAGAGATGAAAGCTGGTGAAAGATGATGGGCTTCCAACATAGCAACACTGTAATTGCGTGAGATGATAAATCTTGGAACAGTTGTTGTTCGTCATCTGATGGAGAGCTGGCGAAATTGTTAAAGCTTTTTGATTCATAGCCCTGTTATATTATCTTACTCTGGTGGGGCTAACAGCTATGGGAACACCGAAGGAGGACATTCGACGTGTAAAAGAAATAATGTTTTTCCAAATTGATGTTGCCGTCGTTGGGGATCGAACCCGCCTCCATTACATCACAATGCCTAAGTTTATTTTGATATTTAAAGGGCCAATAAGTTCAAAAAGTTCGAGCTTTATAAACATTTATGATATCTTGACAAAAGTGCTAAAATTTGGAATCACTCTTAAATTTCACTAAAATATAGGTTTTGGTATTGAAAAATCAGAGAAAAATAGAAAATATAAATTTTGATTAAATTATTTAGTTTAATTTCATCGACCTTTTTAATCAAAATTTTAAAAATAAAATAGTCAAGCTCAGCGTCAATTTTATAAAAAAAATATTAATTTTCTGTCCAATATTTCGCTATCTCAATGGATTTTTGGTTTTTAAAATTTTTTTTTAAAACCAAAAATCCCTGAAGAAGCTATCCATTGCGATAGCGAAATATTGGATAGAAAATAAATAATTTTTATAAAATTGACCCTGAGCTTGACTTTTTATTTTGATTAAATCGTATGTCATTTAGAAGCCACAAAATGTCAACATTTTAAACTTAAGTTTTTAATGTCATCGCTGGGTGGCAAAGGCCTTGAGAAGTAAATTTTTTCCTAGGTAATCTACAATTTATTATAGTATTTTCTTTAAAAGCTAAGGCTGCTGTTAATTAAAAGAAATTAACTATTTTTTTTCTAGTTAGTTAAAAACTGGGTTATATTTCGGTATTTTTAGTATTTTATTTTTTTTTTCTTATATTATTACTTTATCTTAAGTAATTTTATATAATTAAAGTAATAAATTTTAAAATGACTTCCTCTTATGCTATATTATATTTACACTTAATGGAAAGCTATCGCTGTCAGTTTCTTCTGCTGTTCTTGTATACTATTGTGATCCGTAGTAAAATGCGGTCATTCAACGGCAAATAGCATGAGAGATATTTACGAATTTGAACCAAGTTCAGCAGCTCTTAAGCAAGCAACACCAGCTGCTATTCTTTATGTAGTTGTTAGTACGTTCGTGCATAGTGACGACTGTGATTAGAAAAAGAGTGTTGTGCCTCAATGTCTTGGTCATTGCAAATCTAAAGCTCTGACCATCATTGTCGCCATCGCCATTCACATTTTTAGATATGGTTGGTTAGTTGTTTATCATAGTTTTAAGTTTTAGACAGTTTTTAAACAAACAGATTTTTTTTTAAACGTTTGCATAGAATTTGGCAAAAGTATTTGCTTTGTATTAAGCAAATATGGCTTGAAATATGTTTACAAAATATATTTCTTTTGAATTTAGTACGAAAAAAAAAAAAGATTTAGTTTTGGTCATGTTCAAAAAATCAAGAATATGTCAAATTCTTATAATACCGTTACTCTTAACAAGACCATGGGAAATCTTTAAAAGCTTTAAAGATAAAATGTCATATTGTCAATTCTGAAGAGTGTTGCAGTATTTTTAAATCGATCATTTATAAGGTAATGGCAGAATTAAAATGCTTTTGGTTAGTCGGCGATTAAATTGATTAAATGTTACGATAACTGTAAAATATGAGAATTTATTTTAAGTTTTATTAAATATCGTATACAACAAGAGATTATACCTTCCAGCTAAAAACCTCTTTTATATTCATATTCAAAACAGATAATGCGTCAGGCAATCTGCATTTTATCGTTTAACAATTAAGGTCAGCATCATGATCAGAAAGTCAAAACAGACAGTTACCAAGAAAGTTAATAAACTTTTTACATATTTTTTTTTTTTTTTATTATAGAACCAATCAACCATTTACAATAAAAAATAAAAATCAAACTAAAGTGAAAGGAAAACAATAAAAAAAAAGATACAAATTTTAAGACGTCATATTATTCTCACACCAATAAACATATTCATTCATGGCATTTTGAATAAAAATCAAAAGTTATGAACAGAAAAAGAAAAGTTTTTTTTTTTAACAATACTCCGATCAGCATCATCTAGAGAATTTAAACAGTAATTTAACAACACTATCAATACTTTAAATAACATAATGTCTGTTAAATCTTGTATTGTTGATATTAAACCATTAAATTACAAAGAAAAATATTAATGAAAATTTAAAATGAAAATTTAATATGAAAATAATATAATGGTATACACTTTGTTCAAAAAGTAGACGAATTATCACATTAATTGAAACTGCCACAAAACCAGTTTGAACAAAAGGTTCAAACAGATGTCAATGTCATTCAAATAAATTTTCTTCTAAAAGTGAAGAATTTAGACGAAAATTTTTGCAATGATATTATAAATATACAGAGTTGAATGCATCGAGCCACTACCGCCGAGCCAATCATAAAAGTACCTCATAACATGTTACAAGTTTTACACGCAGTGATTTTATTTCACAGTTTAAGTACTAAAAAAATTTTTTTTCGATTCAAAAATTTTTTTTTTCGATTCAAAAAAATTATTTTTTCGATAATAATAAAAAAATAATGTATAAAGTATAATACAAAAAAAAAATCAAAAATGCATTTTCTGTGCATTAAAATTAATAAAAAAACTGTATTGAAAACTTTTGGTATAAAGTACTTTTATGATTGGCTCAGTGGCTTAAAGGGCAAATAGACTACACAAGTGAATTGCACAATATTGTGATAGTATGTGTAAATTTTAAGTGTGTATGCGTTAAAGTTTGTGTAAAAATTAAAACTATATTGATTTTGACACAAACTTTTTTCGTTTTGTGTGACGCATTAGTGATTCGATAATTTACTCGATGAGTTTAACCTTGTACATACACTGTATATTTGTAGTATTTTTGCCTCTTAAATACGAATCTTAAGTCAAAAAGTTTTAGCAAATCAATATTTCGAAATGCGTATCTTTCCTTATTAAAAAAAAAAAAAATAAAAAAAATTTAGTTCAAAATTTTTACATACATTTTCCAAATATTTTTGAATCTATTCAATAAATTTGTAAATTTGATTGTTCGATTTATTTATTAAAAAGTATTGCGGGGATGTAGTTTTAAAACGCCCGTTGTAGTGTAATCGTTAGAGCGTTGTACTGTTACACAGGAGGTTGCTGGTTCGAATCCTAGTGACGGTAACGTCAATCCGGATTCTTCGGTGTTCCCATAGCACTTAACCCCACCGAAGTAATATAACATAACAAAATACATTATAAATTAATCGAAAATAAAACCAAAAAGAGGACTACTGATTTTTTTATTATATTCTGCCCATTTAGTTATTTATTTTCAATAATTTTTTAATAATCGACAAAAGTAGTAAAAGCAATTGAAAGTTGTTTAAAATAACCATACATTTTTAACTGACAAAACGTAGAAAAACGATGTTTGTGGTTTGTTTTTCAAATTGATTTTTTTTATTATTATTTGTATGTAATTTTACAAAACACAACACACACAGATGTATATATTTTTATTTTCTATGTGTGTATCTATATTTGAATAATTTTTGTAATTTTTAATAAAATAATTTTGTATATAAACAAACTATTTTGGTAAAAAAAAAACAAAAAGTAATTATATAAATTTAAATTTTTAGAAACATAAAATTTTATATTCAATAGTGTCTAAATTCATAAATTTAGACAATAAACAATTAAAAAAAATCTGTATCTTTTATATATATAATCAAAAAATAAGTGAATTTGCTAAAAATTGAATTTAAATAAAATAGTTATATTTAGGATGAACTATTTGAACTATGAATTATTGTGAATTGTAAATAACATAGAAATTATCTAAATTCATATTCTGGTTTTGAAACATAAAGATAAATTGAAGTTTCTTTATACCTAAAATAATTACTTACTTCACTTACTTGTAACCCTCAACAGAAACGGTGAGCACAATAAAGCACTTTCCAAAAATACACTATACTAATTCTTTTATTTTTATACCTTTTCCCATTTTTCCCAACTCAACCATCAACTCCTTTATAATTGTCTTGAGCTGCGAGAAATTATAATCCGAGAACAAAGGGTTAACTCTTCTTCATATTTAGGTGCTCAGCTATACAGTCCACTCCAAAACAACCGTAAGCCCTAAATACTCCCAACTCAAGTTCTGCCCTTTTACAAATAGAAAATAACAACTTCTACTGAATGTCTGTAAATTTTTATAGTTTGTTTTTGAATGACTGATTCAAGTAGTTAAAAAATATATTTCTATGAATTTCAATTGATTCGTCATTTAAAAACAAACTACGTATTATTTTTTGACTAAAATACAGTCGGTAACGGAAAATATATTGTGAGTGTATGACCTAAATAGCTTTAACACTTTTGCCAACTCTTCATTAGGGCAGTAGCTTTCATCACTTGCATCTCCCACCGTTTTTAAATAAAGCAACACGGAAAAAATTTCCCGAGTGTTGCTTCTCTAAAAAAAGAAAAGCTGTGAAAGGAAACTGTTTTGGCTTTATAACTTATTTAGACTCCGAAATTAATCTAAGTTAACTTAACTTTAACATTGCATTTTTTGACAGTTAAGTGTTTAAATTGACAGTTAAAATAATAACTTTATCAGTTTAAAATACCAAGATGGCCCCGATATTGATCCGGCCTAAGATCATCATAGAAAATTCCAGGCGTTAACAAAAAATTTATTGACAGCACTCAACTATATTTACGTCAGCATCTTAACCTTAATTTTTATCTTAACCTTAAATTTTATCTGTGTTTTTAGAGTTGCCAACCGTCGCTATAAGAAAATGCAGAGTTGTACACAATAAGTAGTACAGGTGAGGCAAAAAACAACATCTGATTTTCTTTCGCTAAATGTTTTAATTAAAGTGAAAACCCATTTGGTATTAAACTGATTATGTTTATTCGCACTTAAATATTTTTGTTTTACAAAATTATGCCCGGCAAATGGTCACCGAAGGCGTTGGTGAACGTTTCGAGTACTCTAGGGAGAATTTGGGGTGTTAAGTTGTCAATTTTAGCTGGAATGTTGTTCTTTAACTCTTCCACAGTCAAATCGTGCAATCTGGCCAAGCCAAATCACCGAAATGCGAGATTACATATGCTAGAAAGACATCCTCAAAATACGCGTTGAGTTGCATACAGAATGACAAATGGTCCTGTCCTCTTGGAGCCACATGTCTTCCAAATTCCAATCTTGATCTTCCGATAAGAAAAATTCAGTCACCATGGCTCTATAGTGGTAACTGTTCACCGTAATAGTGTTGCCATCGGCTGCTTCGAAAAAAAGGATCCAATCACCTTTTCCGACTTAACTGCATAACACATTGACTATGAGAGGGTGTACTAGTGCTTTATGAATTATTTGTGGATTTTCCATTCCCCCATAACCGAGAATTTTGCTTATTGACGTGACCAGTGAGATAAAAATGAGCCTCGTCTATTATGATGAATTCAATGCCAAATTATCCATTTTATCGTTGAGTTCCAAAATCGCGCGTTCTTAGGGCGCATAGCGATACATTGTTATTCACTGTAAATTTCTTACGTCCCTACTTTACGAACTGACATACGATGTCATTTGCTAACACGGCAGCACTTTTCAACAGGGTGATACTTATTGCCCCACCTTCTATAGATAAATTATTTTAGATATTATAATAAGATTAAAGGTTGGATTAAACATATTTAAAAATAGTTTAGTGCTCGATTAAACAGTTACTCCACCTTTTGCCAGATTAACTTTTCTGCGTAAAGAACCAAATACTTTAAAAAAGTTTAATAACTAATATATTTTTTGAGCTTAAGGTTTAATTTTTTGTTATAAAAAGTATAATTTATTTTTGAATATTTCGCTACTCCATTGTGTAGCAGCTTCAGGAAAAATAATTGCAATGACGAGTTATAAACAAAATGATAGTTTTGAAAAATTTTTTAAAAAATGTCTATCAAATAAATATTTCCTAAGGTATACCAGCAAACAAAAATTCTTTGAAAAATAAATTAAAAATAAATAATTGTTTTTATAATAAAAAGCAACCTTAAGCTTAAAAAATAAATTAGTTATTAACAAAAGAAAAAGGTTAATTAAAAGATAAAAATTAAAAGAGTTTAAGTAGAAGTCTGTGCAAACGCCTGTCTAGCAGTGTTAAATGCCCTATAGAAGAGATATCCTGCCAAAATTGTACTTTTGGTAGCCGACGTTGTAAAGTAAAATAATATTAACAAACTCTTAACCCATTTCCGGTCAGGGATGCCATATCGAATCAAGCGGATTCCGTGATATTTTTTGTGCAGCCGTGTGCCATGAACACACGCGATTATATTTGGATCAGTTTTTAGGTTAATATAGTGTAGGCAGGGTTTAAAAGATTTTTATCCAACCCTCTCCCGCCGCAAGCAAAAACAAATTTAAATATTTAATTTTTTCACCAGATTGAGATTCGGGACTTCCCATCAACCTCCTTTACCAAAACTCAACATAAAATGTTAAAAAATTGTCCTGCCCGGTATTGGGTTAATGAAGATTATTTCAAAATACTATAAAGCTTGGTACAAAATTTTCCAGCGGATCTATGAATTGTAGGAAATGGGTTATGTAGCACGGCACGTGATACATGGCTCGGATTTTTCAGTTTGGCAACACTTTTTTTTCAACCTTTCATGCCCGAATTTTCAACAACACACAAAGATCAAAATGCATCGCGGAAATTTTTTAAGGAAATTTTTAAAATCAAACGTTTCATATAATATAGCTGCCGCACGGAAGATGCACCAATTTCTAATATTTCTGTCCCAAAACTTTCCATCGTAAGATTTTTAACAGTAAACAATATTTAATACTTTTTTTAATAAGAGCTGCTTTTATTAAATGTCATATGCCATCCCTGGTTTTAAGAATAACACATACTATTAATCAGAATTTACAAAAATGTAAATTTTGACTGTTATATACAAGCTATTTTCAAGAATTGATCGGTCAGATTTTTTAAAAACATCCCAGCAAAACTTTGGCAGTGGGTGCGATATTCTCATGCGTTACCTTGTAATGATAGCTCGTTACCTTTTTCATTATTTGCAAGCATAAAGTAATAAGTTACTCATTATTGATTACGTAATATATGATTTATAAATGTAAGGTAATAATTGAAATATTTTTGAAAATCTATTTTTAGATACATTACTTTGTGTTTTTTTGTAATGTATGTTTGTTTTGCAACACTAGCGAAAAAAGGAAGCGCAACAATTCATTTAAGTTTAAAGCAATCAAATACTATATGCGTCGATAGCTCAGTGGGTAAAGTTCTTGGCTGGCAACCAGAGTTCCCTGGTTCGATTCCCATCATGACCACATTATTTTCAATTTTTTTTTAAATCAATTTTTAGACACATTACTTTTTCCATTCTCGTAACCATATAAGTAACCCCTTACATTATCACCTCTAAAGTAATGGGTATACACATTACTTTGAGGCTCATCAGTGAAGTAATTTGTAAAGTAATCCATGAGCCCCTATGGCTACATATTACTTTACACATTATTTGGTATAGTCTGGTTTTTCTGGGATTATAATAAATTTTCAAAATGTCTCGACAATACTAACTTTAAAAAGTTTTCAAGCAGGCAATGTTTATTTGTCTAAATAATTTTGAAAAACATTTCAATTAAATATAATATATATAATTTTTTTTGTATACTTTTTAAACAAAGTGTATATATTATTATAAATATAAGGAAGCATAGATATTCGTAATATGTGAAACAGCACACGACCTACTTTCATTGTGACAGCCAAACAGCAAAAAATTTAAATACAAACAAAAACATTTACTAACTTTACAGCAACACTCAAATGACACACACACTCACGCCAACAAACATAAATACAGCATGTAGTACACAACATTGCTCATTCACTTATTGTTAGTCAGTTGGTGGTTCAAATCACCCACAAAAACAACACACAACCAAACCATTCATTATATTGGCTGGAGTACCCATATTCCATATTCAAATTCTTAATACTCCAATACACATACACCGCCACAACACTCTTTCTACATACCATCATAAACATACACACTGACATCTGCATGTATGTATGTATATTGGCAAAGTCATCGAAACTTTCTGTAGCTTTAACACTAGGCAACAGCGCTGTTACTGAGTTTGATTGTTGATTTAGTAGACTCGAACGTTTCTGTTGCTGTTGGTTATAAATAAACATCAGTTGCTTGACCTAAAAAACTAATATTTTAAATATATTTTTAACCACAAACTGCTGGCTGCAGTGGCAGCCATAGATTTGGTTTTCCATACAAAGTTCCTTATGAATATCAAAAAAGTGCACTAGAAAGACACCTTCAACTAACCACAGCATTTTTTACTATTAACAATTCAAAAGACCTCTCAAATTAATCAAGCAAGGAGTTTAGGAAAACAGAGATATAAACACAAGTAACTTAAGTTAATACCGAGTTAAACGATACCGTAGACTAAAATTTCATAAATAAAACCCCATACACACTGATCCCCAAAAAAAGTATTTCCATTTTTTTTTTAACTTTTCAACTTTCAAATTCCATACAAATTTTAAATCGAAAATTTGAAAATGACGAGAATATGTATTTTGGGGCTCAGTATGAATGGAGTATAAGTTAATCTAAAAAGGGGGTATCACTTTTGCTGCTTTTTTGAGCGTCTTCGCCAGGGTATATTCCGTTTTGTTTTTTTTTTAACGTTTTGTTAAAACCCCTAAAAAGCTCATTGAAAGAAGCAGATGTCACACCGGCTTAAAAGGCTTATTCAATTAAGTAAATAAGCTCATATCCCAGGCACCACAAATTTTTAATGCCAGATCTAAAGCCAAAGATTTTTTTTCGCAAAAATTTCAAAAAATCCTGTTTGAGTAGAAAGAGAAACACATTTCAAGTTAATAACTCTAGCGGTTGGGCAGCGTTATTAATGTGCCACTTTTCTCCCTCTTGATTCCATTTTTACCACTTCTTTTCATATTATAAAAAGTGCCTTTATGGTGTAGTGGTTAGCGCGTTGGACTGTTACACAGAAGCTTGGGGGTTTGATCCCCAGCGACGGCAACATCAATTTAGAAAATAATATAATAATTATCACATACATATCGCGACGGTACTCCCAAAGCACTTAAAGCCCCACCGAAAAATTAAATAACATAACAGAGCTATGAACTAAAAAGCTTAAACAATTTCGCCAACTTTCCCTCAGATGGCGAGCAACAACTGTACTAAGAATTATCATATCGCGGAATTACATATTTGAAATTCTTCATCATTCACAATTTTTTTTTTTGCTCGATATGTTCTGGAACGTATGTACCGCAGGATTAGGTGTATTTTCTATCAGAGTTCGCAATATATATTTTTTTTTTTTGATAAATCAAACAATTACCATTGACAGATAAGATTGTTGAAAAACGTAGAATGGATAAAAATCGCTCATGAAAAAAAATAAGCATGTATGTATTTAAATTGATAAATATTAATAAACTCCAGGCTAACTCGACGCCATTTCATTTCAGATGATAACTGTTTTAATTTCACTTGTTTCCCGTTCAACTCTATTTCGTTCCACTTGTCTAGTTTTTTCAATTACAATCATTCTCGTTTTATTCAATTTCGCTACCCTAGTATAGTGTTTTAATTCCACTCGTAGCCTGTTTTATTCCATTTTTTCGAATTGTCAAGATTTTTCATTACAATCATTTACCAATTTCTCTTGTTTTCCGTTCCATTCCATGTCATTCCTCGTATCTAGATTGTCAATTCCAATCATTTCCCCTTTCATTCCATTTCGTTCTTTTTTTATAGTTTTTCACTTCCACTCTCTTCCTGTTTCATTCCATTTCGTTCCCCTATATAATGTGTTTTTGAATTTCTCTTGTTCCCTGTTACATTCCACTTGTTTATTGTTTCAGTTCCACATGTTCCCCTTTCCATTATCTTACCACTTTCCTGGGGAAATTTCAAAAAAATATTTTAAATTTCATGACATTTGATTTTTGCTCTTTTTGTCTTTTCAGTGAGTGCTCTAAGAAACAAAAATTTTAAATTTCAGGTTGCTATCCACAGAGGTTCCGGCGGGCTGTCAAGGGGAATCCTCCCCTTAGAAGTTTCCAAAAATCCCCTCTTGTCGGTAAGCCATATTCCAAGAAGCACATATTTCAAACTTTAGATTGTTAGCCAAGGGGTTTGGCCAGACCGTCAATTGGATGATTTTTCCCATAGGAATTTCCGTTTAGATAGCCCATTAATGTTTCTATCCTTTTCGACCCTTCCGGCAGGAAATTCCGAAAATGGAATTTAAAAAAAATCATCCACCACTCCGGATGCGCTATTTTAAATTTCGGAAACCTGGTGTCAGTATCGTGTTTACGCTACCTAATTTATAACGAAACCGATGGCTTTTCAAAACCTTAACATTCCGCCATATTGAGTCCGCCATTTTGATAACAATCTTTTAACTAAATAACCCATCAAAACCACACATTACCAAATAATGGGTAAAGTAATGTATAGCCATAGGGGATTACTTAACACCTTACTTCATTATGAATTTTACAGGCGATGAGCCATAAAGAATGGAAAAAGTAATGTGTCTAAAAATAGATTTTTAAAAAAGAGGAATTTTTATTAAAAAAAATTATTACAAATATTTTATTTAAAATACGTAATTAAAAATAATGTGGTCAAGATGGGAAACGAACTATAGTATTTGATTGCTTTAAACTTAAAAGAATTGTTGCGCTTCATTTTTTTGCTAGTGTTATCAAAACAAACATACATTACAATTTTGCTTACAAAAAAACACAAAGTAATGTATCTAAAAGTAGATTTTTAAAAATATTTTAATTATTACTTTACATTTATAAATCATATATTACGTAATCAATAATAAGTAACTTATTACTTTATGCTTGCAAATAATGAAAAAGGTTACGAGCTGTTATTACAAGGTAACGCATGAGAATATCGCACCCATTATCAAAGTTTTGCTGGGTATTTGATTGCTTTAAACTTAAATGAATTGTTGCGCTTCATTTTTTCGCCAGTGTTATCAAAAAAACACAAAGTAATGTATCTAAAAATAGATTTTCAAAAATATTTCAATTAATACTTTACATTTACAAATCATATATTACGTAATCAATAATGGGTAACTTATTACTTTATACTTGCAAATAATGAAAAAGGTAACGAGCTATCATTACAAGGTAACGCATGAGAATATCGCACCCATTACCCAAGTTTTGCTGGGAAGTTTATACAGCTAATATTCAAAATTACAAAGCCTACTATTTTTTAAATATTTCTGTGTCATATTATAGTTTAAATACTCAGAAAATTATGCCGGTAAAGTTGCATATTTTCAATTGCAGTTAAAAAGTGTACACTGTTATTTAATTCAAAATTTACTAACCTTACAGTTAAAATAATTGCAATATCAGTTAATTTTAAATGCAATGTAAATTTTTTCAACTGTAATTGTAGTAAATTTTATTTCTAAACAACCTGATTCTTTCCTAGATCAAACTTTAAAAATGCTCATCTAAATAGTGGTTTTTCTAAAAAAGCATAACATTTATTTCTCTCCTACAACATACAGTTGTGTACTCAATTTGTATATGTTAACCATTTTTTTCTTTTGATTATCAGGAAAATTGTTGTATGAGTGTGTCAATATGATAGAAGTGTGGTTGGTAGTCAAGCAATTTGTATAATAAATATGTTCCATAGACACACATAACAATGAAGTTAAAAATATTCGACAAAGAAAAACTTGTTCAACTAAGGCTTACATATATTTCTTGCCACATTTTTTTTCAGTTTAAAGGATCCAGCAAATTTTAAATAAACCTGTAGTGCCAAAGCAAATATTGAAATTTGTTGCATATGATGGCATTAACACTGTTTTAAGTGGCAGTATTAAAAACACATACACACTGTTACAAGTAAAAGTCATTAGTTTGAAGATCAACATGTTTGATCTCTCTTGCATATGCAGTAGGTACGTATGTACGTATGTAAAATGTATGTCGTTGTTCCGTTACTATACATGATGGAGTTGAAATGGATCTTAGTATGCATATTTATTAAACATACTTTTTCCTCGTCGTCTTTTGCATTTTCCACGCTGCAGGTTATCCTCTCATATTTAAATTGGCTGCAATACTCATATTGCATGTCTATAATTTGTGGCAAATTGTTATTTTAATAATGGAGTAATGCTGTTTTTGTTATTAAGTAAACTCAAAAAAAAAAAAAAGAAAAAAAGAAAGGTTTTAAAAAAAGTTTGAAATTCTAGTTTTATGTTTGCAATTTGCATATTCGATACAAACATACAAATTTGTAATGTACACTCGATACAACTTTATTTACAACTCTTTCGTGACAATAACATTATTTATATCCAGTTAATTATCAAAACACACTCAGATTTTTGCAGAAATTTAAATATATAATTAAGATATATAATCGAAGTTGAAAATATTAAAAATTTATAAACTTAAAATAAATGTTAAAATTGCAAATATTTTGACATGAGTTATGCGTGAATCATGCGTAAGAATAAATTTATTTACATAATCGTGATTTGCAAACATTTATTTGTCCATGACTTTAACCTAAAAACTTTAAATTTTTTTATTATACAGGGTGGGACAAAAACCATTATCCATTATCCAATTTTCGTTTACTTTTTACTTTTGTTTAAAGTAAAAATTCATTTGGGGTTGAATTGTTTTAGTTAATTGTGGACAATCTTGTCCGAAAAATGGCCGCCGTCGGTATTAATGCAGATTTGGACTCTTTTGATTACATTTTGCATAACTGTGCGCAGCATTTGTAGTGTCACGAAGTCAACTTCGTCTCGAATGTTATTTTTTAAAATCCTTAAAGGTGTCCAGGACAGTCAAGCCAGGAGATCTGGCATATATTTTCGTCTGATAAACAAATACTGAGATAAAAATAAGTCTCGTCACAAGTGATCAATTTTGCGAGCGTATTCTTTAGGCGTATAGCGATTCAATGTTATTCACTACACTCAGAAAAAAAAAGTTAATAGAAAAATTTATAAACGGCGTTCAATTCCACTATACTATTTTTGTACTGATTTTTAGTAAAAAAAAAATTATTATTTTGCAAATCCTTTTGCTGTTTACATTTTACAAATTACAGAGTTTTTACAGAATATTTTCAAATTTTTGTTGCTAATTTCATAAATTATTTTAAAAATGTTTGAAAACCTATTCGCTTAAATAAGCAAATAAAAATTACTAATTTTAAAAATGTGGATATTGAAGGAAATGTTATTTTTAATTAAAACTTACACCTACAAACTTAAATTGCCTTAAAATGTTACATAGATTAAAAAAGAGATCGGAAGTGAATATACCGACTTATGACTGAAAATATAACATCCACTTAAAATAGCACTAAAAAGTTTTTTTAGTTCTAAAAATCAGCCCTGACCTAAGTAAAAAAATATTGACTAAAATATTTTTCAAAACAGAAATTATCAAATAAAAACAAAATGATTAATTCGTTTATGTTTTAACAATTTTTAAGATTGTTAAGTCTTTAATTTTGTTTTTAATTTTGTATAAAATATTTTTTTTAAAAAAATAAAAAAAATTTGATGCTCGATAAAAAAAAGATAAATTTAAAATTTTGTACTAATACAATATTTAGTAAACTTTTTCGCTAATTTTAGCAAACCGGTTTCAAATTCCGCTTTACAAAAAGTTTACTAATTTTTCTACTAATTTCATTGTACTACACGTCAGCAGACATGTGTTGCTAAGATTAGCAAAAATACCGCTAGGCTTAAATTAGCAAAATTTCCCGTAATAACAGCAAAATTTTCAGTTGCCATTACAGACTTTTTTTGGTGAGTGTATAAACTTTTCACGTGTCTACTTCACGAATGTCAAAAACAAACTGTAAAAATGACGGCACTTTCCAATATGGTAATACTTATTGCCCCACCTTGTATATGCTTTTAATTAATAAAATGTTATTTTATTGTGTGTTCTTTGAAGATTTCGTGAGTTTTAAATATTTTAAGTTCTGTAAAAAACGAGACATTTAATAGAAAACCATTTTCTTCAAAAACATAAAAATGTTTACACTCAAAAAAGGTTTTTTTTTTTTGGTAGAATCTATTGAAAATTACAGTTAAAACAAAGGTATATGCAGTTTAAAAGGCTACATATCTTTTCTACAAACATTGTAAGAAAACTGACAAAAATTGGTAAAATATACTTTTACAAGTAATTTTTAAAATTTTTTCTTTCGATTAAAGAAAAAAGTAGATGACTTTATTTGCTTAAAACGCCTACTCTCACAGTGCATTGCTTTTTCGAAAGGAAGTTAGGTTAAAGGATAGATGAAAGTGGGAGTAGTATTTGAGGGCATTTGTCTTAAATTTCTCTAAGTTGTAAGTCAGAGAAAACCGCTTTGCGGAGAGTTTATTTTACATACGGATAGTATGACTAAAGAGCGAATTTTTCCTATAATGCGTTGTGACGACAAACGAATTTGATCGCTTATCTAATAGCGAGTATTTTGATAAGTTCACTTATCTCAGTAGGACACCTTCCATGCTAATATCGATAGTAAAGCACAACCCACATTGATAAGCGCCGACGCCATCCTTCGCCCACAATCCAAAAGCTCGAAAATATACTTTGCTTTCCCTGCTGGCATATGGATATACGGTTTGGAAAACCTAAACATTGGAAATCTTCTTTCAACATATGATTTTTCCAGCGGATTCTATCACATAGTATTCTCATACCCAGAACATCAAGATTACTCGACTCCTCAATATCGATACCCTCATGTGTACATATGATATTGGTGACCCACGGCTTGTCTATGGGTTAACAGAGACATTGGGTCTTTCGGAATTAAAATCGTCATCTACAAAGGAACAAATAGTATTTGAAGTTTGGTAATTTATAAACCAACCACTTTGTTTTCATCAAATCGATGAATGGACAGACTCCAACGACTCGAAAGGAACGCCATCATGTCTCCCCAAAAACGATTTCTTGAAAGCTATCCATAGTTGAAGAGTTGGATTTGGGTAAGTAACCATGCTCTCTATCAACTTTGAGAGCGCAGAACATATTGAGCGTTAATTGCCAGGATAACTAGCCGCACCCTTTTTCAGGATTGACTGAACATTGGCACCCTTTCAGCATTATGGAAATATACCCGTACAGTACGATGTAACAAAGAGGGTGACCAGTGGTGGTATGAGATCCCAGCTCGATGACTTGTTTACGTTGAGATTCGCAAGAAACCTTTCAACGGCATGAGCTCAAAAGAATATCTTGGGCATAGCATGAGATAGCTCTGGGCGTGGTTGATTGCTTTCAGTCAGAACGTTGGCTGTATCAGCCAGGTCAATGAATATTTCGTCGTCCCTCTTTTTATTTGGAATAGAGAAACTAGCGCTTTCCTTTATGCTTTTAACGAATGACCAGAAGGTTTTACTGACCCGAGGAGTAGAAAGAATTTTGGCACGAAGACACTATTCGCGGCTAAGTACCCTATCACAATCAGACCCCGCCTGTTGGCATTGCAGAGAATTTATGGTCTCTTCTGTCTCTACGCCAATTACTTATAGCTTCCTCACTGAATCTAAATCCTTACATTCCTGCTTAAGTCAATACATATTTTTTCGTTTAGCCGAAATGGGCTTTTCTGAAATAAATGACTTCATTCCAAGCAAAATCACGCTTTCTATAATTTTTGCAGCACCATCAACATCGTTGTCTAGAAAACAAAGTTTTCAGTTAAATTGCCGATAAAAATCGTTGAGGTCTGTCTACCAAACGATCCAAACTGATCGTTTCGTGACTGTCCGTAAAACGTTACGAAGTTCAGAATAAGAAAAGAATGCGGAGTATCATTTACTGTGATACGATTTACCGTGAGCTGCAAATGTCTTCAATTCATATTTGTGAAGTAAGAAAAGGTCGACGGTATTTTGATTGCTGTTGGCTCTTTTACATATTGCGCAAGATGATTGTGCGCGGCGAAAACCAGAACGTAGGTAATGGCGAAGCCATTTATTGTTGTGAATTTTAAAATCGCCAGCAACCAATATTTCAGGATTCTGGAAAGGTGGTCGGAAGGAGGATCGAAACAGTTGAATGTTTTGGTCGTTTCTATGTTTAACCTTTTATATAGAAACCTGAAATGCAAAAAGTGTACAAAAGTACCAAAATTAAAAATCCGAGTAAAAACAGTTGATCTGGCGCAATATTTAATCATATCATATTTAATCATATTCAGCTGATTTTTTTTGTGTCGAAAAGTGGCATATTAAATAGATCCTGCAATATATTTGGGGATTTAGTAAGATCAAAATTGATCCGAAAAATGTCAGATCAAATTAGATCCAGCAATATATTAAATTGTATCAGATTAGATCCAACAATATTGTATGGAATCTAATTTATAAAAAAAATATATAAAAAAATTTTTTGTAAAAAAAATTAAATAAAAAATTGAGTCGTAAAAAAACAATGCCCTTGACGGGATCTGAACTTGGTCTGCCAGAGTTACAGTGGACTGCTTAATTCAGCCACATGCTGCTATGCATAATAGCTGGCTTTATAATTGTGTTATATAAATATCATAATTAATATTCGGGAATTTAAAAGAAAGCATGCGAAAAAATTATACTTGAAATCACTGAATTTATGAAAATACATAGTTCCTGTACTTATCTAATTATATATAATTATAATTATATTTAGTTTTTTAAATTATTTATAATCATATCTTTCGGCCTTAGAAAAAAATGTACAGAAAAAATTATAATATTTAATACAAAAAAATAAAAAATTAAGCACTAACAGGAAAACAAAGATAATGTGTAATTATATGTACCTAGATTATTAAATATATTATTATAAACTAGTTACAAACATCTTATATGATATCAAAAATTTCTAACTATGGGTTAAAATTTTGTAAAAATAATTAATAAGAAAATAAAAATAAAAAAAAAAAATAAAAAAAAAAAATGTATCTCCCTGGTTGGGATTCGATACTATTAGCATGGAACCACATATAATTATATCTTGTGTCATATCAAAAATACTTTTAATATGGAATTATACCTAATGAATGGTTTTCACTATGTCATTTTTAATGTCAATTTGTCCAAATTAATGGCAATTGTATGAAAACGGGTTGTCATATGGTGTCATCTGAGTTTGTAGTCAGTTATGGACACTAACTGCCGTCAGACAAGTGAAAACGTCAAGTTTCAGTTTGTCAGCAGATATGGCAGCATTTTTTATTTTAAATAAATTTGACAACAAGTTGTAAATTTTTTTTGTTTGGCGATCGCAAAGCTGTTATTTATTTTTTTTTTCGCTGAAAAAATAAATTTCAATGCTTCCTTTTATTTTTCCAAGCCCTTAGTATTTTAATAACTCAAAGCGCCGCACTAGCCACAGCTATTTGCTTCTTTTTTATTATTTTTAATTTTTTTTTTTCACTTTTTATTTAACTCAAATTAATATTTTCTAATCAGCTGTTCGCTCGCCAAAAGTTTACGCTTACGTTTGTCCTTTGTAATGAAAACGGCGTGTCAGTCAACTGAGACCAAAATTTGACATAAGTCTGACACGTTCTGCTTTATCGATTTTTTGTCAGTTTTTAAGATGTAATGAAAACGCATTTGACACAAAATGACGAGAATTCATTTAAGTCAGTTTTTGTTGTCAGTTCATATGACATAATGAAAACCAGGCATAACTATATCTTAAATTAAATGGAAAATATTATATCATGTTTTATATTATTTAAAACTATATTTTTTGTTTTGAGGCAATATATTGAATCGTATATCTTTGCATATTAAAAATATTTCTGATCTGGGGCCATATACTGAATCATATATAATTATATCTCATAGCATATTAAGAAATAGTTTTCATAAAACACCATATATTAGTATATCTCAAATATGTGATAGAGTTTAAATAAATATGGTTCTGTATATGTTATATATAACTATATATGGTGCTGTATGAGACATATACACTCACCAAAAAAAGTCTGTAACTATTTGTAAAACTATTTCTGAAGTTCGCAACAAAAATTTGTAAATATTCTGTAAAAATTACGTAATTTGTAAAATGTAAATAGCAAAAAAATTTACTAAATTATAATTTTTTTTACTAAAAATTAGTACAGAAAAAAGTAAACTTGGATTGAAAACTGTTTACAAATTTTTCTAGTAAATTTTTTTTCCGAGTATATTATTTTTATATAGTATTATATATAATTTTTTATATCAATCTTATCATATAACTATATGTGATTATATATAGTACAATATAAGAAAATTCATGTAATATAATTACATATGATTATGCATACCGACATACATATGTATTTATGTATGACTAGCGGGCAAACCCGCTACGTTGTTAGCGTAGTTCCCCGATATTTACCCGGAGCGCCCAATTTTTACCATGCCCCAGACCAAAATTCTAAGATGTACCTCAATAATGAGTTAGCCCATACTCCAGGTAACACATATTTCAAAGTTCAGGTTTACCCTTCGAACCCTAATTTTTACCATGTACCTGGCTAAAATTCTAAATTGTAGCTGATCAGTGAGTTCACATATTTAAATTTTCATGTTTCTGTCTAAATCGATGTGGGCAGCCTGCTAAGGAGGAGGCTGTTCACCTTTTTGCCCCTTCCCGTACACATTTCCAAAAATCTGATCGACACGTGAAGGCAAGGGGACTCACGAAAAACAGCACCTCGAAAGGTGAGAGGCAAGGGGACTCACGAAAAAAGCACCCCAAAGAAGACAAAATTCTATCAAAATTCTACCCGTTGTCTTTGGGTAATGCTAAGAAAAGAAGAGTATATGCACAGAATCAGCAAAGAAGTAATCAAAGAAAACTCAAATTTTTACAAACATTTTACAGGTATTCTCGAAAAAATGGATTTTTTAATATTTTCGAAAATCAAAAATTGTCTCAAAAATTCTGAAAAAATTTGGGAGTGTTCTTTGACTAATTTTAAGACTTTTTTTTGCTAAAAAATTTTTTCTAAAGTTTATAGTTTTTAAGAAACGATAGATTAAGATTTTTATAAAATTTTTCATTCTCGCCGCCATTTTGAAAAACGCGTCGATGAAATTTTTGAAAAAAAATCCTCTTAATATTCAAGTGCCATGATCACATCTGATCACAGTAAAAAGTTAATAACTTTGCGGTATTATTGTGAAAAAAATATGAACAATTTTTTCTTTTAGAAAATTTTCACGTTTTTCACGTTTTAATCGGCCATAATCGAAATTGTCTTGGTGTCAATCGAAATTTTGAGCTCAGATTCTGAAAGAGCATCAAATTTCGCGTAGGAATAGAGATATTGCATTATGTTTTTGGTCCGATAAGATAATAAATAAACACGTTGAAAAGTAAGTAAAAATTCTAATCACCTCGGCGTTGATGGGTTAATATATAGAGATAATATATAATTAGATAAAGCCACATATGATTATATTAAACATTTTTTTACTCGGCAAGAGCTTACGCGAAAAAAATAAAATTTAATTATTAGACCAACCTTGTGAAAATTTTGAAATTTAAAATTCGTACAATAATTTTTAAAATAATTATTTTTAATTATTAATCAAAAAATTTTTAGATTAAAAATTTAACTGAATGTTAAAATTAAGTGTTTTTAAATTTTACATTTTATTTTATCACAGATGTTTTCTCAAGCATAATTTGTACCACTTCACTGATATGTGCTGGATTTGTACTATTTCACCTGTTACAGGGTGTATGAATTTCAGACCGCTCACGGGACAGCCCAGCAAAAACACACCTTACCAAATAACAAGTGTAGTAATCTAAACTCCAAGGCTTTCACGTATTACCCTTTATATTATAATTCTTACTTTTTTTATATGGGATGTCCCAAAAGGTAAGGTGTTCTGCTTACGTGCATGCTTACGAAAAAATTAAGAATAATGGGTTACGCGTATGCATATTATTAACTGATTACTAATAACCAATTATTATTATATTTTTCTGTAAGAAATTGAGTAACACATTATTTTTTAATTCCTTGTAACACATTATTTTTTAACTCCTGGTAACCAGTTATAATTTAAATATAGGTAAGCGACAAGGTAATGCGATGCAGTGTTATGAATCCCAATTTCTGATCCGCTTTTCTCCCAAAAGAAAATATATAAATAAAACCCCTTGACGGCCAATGGTTAAAAAATGTCCCATTTTTAGTTTTTGTCGTTTTAAGTTCATTTTTTAACCGATTTGTATCGACAGATGATAGTTGTTGCTTTCACACAATACTAACTATTTGGATCAATATGGTGTCAGAGCCAATAGGATCACCACAAATTCATAAAAAAATATATATTTTTGCATAATTTTTGGAACACAGGGGATGAATATTTTGGTAGGACATGGTCCATTCCTTTAACTTCTAGAAACATCGAGATATTTGAAATTTGTTCACTTCATTTATTACAGGATACTGATACAATTTGGGACATATGTATCCCATGGTTGTCAAAGGTCAAAAAAGTTTTTTTTTCTCAGTTTTGAAAATTTTTTATTCGCATTGAAATTTAAGTTATTTTTATAGATTTTTTCTCCTGATTCCAAATTTGTTTTCCAAAATTTTCAATCTCTTTACAATTTCGAAAAATTTTATATAAAGAGTTTTTCAAAACTACATTTAAAACTCAATTTTTGCCCCAAGATATTTTAATTTTTTTTGTCATATTCGTGATCTGAATACCAAAATTAATTATATAAGATGTGTCATAACACAAATAAGTTAAAATAAATTAATTCGACACTAATTTAAACTAGTTTTCACTAGTTCCTTTTCATTTGCATAATAATTTATTTTATTAAACCCTTTTAATTCATAAATTAAAAAAATACACACTAATGAATAAAATTATTTAAACTATTAACAAAGACTCATTATTATTTATATTAAAATAATAGAAAAGGTAAGCCATTACAGGTAACATATTATTTTATTCAAAACAATAAAATAAGTTACATATAGGTAATACATTATTTTTATTTTGAAAATAATGCTGAATGTAAAGAGTACTCATTACAAAGTAATGTATAAATTATTGATACCATGTTTTTGCTGGGAGGCAGGAACTTTCAGATTGGTTTTATTTTATCAGTCATGGGCTAGGTACTTTCGAAGTCGACCTGTTTTCATGGGTCACGGGCCAGTTTACAGGATAGGTCTTTCAGACGTGTCAGGTATATCTTTCGATTGTCGCCTGTCGCTTATATTGTATTTATACTCTTAGCCTAAATTTCCATTTCATTCATATGAACATTTCTTAGAGTGTTTGTGTTATTTATGTTTATTGTTTTACTTTTTTACTTTAAATATTTATTGTTTAAATATTTGTACTTTTATTTAAACATTAAATAAACAAAAAAACAAAACAAAAAAATCTGTTCCTAAAGATTTAAATCTGTAGATAATTACGTGAGAGAAAGTTAAACAGCTCAACTCAGTTCTACTGAAAACTGAAGGCAGTTTAAAAAAAAATGCTGTATGTGTTGCTGTTTTTTTTTTTTAATTTTCAAAGAAAAGTGGAACGTTATTGTACAACAAAAAAGAAGACAGGTTGCTTATTTCTAGAAAATGAACTAAACAGTGGGTGTGTTAAAAAAAATAAGCTATAAACAACCACAAGAATGTGGTAAGATGGAGAGGAAAATTTAAAAGAAAAGCGGAATAAAATACAAAAAAGGAAATTTGTATAAAATAAAGACTCACTCAACTTCCCAAAACCCATAATAAAACTTGAACTGATTTTCTCTGCTTTTTAACTTCTACAAACATGAGTTTTAATACTCTTACATGAAATATCATCAAGTTGATTATTGGTTATTAGTTATTTGTTGCTAACTGGTTCTAAACTTGATGTTAACTTACATGATACGACTTCCTTAACATATTCTGACAAACATTTATATATTGATTTGTATGTAACAAGTGCTACAAGTTCATTAGTAAAACAAACAAAACTAATTTTCAAACATGTTGTTGTTGTTGCTATTTTTTTTTGTGGTTTGGTTTGTTTTAATTCTAACGTGTGAACCGTTTTTTTTCACTTTAAACTTTTTCAAAGTGGAAGTTGTCAAACATTGTTCGTGTTAGGGAAACGTCATTTTTTTGTAAAAGAGAAACATACTTAAAAAAAAAAAACTTACACTGTGCTAAGCTGGGATTATCCACAAATACCGGATTAGATGTTGTTGTATTTATTAAGGCCAATAATACTAACATTATGATATTGATAATATTAAACATACTGCTGGGACGGAGGGTGCTATTACTGATGTTGCTCTTGCTGCTGCTGCTGCTGCTGCTACTGATGTTGTTGTGTGTTGTTATACTATTACAATTTGTCAGCTTTTCATGATGACGATGATTGTGATTGTGACGACGAAGTGTTGATGTTGATGATTTTCTTATGTGTGTAAAATAATTCCTTAATTTTGTAAACATTGTATTGGTATTTGTTGCTACAGAACAGCAGCTTTTGTTGGTGTTTCCGTTATCTTGCTGTAACTTATCACAATGTCTTAAATATGCTATAGGTGGCGAACTACTAATATTTATAAGTTTTTTAGTCCCCATCTAAAAAGATACAAAACAAAAAAATAATGATTTTTAAATTAATAAGAAAGAAAGTTTTTTATGTTTTTTTTGATGTCGATTTTGTCATATTTTTGGGTGTAATATCGTACTACCAAAATTGATTCATCAATTTACTACATAATTTGTAATCCAGTCAGATGAATCATTTCAAATGAATTTTAAACAAAATTTAAGTTTTTACAAATACTTGAATTGAATCTTAAGGTTAATAAATACAAATTTTAAATTAGTCATAAATTATAATGCAACTTAATCTAAACAACCACACAAATAATAATAAAAATAAAAAATCTTTTAAAATATTTCTAAATATTTTAAAATTTCCTAAATTTATTTATTTATCAAAATTTTATTCTTATCTCTCGCAAAGAAAACAAAACAAAACAAAAAAATAAATCTTTATTTAAAAATAAAAAAAAATATATAGAACAAAAAAGCTAAACATACACATTAACACAAAATATATGTATGGTAGGTACCTACATACGTACATACAACATCTTGTTGTATGTATCGTCGTCTGTCTGTCGTCTTTGTTTAGTTAGAACATTTTTCTTGTTCAAGTTTTTGAAATTTATACATTCTGAGCTCTTGCGTAACAGGTCGTTGACTTTTAAAGGTAAAAGATGATGACAACAGTGTTCTTTAACAAAAAAAAAAAAAAAAGTACTCTGTTTAAAGTAAACGTTACGAAATTTTTGCAGTTAAATTTACAATATTTTACTTATTTTTCTTTTAATGACATTCTTTTAAATTAAAGCTAATTTTTTTTTTTGTTTTGTTATAAACATGAATCTGAAATATTTTCTTTTTAAGCAGGAAGATGTTTAAATTTCTAAGAAGATCAAAGAAATAACAAAGAATAACAGTTCTTTAGGAAATGTTTAAAATTTTATAAGATAAAAATGTGTATGTGTATGTGTCTTAAGTCTTTTGTTTTATCATACATTTTTAGTGTTGTTAAAACATAAATTTTTTGAAAAAATTACATCAAAAATAAAATTTTGGTTTAATATTTTGCAGAAAACTTGTAAATCACTATATACAAGTTGGTTGAAAAGTTCCTGCGCTCGATATGAAAGAATACTGTTTTTGTTACGAAATATATTTTTTTATTCAATATAATCTCCTAGAAGCTCAATTCACTTGTTCCAATGATCTTTCAATAATTTTATCCCATCCTTATAATGGTTTTCCGGAAGCTCTGCAAAATAACCGTCTACGGCTGCTATGGCCTCTTCATTCGACGAAAAATGCTTTCCACGAAGGAATTGTTTGAGATTTCCAAAGAGATAGTAGTCACTGGGAGCCAAATCTGGTGAATACGGTGGATGTTCAAGCAATTCGTACTTTAATTCTTTGAATTTAGCCATCGTCAAAACACTTTTGTGAGCAGGTGCATTGTCTTGATGAAAACTGATTTTTTCTTCTTTAAACCAGGTCTTTTCTCACGAATTTTTTCATTCGGCTGATCCAAAAGGCTGCAATAATATTCAGAGTGTATTGTTTTTAACCTTTCTGAAGATAATCAATCAACAAAATTCCTTTTGCATCCCAAAAAACTGATGCCATAACCTTCTTTGCTGATCGTTGTGACTTCACCTGCTTTGGAGCTGAACAACCAGCTTCAGTCAACTGTAAACGTTCTTGTTTCAATTAAGGATTATGGTGGTAGATCCAAGTCTCATCCATAGTTATAAAATGACGCAAGAAGTCGGTTTTATTCGGCTTAAAACGCTCCAAATTGCGCTGAGAAATTTGTTTTCGATCCAGTTTTTGTTGAATTGTTAATGTGTGCGGCACTAACTTTCCAAACAGTTTTTTCATACG
The DNA here is from genome assembly GCA_949748255.1 of Eustalomyia histrio. Lineage (NCBI taxonomy): Eukaryota > Metazoa > Arthropoda > Insecta > Diptera > Anthomyiidae > Eustalomyia > Eustalomyia histrio. The sequence continues at coordinate 10,519,457 of OX456527.1, forward strand.
TAATTCTTCATGTAAAATATAGAGTACTCGTTCGTCTGAGATGCCTATGGCATTAGCAATTTCACGCTTAGTCAAACTTGGATCTTCACTAACCATATTATGTACCTGCTCAATGATTTCTGCTGTGGTTGCAGTTTTTGGTCGTCCTTCGCGTGGATCGTCTTCAAGGCTGGCACGACCACGTTTAAATTCACCAGCCCAAAAATTCAACGGTGCGTTTTGAAGCTGAGGACTCCTTATACACTTCTAACAATTGTTCATAAATTTCCTTTGCTTTTAAACCCTTCAAAACAAAGAATCTAATGACTGCACGATATTCAATTTTTTCCATATTAAAAAAATCAATGACACGTCAACTTCAAATGGCTTGTAAACAAAGAAAGAATTGACAGAATGACTTGCAACTTTGCATGTGTTCTCAGGACAGTGCCCTCTCTTGGTGAGCGCAGGAACTTTTCCCCCAACCTGTAATGCTACAAATAATCTTAAGATATCATTTATATAAATAAATTAAAGAATATATTTTCCGTTTATTTTTTAAATGAAGAATCAATTGAAATTCATAGAAATATATTTTTTTAACTATTTCAATCAGTCATTAAAAAAACAAACTTTAAAAAAATAAAGTAGGAGGTGATATTTTCAGTTAAATATAAAATTTTATGTTTTCTGTTTCTAAAAATAGAAATTCAAATATTTTCTTTTTGTTGTTTTTTTTTTTTAATGAAAATAGTTTGTTTAAATTCACAATTATTTCAATAAAAATTAAAAGAAATTATTCACATAAACATACACACATAGAAAATAAAAATATATACATCTGTGTGTGTTGTTTTGTAAAATTACATACAAATAAAAAAAAAATTTCAATTTAAAAAACAAACCACAAAAATCGTTTTGTTTTCTACGTTTTGTCAGTTAAAAATTGATGACTATTTTAAACGACTTTCGATTGTTTTTACTACTTTTGTCGATTATTAAACAGTGATTGAAATTAAACAACAAAATGGGATTGTATTTTCAATTAATTTAATATACATATATCGTATTTTAAATTATTTTTATTGCCTTCGCATACTGATTTTTTAAGTAAAGTTGTAACGAAGAATTTGTTTCTGAAGAAATAGAATTCATGAAATTTAGATATGAGTTAGATTTACGAATTGTAAGAGCAACCTGTCTTTCGGCCAGCTCCGGCATTAAGAAGATGAAATAGGGGCAATTTTAGCTTTTAGGTTTCTAGCATTTAGGTTTTGTTAAATCCTCATGGGGGAGGTTTTTCCTCGTTTTAAATCCCATTTTTACCACGGAGGAGGAGGAACTTACATGCGAGTTGTGATGAGTGATTTAGGCAAGAATTTTTCCCACTACATTTCTCTCCCTGCTTTAAGTGTTTTAATTTCATTAGTTCCATTCCATTTCATTTCCTTTTTATAGTGTGTTAACACTACTCCTACTCCTTTCTAGTGTTTTAATTCCATTTGTTCCCCCTTCCCATTCTCCTTTGTTGCCCTTGTCAGGTGTTTCAATTCCACTCGTTCTCGTTTGTATTGTATTTCGTTATCCTATCTAGTGTTTCAAGTCCACTCGTTCTCCTTTTAATTCCCTTTCCTTGCCCTTGTCTAGTGCTTAAATTCCACACATTTCAATTTCCATTCCATTTCGATCCTTTTGTTAGTTTTTCAGTCCCACTCGTTTCCTGTTTCATTCCCTTTTCTTGCCCTTGTCTTTGTTTTTCAATTTCACTGGTTTTCCATTCCACTATATTTTGTTCCCTTGTTCTTTGTTTCATTCCATTTCCTGCCCCTTGTCTAGTGCATAAATTCCAATCGTTTCCCTTTTCATTCCATTGTGTTGTGTAATTTTTCAATCCCACTCGTTTCCCGTTTCATTGCATTTCTTTCTCCGTTTCATTGCATTTCTTTCTCCTGTTTTCTGCTTTATTGTATTTCGTTCGCCTTGTATAGTGTTTTAATTCCACTCGTTCTCTGTTTCATTCCATTTCGTTTCCCTTGTGTAGTTTTTCGATTCTACTCGTTCCCTGTTTTATTCCATTTCGTTCTTCTGTCTAGTGTTTCTATTCCATTTGTTCCCCGTTCTATTGCATTTCGTTTTCCGTTCTAGGATTTTAAGTTCACTCGTTCCTTGTTTCATTATATATCGTGCGTCGTGTCTTGCGTTTTAATTCCACTCGTTTCAATTTTGATTTTAGTTCGTTGTTACCCTTGTGTAGTAGTTCAATTCCATTAGTTCCCTGTCCCATTTCAATGCGTTCCCCTTGTCTAGTGTTTCTATTCTACTCGTTCCCCATTCTATTTCAGTCTGTTTCTATTTTATTTCAAAAAACACATAATTGTAATTTCAAGTTTCTAGCCAAAGAGGTTTGGGTAGGGGGGCAATAGGGAGATTTCTTCTTCCGTATGAATTTCCGTAAATACTTTTCTCTCAGTGACTCCATGGAACACTTTTTTAAAATTTATATTTTTACATAAAAGGGTTGGCGCAGGCCGTTAAGGGGGTGAGTTTCCTCTTTTAGCCACTCTCCGTTAGAATTAGGAAATATTCCGTACTAGTTAACAAAAATGGAGGAAACTACATATCAAATTTTAACTTCCTAGCTCCAGTTGTTAGGGCTACACGAAGTTGAGTCATTGAGTCAGTCAGTCACGTTTTACTTTTATATGGAGAGATTATTTTGGGTCCATATATGGCTGCTTATTTTAAGTTCGTCATAATTAATTAATATTAAAAAATGTCATTCAAGTGTGAGAAAACACTTTCATGATAACTAAACATTCAAAGCTGTATACTTGCTGTGCGAGTTTGTTTTATATTAGAACAACTAGTCGGGCACTCGATTGGAAAACAATTTGAAGTCGGATCAACTTTCAGTGTCCTAATTTCTTATTCACCTGTATCAAAAAATTCTTTTAAGATTAATTAAAAAATCTTAACATTTAATTTTTATTGGCCATAAAAATCTGATTATTTTCTTCTAACGATTAATTAAATACTTTCTCTAATGCTTTAAAACAGGTCATAAACTATAAAATATCCTTTACAGATTTAACAAGATTAAAAAAAGAAACAAAATAAAACTGGAAAGTAACATCATGAATACATGAATTTAATGCAAATTTTCTTTGCAACAAATGATTATTAACTACATGTGGTATAAAATCTTGTGAATATTTAAATAAATCTCTTTAATGTTTATACAAATACACTCACACAGAGAAATACATGCATATAATTTGGCTTCTATTTAATAGTAGTGTTGTATCTGCCTTGTTTTTTTTTTTTTTTTTTTCTTAACAGGTATTCTCGAACAAGATTTGGCCTAATTTCAATAAAAAACAAATTTACACCTAATATTTATTTTATTTATAATTTTTTTTTGCCAAATTAAATTTAGGTCACGTTTGAATGTTTTTGTGCTGATTTATGTAGTATAAACAAAAACGATTATATGAAATTTCTTTTAAGAAAAAAGATATTTTTATTATAATTAAATATTAACGTTAACAAGTTTGTTTGCTGAGAAAGAGAGTATGATTAGTCATTAAATAAAAATCGCACTACTAAAAGTGAAATTAAAAAAATATATATTTATTTATATTTTATGTGCTGTTTTTTTTTGTATTTTTAGGGAAGTTTTCATTTTTTGTATTTTTTTTTTTGGCTTGGAATATTCATACATAATATGCATGTAGGTATATACGGGTTTTTATTTTTGTATTGTTATTATTGTTGTTAACAGCTTAAAGGTCTGCATATATTTGTTGTGTTTTTATTTGTTTGATCAACGAGAATGTTAAAAAAGCGAAAGTTTTATATATTTATTTTTTTCTTCATTTCTTTGTCAGACTCTTAGGGCCAACCATAAATGGTTGCTTTTACCCACACTTTGGCCTTTTAGAGTATTTGAAATAAAAGTGAAAAGCAAATAAAACTTAAAAATTATGGCAGCAGTTGTAGCAAAAAAAAAAAAAAAAAAAACCCCAACGACAGCCATCCAAACAAATATTAAAAGATATAAGCAAAAAGAACTTGTATGGTGGTTGAAAAAAATAAAAAAAATATTTAAATCACATCTCTACCACACATTATTATAATAATACTTAAACACATTAACACATAATAATTTATATATTTCGTTTCTTTTGAGTTTTATTTATTTTTGGCAAATTTTATAACATGTGTTACAATAGAAATTCATGTTCACATAAAATTTTAATGGGAAGAATAAAATAAAATTTCTTTTTTTTTATTTCTTTATTAAATCATATATGAAAAAGTTAAATTTTAATAACTTTTACTCGAATATATTTTATTGTTACAAAAATATTACAACATACATTTTTTAATAGCAAATGGGAGAAATGTTTATTTTATATATATTTTTAATAAAATAATTATAAAAATACTATTTATCGTATTAATAATATTTAATACGATTTCATATTGTTTTATGACAATTTGTGCAAAATCATTTTTGAGCATGACAATATAATAAAGAATTGAAAATCATATACAATTTATAAATTTGTGCGAAATCATTTTTGAGCATGACAATATAATAAAGAATTGAAAATGATATACAATTTATAAAATTTGTTGGTAATTGACTCATGTAATACTTAATCAATCATCATCTTAAATGATGTATTATTACAAATTAGGTATGTATGTTTCTTAAAACATTACGTAGAAGACAAAATAGTATTAATACATAATTTAAAGAAAGAGTTCTCCCATGTAGAAAACGTTACATATAATCATGTATTGTTATATATAACGATATCCTATATTTGAGTATATCCAATTATATTAAATTTTATATAAGATTTTTTATGGCGTCATATATATCTATATATTATCTCATATATATTTATATGTAAACAAATATGAAATAATGTATAAATATATCTAAAGTTATATTTGAACATATTTATCTGAGCTATTTTATAATCAGATAAACTCAAATTTTGGATATAATTATATATAAAATGATGTCTGTATATATCTTTAAATCTTAATCTTTGAATCTAAATCTTTAATGGTTGTATTTTAATATTTACATTTTTCGAGTATGTGTCTTAAGTCTTTTATGTGACATGGGATTTTGCTTATAAGAAATGTCCTTGCCGAAGCGAAAATCGAAATATATATACATGATCATATATGATCTTGTGTATGATCATACAAGGGTATACATAATCATATATGCCCATGCATACATATATTAGCATATATGAATCATATATGAGCATATATAAATCATATATGAGCATGTATGAATCATATATGATCATATATGAACTATATATAAGTAAATATGAATCATATTAGTATATATAAGTGATACATGAGCATATATGAACATATATGACCCTATACGACCATATATCTTCAAAATTTGTGGAATCTAAAATATATGGTTATGTCTGAGAGCATTTATGATCTTATATTGAAATATGCACAGACGAATATCATCGAAAAATCTTGTCTTAATAGATGTCTAATCCGAAAAACGAACTTACATGCCAAATGTCGATTTTTAAAGTGCGTCAATTTGGGCTGGGGTACTAAACTTTTCATCCTACTTTTACCATGTCCATATTAGAAATTCCAAACATTTATAACAATTGTTTTAAATTTCCTTACCATAATAATACAAAAATTAAAAAAAAAAACAAGTAAAAAAGGCTTAAATTCGGTTGTGCCGAATCTTGAAATACCCTCCACCAATATCCTAAAACAATTTTCTCTATTGTTTTTTGATAGAAATAACGTAAAAAGCTTTTGAAGTAAAATTATGGAGGTGAAAAACTTTTTTGGTGGAAAAAAAAATTTTTTTTGAGGTCAAAAAAATTTTTTAAATTGAAAAAAATTTTTTGTGGTGAAAAAAATTTTTTGTGGTGAAAAAAAATTTGAGTGGTAAAAAAAATTTTTTGTGGTGAAAAAAATTTTTTAAGGTGAAAAATATTTGAGGTGAATAAAAAATATTATTTATTTCTAAGCAACTGGTAAAAAAATATGAGAAAATAATATATGTACCAGTCGCTACTATGAAATTGTACTAAAATGCATCAATTTTTATGGAAAATTTAGAGGTATCTTCACATTTTCACTCGTAACTTTTTAATCGCTGGACCAATTTTGCTTATTTTCAATACTTAACTGCTCGGGAGGATGTTCAATAAACTGGGTACAAAAAGGCACGCCCGCTTGCGTCTAATAAAATACACCAATTTATATGGACAATTTAGAGGTATCTTCACATTTTCACTCATAACTTTTTAACCGCTGGACCGATTTTGCTTATTTTCAATACTAAACTGCTCGGGAGGATGTTCAATGAACTGGGTACAAATAGGCACCACCGCTTGCGTCTTCGTGATCGTCATTCCAACAGACAGACGGACATCGCTAAATCGCCTTATAATTGCATATGAATCTCGAATATATATACTTTGTGGGGTCTTAGACCTATATTTCGACATGTTACAAACGGAATGACAAACTGATATATACCCTCACCATATATGGTGGAGGGTATAATTAATATTAATAATTACCATTGACAGATAAAACTTTCAAAAAACATAAAAAATAAGAAAGATCGTTAAAATGGAAACAAATTTATCGAAAATCCATGAATACCTCTGACATCCGGGCTGGCTCCATTCTAATTCGATCCCCGTGTCCTCCGTTCCATTCCCCTACCTTTATATAGTGTTTTATTTCCACTCGTTCCCTCTGTATAGTGTTTCAATTCCACTCGTTTCCCGTTTCATTGCTATTCCGTTGGCCTATGTAGTGTTTTAATTCCACTCGTTTCCCATTTTATTCTATTTCGTTTCCATAATCTAGAGATTCAGTTCCCTATTCCATTCTAGTTTGTTTCCCTGTTTCAATATCACTCGTTTTCCATTTCATTGCATGTCGTTCTTTTGGTCTAGTGTTTAGTAATTTTAATTGTTCTCAGTTTTATTTTATTTGCCAATTGTTTCAATCCCACTCGTTCCCAGTTTCATTCCATTTCGTTCTCCCCATTTCAATAGTTTCAATTTTAATTGCTTCTTATTCCCTGTGCCATTCCCTTATCTAGTGTTTTAATTCCCATGTTCCATTCCATTCCATTCCATTTCATTCCTCCGTTTCAATTTCGCTTGTTCCCTGCTTCATTCCATGTCGTTCTTGTCTAGTGTTTCAATTCCATGTATTTCATGTCATTTAGTACTCCTTGTTTAGTGTTGCAATTCCATTTGTACCCCGTTCCATTCCATTTCATTCTTTTTGTCTAGTGTTTCAACTCCGTTCGTTGCCCATTACATGCCATTTCATCCCCATTGTTCAATTAACCTTCTATTCCGTTTTATTATGTTTCATTTCCCTTGTCAATTGTTTTAATTTCATTTATTCCCTGTTCTATTCCATTTCTTTCCCCTTGTCCAGTATTTTAATTCCATTTTTTCGTTCCATTTTGTTTCGTTCCGCTGGTCTAATGGTTCAATTGTGCTAGCTTCCCGTTCCATTCCATGACTTTTCAAATTTTTGTAGTGTTTTTCTATTCCAGTCGTGCCTTTAATTTCAAGTTTCTAGCCAAATGGCTTAAGGTAAACTCTTAAGGGGGAACTGTCCCCTTTTAAATCCAATGTGCTTCTAGGAAAAATTCCAAAAGGTGCGTTGGGTTGGGCCTTTAAAGGGGTCATATTGTAACCTTCGTGTTTCCCACGTAAAATTTCTAAAAAGTACTTAATCGCTGAATTTGCCCATATCCCAGGGAACACATAGTTCAAATTTCAGGTCTCTAGCCAAGGCGGGATTATTCAGGCTATAAGGGAAATTTTTTGTCCTTTAAACACCTATTTTTACCATGCTCCTGACAAAAATGACAAAAAATGTCACTATTGATAAAAATTTTGGGAATTTATCTTTGATTAGACTTTTAAAATGTGTTCGCTTTTGGGAGTGTCCATTACTGAGAGGTTTCACCCAATATGTTTTCTAGTAGTTCAGCCTCTATTTATTTAATTTATTTATGTGTGTTATATTATAATTAAACTCATTTAAATAATACATTTTCCCACAAACAAAATCGAAAGACTTAAGACACAAACTCGAAACCTTTCTCAGCTGTTTTAAATATACTTTCCTTAAACTTGTGCTTGTATTTTTTTTTTCTATAATTAAAGAGTAATAATTTTGTGTATATTTTCAAAAGTAGGTTATCTTTGTTTTTTCTTAAAAAAAAAACTATTTTCTAAAATCTCACTTCTAATTCTCATCATTTCATATAATTTTCCAGTGCAGGCAAGCGTAATATTTAAATTAGTTCAAGCCAAATAAAATTATAAAATAGAAACAATTTAGTCCAATAATAAAAATAACTAATTAGTTAAAAACATATTAATTATAAAGTCATAGTACCTTATTTAAACGATATGATGTCATTGATATCAAAGCTAAATGTTCTAAATGAAAATGTTTGATATACAACATTTTTGTTTTCTGTGATCGTAATTTCCTTATTCCTACTAACTCATTTAGTTCCCTTTGTGTTGTTTTAAACATAATTGCTTTGATTTTTGTTTAAAAAAAAATTATCAAAGTTTTCTTTTTGCCTTGTAAAGGAATATATGAAAAAAAAATCAGATAACTAAATTTTGTACACTTTTTTTTGAATCCTGTATAATAAAATTACACAAAATAAGGTGGAGAAGGCGTTGTGGCAAGGAAGGATAAGAAAAAAAAACTTACCATAAAATAAACAAGAATACCAATGTTGCTGTTATTATAGCTGGTTGTTAAACCACACTAATAATGTTTAGCAAAAAAAAAAAAAATCAAAAAAAAAAACGTAGAGTATTGTAAACCAGGCCTATAATATATTTGTTTGTATGTAGTATATCGTTAATAATACCAATGGTTGGTTGGTTGGTTGGTTACTTTGGTTTATACTTCTTATACGCAGAAAAAGAAGGAAGCAGGCTTTTGAGGATGAAGATAATAAGGTTTTTTGTTGCTGTTATTTTATAGGAATGCTGTTATATTTAGTTTCGTTTCTACTATTGATATTGCAGAAGATGATGATGATGATGATGATGATGATGGTGGATGATGGTGATGAGGAGGCTGACGATGATACTCAAGTTGATACTGTTGCTGCTGCTGCTGATGCGGCTTACACTGATGAAGAAGAACCTGTTGTTGTGCAGATTTTTATTTTTTATTTTACTTTTTTGATTAAAAAATATAATGCGGTTTCTTCTGCTTCTTCTGCGTCTACTTTTTGGCCCAAAGGTACGTAGTAGAAATATTAAAAATCTGATGCACTTTGTATAAAATTTATTTAATGTTAAATAAAAACTGATGTTGCTGAGTATATATAGTGGCTTAATTTGATGTCAAAAGCCTTTAGTAACAGGAGGTTGTTGTTATTGCTGCATTAAGCATTAAGAACATTGTTGTTGTTGTTGTTGCTGTAGTTTAATATATGAATTTGGCACAAGATACTACTACTCTGGTTTTAAATTTTCAGTCTTTCTTTGTATTTGTAATAAGTTGCATTAGCAAAACTTCTTGTTCAGTTTGGCTTTCTTGATGTTGTAAAGAGGCTGCTAGATTTGAATATTTAAAAATCTTGTTTTAATGTTAAATGTTTGTTTGGTTTTGTGTAGTTGCTACAAACTGATAAGATTGATGGGGGAAACCATTAACAAGGCATACAAAAAAAAGGAAGAAAATAAAACTGTAGAAAGTACTTGTATTTAAGTGAAGTTGCATTCAGTGTTTTTAAAGAATTAATTCCTTAATTTAATTTTAGGAATTTTTGTTTTAATACATGGGGAATGTATTTTTAGTATCTTGTATATATGACCAATCTTAATTTGTTGCAAACTAAATTCTGCTTAGTAATTTTCTAGGAAATCAGTTTTTTTTAATACTGTCTAATAGGCTTTTTACACTAAACAACATCTTTGTGAAATGTATGAATGATGTTGAAAATGTGAAACATGAATTTACATTGGCAACATCTTTCAGCTTGCATTTATTCAGATGTCAAAAATAAAAGAAAAAGACGCATTTCTAACAAAAATAAAAATATTAAGAATCGATTTTGAGAAATCATTAATCACTGAAGTAGTTGTTGTTTTGCAAGAACAAACCCGAGTTTTAATGCCGCTCATTTTCCTTTGTTAATTAAATTTGTTTTGTTTATTTTCTGCAATGTCAGTTTGCTAGTGATGGCACAAAGAGAATCTATTTTTTTAGTGCTGAGACTTAAAATAACGAAAGATGCAAGATGTTACTAAATGAGAAAGTATCATCTTTTGTAGATGTAGAAAGACGCAGAATTTTTGGCCTGTATAATTCTTATGAGAAGATGTTAACATCTTTTCAAATTGACGAAAGATGTAAGATGTAGGTCAGTGGAAAAAGCCAGTGAATTTTTGTTCCTTAAGAGGATTATTTATTCGCAATGAATATCTCTTTATTGAAAAAAATCGAGCGCAGTACATCAACATAAATTTATTATTGCGGAAAATTTCAAAATATTTTTTTTAAACGCAAACTCTTCTGATTCAGAAAAGTCACACACCAAAAAGAATTTCATTAAAATTATTCACAATTTTTTTTCTAAAAAATTTTTCAGTAAAAATGTTTCAGTACAAATTTTTCTCTAGATTTTTTTTCAAAAAAATTTTTCACAAAAAATTTTTTTAAACAAAAATTTTTCACAACTATTGTTTTTGAATAAAAAAAAGAAAATATTTTACTCGTGCGAAAAATTGAACTAAGATTTTTGAGTACTTTTTACCTATCCCGTGACCGGTGAAAAGAGGAAAGTACCTTGCAGGAAAAGGACCTATCCCAGGAAACGTCACGTGCTCGGTTCATTGTGATAGAGACCGGTAACGGGACCGGTTTTTTATATGAAAAGCACCTGTTACTTTAACATGTGCTTGTCCTAGTGGGGGGTCAATTGCCCTCCGTGACATGTCATAGGACTGATCTAAATGAACATGTCACACAACTAACCCTCAAGAACACATCACAGAACCAACGTAAAAGAACATGTAATGACTTTTAAATCACTCACGTGGTAGGTACTTCAGAAACCGGTTCTCATTTCACCTATCGCATAATATGTATTTTCAGAATCGGTTCAGTTTTTACCTACCACGGGACAGGTCCTAATTCCTAATCCGAGGATGGTAAAATAAAATCGATTAAAAAGTGCTTACCCTGTGACCTGACCTGTGACCGGTGAGTGGTGTCGACTATTTTGGTTAGAACACATTAAAAGATTCTGCACTGTACCGTATGTGTGGTTTCATAGTGAAGAATAAATATTATCATAATCTTGAATCGAACGAAAAATATCTCTTAAAAATCAACAACAAATTTAACTATGAAACCTTCCAAATAATAAGATTTCTCAAGGTCTTTAAAAAAGGCATTTGTTTGATCAATTATTTGATCGTTGGAGCTAAATCCCTTTCTTAAGGTTTGGAAATAGAAAATAGTCACTAGGGTCTAAATTCAGAGAATATGGTGGAAAATTCGTAATTAAATTTTTTCCATTTTTTATATAACAATTGTTTTCATAAACCGATAGGTCAGATTTTCTAATGAGAAATTTTATTTTTAAAGAATAAATTTTAATAATGGATTTTTGTTAGCAAAACCATTGTTGGATTTTTTTTTTTAAATATTTTTGAAAAAAAAAATGGCAAAATTGTTTTTTGTTATAGGACATTAAATCAGCCCTGAACCAAAAAAAATCTTACCACATCTGATTGGATTTCAAAATTGGGGTCAAATCTCGTCAGATCTGCTGCTCCATGTTTAATCTGATTCACTTTGCTCTGGACATATAATATTCAATCAGATTATAAAAGAAAACAAGTGATCTGGCATCTGATATGATCTTATATGGTCAGATCTGCTCATATCTGGCCAAAAAAAAAATCACCAGATTTTCCAGATTCCTATAGATATAAACATATCTGGCAGTAAATATGATCAGATTTGATCACAAAGTTCTTCACATATGCCATATCTCCTCATATATAATCAGATCCGGCATAAGATTTAATTAGCTTCAATTATATGCAATTAGATCTAAGCAGATTTGAACAGATCTATTAGTTTTTACACGTAAAGTTTTATATTTTCATAAAACTATCAGCAGTTTTAGATTTTTCCAAAAAAAAAAAAAAACTTTAAAATATTTTAAAATAATCATTAAAATGATGAGGAATACACAGAAAAAGTTGTTAGACATTAGCCGAATGGAATATATTTTCTGATCAGCTACGACCTTCATCAATTTTTTTTTCGCACCTCAGAGTGTTTTTTTTAATTCTTAATATTAATTTTAAGGAAAAAGCTGATAAAGCTAACCCCACGTTGATTTATCGACTTAACATGAAATTTACTCAAGAACTGTCTGCTATACACTTTTTAATTTATTGATTTTTGTTGCCATATCTGGTAAATGTTATCTTATCTGGTGGCAGATTTGTACATATCTAATACCAACTTTTAGTTATTTAAGACGTTTTCAAAAATTTTCATAATCTCAAACCAAAAACAAAAAAAAAAGATAATTTAAAGGAATGAATTCTTTAAGGTACTGTATCTAAAATTGTGAAGTCGAATATAATGATACTACTTAAACATTTACACTTTTATGATGATAAAAATATAAAAAGGTGCAATACAAATATCTGCATCTACTCCTTATAAACACACTCACACTCGGTTTAAGATAAAGACACTCTTGTTCTTGTTCTTTTTCTGATACTTATAAATTTTTTTCTTTCAAAATAATGACATTGATTCTTGTTGGTTAACGATTTTGGGGTAAAGTTTTTTTTTTGAAAGTCTTTTTAACAATTTGATGAATGCTGCATGTGGCTTTTAAATAGTTACGATTTTTCTGTTTGTAAATTTTTTATTTTTAAGTTTTATTAGCTTTTTATGATTTAAATTTACTACACTTTTTTAAGATTCATTTAGTTTAATAAATTCTTGGAATTTATATTTTTTTTCTTAAATTAATATTTTTTTTAAATTTTTTATAGTTATTAAACTGTTTTTAAGTCTTTTTTTTTGTTTATTTATAATAATTTATTTTTTATATTATATATTTTGTACGTTTTTTTTAACAGGTTTTTATTATACACTTTCTTTCGTTTTTACCTTTTTTATAAACACTTTTATAAATGGTTAAATAAACTTTTAACAAGTCATAATAACAAAAATACCGTTAAATATTCTGTTTAATAAACACACACACTTGAAGTTTTTTTTTTATTTTAAACAAATTATAAATTTCCACTTTAAAAATTTAAAATTATACAATTTTTTAATTAATTTTTTTTTTGTTCAAGTTTTTTCTAAAGTTATGATCGCCAATTATAGTTTATAAAAATTTAAAGTACTATATTTTAATGCGACCCGCTTTTTCTTGTGGCCTTACCGACAAAGGCAAATGTATAACAGCAACTGAAGATTCAAAAGTAACAAACTCATAACATTAAGACCATTTGGTCTCTGATCTGGTCTGCACTGCACAGTTTGTTAGTTGGTTCGGTCGGTTGGTTTGTTTGTTTATTTGGTTTGGTTTTTTTTCTTGGCTTTTACCTTGGTCTTGCTGTTGTTGACGGATGAAATGTATCTGTGGCCAAGTCAGAGGATTAGCCAAAACACGATACGACTTCTACGACAATAACCGTGGTGCTCTGTTCAGTGTTGTGTATGAGCATTTAACGTCTCAGTTACAGCGCCGCCTGCCTTGACTTTGACTTTGCTGTGTTATTCCGTCAAAAGCCATCTCATCATCAAACTAAAGTTAACAACACACTACAACATACAAACAGTGGTTTAACATACAACAAAAAGATAAAACATTTTAAAGGAAATGTAAAAAAAAAAATTGTAAACAAATGTTTTAAAAACATGTTATTTCTTATGAGATTTTTTAAGTGTTAAAACAGAATTGAAACAGTAGCGGCAATTGAAACGTTAGCGAAATTAACCAGGGAATTCTCTCAATGCATTCATGCCGATTTGGATTAAACTCGGATATGTGATAGAGAATTCCAATCTAAAGGTGAACCTCATTTTTTATATGTGCCATCTCTGGTGTTTGGGGGTAAAAAAGAGGGTAGAAAAAGGCCATCGTTGGTACGTTTTATAGAATTATATTAAAAAATATACACTCTGATTCGATTATTGTAAGATTTGGTCTCATATAATTTTATCTATTCAGAGCTTGGAACAGTTAATTCCCTAATTCCTTTTTTTGTAATAAATTCCCTAACCAACCTCAAGAAACTGAATGAATTATTTTTTTCATTCGATTTATCATTTATTATTTTCTAATTTATGCATAAAATTTAAGAATTAGTTCGCATAGGAATTCATCCAAATCTAGTTAATTCAACTTTTGTTCAAGGAGTGAATTCCTCTCAGGAAATTAATTCCCTGAAGAAAAAAAAAATGTGTAAGAAAAATTTCGTAAAAAATGTATGAATACCCCATAGGAAGCCGGGGGTCAAGTGTCTCCAAGTCGCCACTTTTGTCGACTATTTTGGGTGACTTTTTGGTGACATAGTCAACAAAGCGTCTACACTTTTTACATTACTTTTTTTGCAGCTGAAAAGCTGTGCTTCTTTATTTTGTTGACAAAGTCAATAGTGAATCAGTACAATTTCACTGTTAACATTTCGTTTAGGGATACTAGTGACTCTCTGGTTCCAAATTCTACACCTATACAATAGCAATGACAAGCACATGTTAAATGTCTAAAGAAGAGAGCGTTGCAAGGGGTATAATTAGTCAGTAGTACTGGGGACAAAGTCAATAGTGAATTACAACAGTTTTACTATCGACATTTCCCGCAGGGTATGTACTTTTTATAGGTAACACATTATTTTATGTTTTAAAATAATGTTGATGGTAATGAATTATTACAAGGTTATGTACATAATAATGATACGTCATTACTAGTGACATTACCTTCACCATTATTTTAAAACCTAAAAGAATGCGGTACGACTGCATTACTTTAAACTATAAAATAATGATACATTTTTTTAGAAATTTATTATTAGATACATTATTAATTCCCTGAAGAAGATTTCGAGAATAGTTAATAACTTAGGGAATGATACGCAAAAGTTTATTCCTAAATAAATTATACGCAAAAGTTAATTCCTAAAGGAATGAAACGAAAGATTTAATTTCTTCAGGCAATTAAGCGAAAATTTATTGAATTTGTGAGGAGTGTGTTCCTCAGGGAATTAATTCCTTGACAAAAACTTGAATTAAGTAGATTTGAATGAGTTCCTTAATTTTTATTCTTCAGGCAATTAAGCGAAAATTTATTGAATTTGTGAGGAGTGTGTTCCTCAGGGAATTAATTCCTTGACAAAAACTTGAATAAGGTAGATTTGAATGAATTCCTTAATTTTTATTCTTCAGGCAATTAAGCGAAAATTTATTGAATTTGTGAGAAGTGTGTTCCTCAGGGAATTAATTCCTTGACAAAAACTTGAATAAGGTAGATTTGAATGAATTTCTTAATTTTTATTCTTAAGGCAATTAAGCGAAAATTTATTGAATTTGTGAGAAGTGTGTTCCTCAGGGAATTAATTCCTTGACAAAAACTTGAATTAAGTAGTATTGAATGAATTCCTTATTTTTCATTCTTAATGTTTCAATCAAGGAATTCATTCATTCAGAGAATTCAGTCATTAATTCATTTATTTATTCATACATTTATTTATTCATTCATTCATTCATTCATTCATTCATTCATTCATTCATTCATTCATTCATTCATTCATTCATTTATTCATTCATTCATTCATTCATTCATTCATTCATTCATTCATTCATTCATTCATTCATTCATTCATTCATTCATTCATTAATTCATTCATTCATGCATTGATTCATTTATTCATTAATTTTCATTCGTTCACAGAAATATATACCCGGTTTTTTCTATTTAATGAATTCATTCATGGAATTAAAAAAAGGAATTAATTTTTCCAAGCACTGTATCTAACCCAGCAAAACCATGGTATCAACTACTTACCAGCCTATTTACTCTCTTAATTACTTTTGTTTGCGATGAGCCCAAAAGTAATAAGTGGTCATTACCTTCTCACTTACAAAAAACACAAAGTAATGGGTGGTCGTTACCCTCTCGCTTACGAACAGCCAAAAAATAATGAATACTCATTACTTTTGGGCTCATCGCGAACAAAAGTAATTAAAAGAGTTAATGGGCTGGTAGGTAGTTAATACCATGGTTTTGCTGGGAAATAATCAACTGGGATTTGTTTTGATCCGATTTCCGATATTTTTTGACCATTTGATAGGTCTCTAGGAGACCTCTCAATCGATCCATGGGTTAAAGGGTTACCCTATTACGATTTCCGAGATATTTGGACCAGCTTATACGTCTCGAGTAGGCCTTTCGAATGGGGGTATGCCTAATTCAGAATTTTTGCCTTTCTTTTTTTAGTGCCCTTTCTGCTTGCCTAGACGTTGGTTTAAATGACAACGCGCAACTGTACAATCAGCTCGCGCAACAATAGAAATTTTGATGATTGCATTTTCCGGTCGCTTACTTGTTCTGAATTTGCAGTGGCTAGCTAGATTGCCCGATTTTACCGATCCAGACTTTTTTCTTTGAGGTTTTTTTTGAAGTATTTAACAACTGGACGTTTCTCTCTACCAAGGTTCAAAATTTCTTCCTTTAGTTGATTTTTAATCCAAACAAAATTATATGCAAGAAATTGCAAAAATGCACTAAAAATCCACATATGCAAATATTTGGTCAAAATGAATTATACTCTTAGCCCTACTATCAGGCAATTTGTAATATGTCGAAATATAGGTTTAAGACCCCATAAAGTATATATATTCGTGATCCTTATGCAATTTTAAGTCGATTTAGCGATGTCCGTCTGTTGAAATGGCGTGGGTGCCTATTTTTACCCAGATTATTGTACATCCTCCCGAGCAGTTTGGTATTAAAAATGAGCAAAATCGGTCTAGCGGTTAAAAAGTTATGGGTGAATATGTGAAGATACTTCTAAATTTTCGATTCAAATTTGTGTATTTTAGTACAATTACATAGTAGCGACTGGTATATAATGTATTTTCTCATATTTTTCCACCAATCGCTTAGAAATTAATAATATTTTGTACACCTCAAATATTTTTCACCTCAAAAAATTGTTTTCGCCACTAAAATTTTTCCCCACAAAAATTTTTTTTCACCTAAAAAAATTTTTTCACCTCAAAATTTTTTTCACGTAAAAAAATTCGTTCCTGCATCCAAAAAAGTTTTTCACCTCAAAAAATTTTTTTCACCTCTATAATTTTACTTCAAAAGTTTTTTACATTGTTTGTATCGAAAACAATAGAAAACATTGGTGGAGGGTATTCAAAGATTCGGCACAGCCGAATTAAAGCCTTTTTTACTTGTTTTACGTCATTTTGTATTTGTTTTACATATCGTCAGTTTATTATTGGTTTGACCCACTGACCATTTGAAAAAAAAAAATGAGTTAGGAATGGATTATATATAATTCAACTTTGATCTGCCTGCTAAATTCGTATTCTTTATGGTTTTTTTCGATAACGAGCAAACGAATTATAAGCCCATGATATGTTTGTAAAAATAGAAAGACCTTTTTATGTCATAATTTAAATAAAATTTTGAATTAACTCAGTTTTAACCTCTTGATATTATTTTCTTAATTTATTTACAGGCACGCATTTTAGAAAAACAACGGTAAGTTCATACTTTTTTATTATTAATTTTTCTAAGATAAATGTGTATTGTATTGTGTATAGATTCTCCAACCTTGTAGTGAGAAAAAAATATGAGTTATTGACCAACACTGCCCCCTAGCATAGACATATTTATTTAACTGTAATATTATATCCTTAAAAATTAGAATAATCGAATATAGTAAAATTAAGTTGTTTACATATCTTTTCCTTCTAATCCTTTTTGATTAACTCCATAAATTATTTATTGGTAATATTTATTGTTCTGATTAGAACATATTAAATAATTCTGCACCGTACCGTGTGTGTGGTTTCATATTGAAGTTTATTGAGGATCTGTATAAATTTTATGTGAGATATTCTACGTACGGGGTTTAAGATCACAAAAATTATCCAGAATTATGAAAATTATAATTTTTCAAAGTTTTTATGGTCTTAAATCGTATGGAGAATATCTCACATAAAATACTCGTATGTTATATTTTTTTAGAAAAAAACTTTCCTATGAAACCCACTGTCTAAGACCGTAAGAATTATTTATAGTTCTCTTACAAAAAAAAAAAAAAGTAAACATCACAAACAAAAAGGAAACAAAAAATATGAATCGTGTGTGCGAATGTCTATGTTTATGAATTTGTACATGTATTCCCAACTACAATATTCCAAAAGCTTTGCTTCAAAATGTAAAATCAGACAAAGAAATAAAAAAAAACACCACAATCAAACAAAATTACTGATGATATTATGATGATGATGACGGTGTATTAAAAAAAATATTATAAAACAATTTTAATAAAAGAATCACCTCTAACCGAGTATAAACACAGAAGAAAGAATCAGAAAAATACCCCAGACTTGGTTAAAAACAGAAGAATTACTAACTAACGCATGCTCACAACTCATTTGTTAAAGAACGTTTTCTTTACAACAGTAATGATAACTTTAGTGATTTTTTTCTGTGTCTCAAAGTATAATTTTTTTCCGCTAAGATAAAAAGTATTAAAAGTAATAAATTTCGGTTTTAATAAAAAAACACATTTTAGAATTTTAATATAGAAAAACTAGTGCCCGGATTCGGTATATAATGTGAGAAGTTTTTGCATTGAAAAATTCAACTTGTCATATCAAAGATCAGTGCCCGGTTTCTTTATTTAAAGCGAGAAGTTTACGTATTGAAAAATGCAGCGCTTTCTTGTTTAGAACAGGGTGAGTCATATAATGTCAAATTTATCTTCATACTAAAAAAAAAACTGCCTATTACCTGTCTTTGATATGACAGAGTTGTATTTTTCGATGCGAAAACCTCTCACATTAGATACAGAAACCACAAGATGTAGTATTAACCGCCGGTTTTTATAAAGCGAACGGAATAAATTCGCCAGGGGAATTGTGTGTATTTTGTTATTGTAACAAAAACAAAATACATAGAATTCCTCCGGGTGGTGGAGGGGGGGGGGGGGTTTAATATATACAACATAATAAACAAATTTTGTTGTTTGCGGCGCAAAAACAATCATTTGATTTTCTTTTGCTATAACTTTTGTTTAAAGTGAAAACCCATTTGGTTTTTAACTAATTATGTTTAAACGCACTTTTAAATTTTATTTCAATTAATTGTGTAAAATTATGTCCGAAAGATGGTGGCTCTAGCCGTTGATGTAACTTTAGGCTTTTCTGATTACATTTTGCATAACTATGCCCAGCATTTGTGGTGTGACGTTGTCAATTTCGGCTCTTATATTGTTCGTGAACATTAACAACTTCAAATATCCCTAGAGGATGGAGTACGGGATGGTGAAATCTGCATATCTGGTTGGTCAAGCCAAATCACCGAAACGCAAGATTACTGGAAGGCATCCTCCAGTATGAGAAGTGGCCCCCCGTCCTGCTCGAATCACATGTCCTTCTAATCTACATCGCCACATTCCGGTAGGAAAAATTCAGACTCTAGAGCAGTCGCCTTTTACCGTAATATCCTTACCCTCGGCTCCTTCGAAAAAAGGCACACTCACATTTTCTGACGTACTACACGGTGACTTTGAGGGGGTGTAATCTTGCTTCACGCTTAGATAAAAAAGAGTTTCGTCACTCATGATCAATTTTGATGGAAAGTCTTCCACTTTTTCGTTGAGTTCCAAAATCGTGCAAAATGGTGCAGCGTATGACGGATTCATTGTTATTCACTATAAATGTCAAAACCAAACTAACATATGATAACATTTGCAAAAATGGCAGCACTTTCCAATAACGCAACATTCAAAATGAAGGAAAATTTTACCTTTTGCAACTCACCCTGCTCTGAACGTAGCATTTTTTGATTTAAAATTTCTCGCATTAATACAGAAATCGGCCACAGATTCCATTCGAGTTGTGATAACAAACTTTTTTGATCGTGACAGAAATTTAAGTCAGAGTAGTTTTGCTGTGGCAAAGAATTTAGACTGTTGCAACAAAAACTTTCCCGCAGCTGGGAAATGAGACCTGTCCCATGATAGGTGAAAACAGGATCGGTTCCTAGAGTACCTTACACGTGATCGGTATAAAAAGTCTATATCACATGTACCGGTCATCACAAGTATCGGTTCTCAATAAACCTACCACATGCTCGGTTTAAAAGCCTCTATCTCGTGATGAGTTTGCAAAAACGAGTCCTGTGATATGTTCTTTGGAATTAATTGTGTGACATGTTCTTTTTGACCAGTCCTGTGACATGTCACAGAGGCAATTGACCCCCTTCTAGGACATGTTAAAGTGAACGATCCTTTTTATATAAAAAAACCGGTCCCGTGACCGGTCCCTATCACAATGAACCGCTCCCGTGACGTATCCTGGGGTAGGTCTTTTTAATTTATTTAATTTATGCAAAGGACAAAAATGCCGACCTTTTAGGAAAAATACTTAAAAAGTGGAAATAAAAATTTGTCGCCGCGGTCTTGAGATCTGGAGTTCAATTGTTCGATGTTGGGTCAGATGCCTGATTAATTTTGCGCCTTGTGAAACTTCTAGGTTTCAACCGCCAAATATTTTAACAGAAGATTTTGTTGTCGCAGCAAATCTATTTCTGCGTGTATTTCAGAATTGCAGTTTATGAATTTTAAATGAGTTTTTGTTCTTTACATAATTAGTTGACAACACTTTTTCAAATGTCTGCATATAAATGATAAGTTTGGTTTTTAACTCTCTGTTTGCTTTGATTATTATACGCTGTGGATGTGTAAGTTGCTGTATTCTTTTCGCTGCCTTCACACTTGTTACTTCGTCGTTTTTTTTTTTTTAATTTTTAGTTTATGGCCAACGACTTACGCGCACCACATAACGGTTCTCATTAAGGCCAACACACTCTCTATATATGATTGCGCACATATAGCCACACACGCACACATACAACGCACAACACAACGAAGAAGAAGAAGAGGAAGCCAAACGGTAGTGGTCTTATTCAAATAGTTTTCTTTAGAAAGCCCCGTTTATTTAGTTGATCGGTCAGCTGTTTAACCGCAGAATTCTAGTTAGCATTTGCGCATGCGTTAACGTTTTATTTTTTCTCTGCTAACGTTCAGCCACACATAGAGAGAGTTGGAGAAAATTGTTTCAATTTGTGGAGAATCGAATATTTCTGTTTTTTTGTGGTTTTATACTTTCTATCTGCAGTAGTGTCTTTCATATATCTCTTCATTTAATGTTATGTTTAAACATAAATATTTGGTTGGAGTTGTAGTTTAAAAAAAATAATAGTGTAAAATCTATTTAAAATGGGGGGGTTTCCATACACACACAAAAAATATTGGTTATCTAGCAAAATATAAACTTTTTTTTATTTATTGAACAATTATTTGTACAAAAATATCTTAAATTTATACACATTGGCTGAAAGACCTTTAGGCATTATTTTAAAATTCCTCCAAATCAAATTTTTGTTGAATAAGAAGGTCATAATTAATTAATTGAAAATGTGCCCATTATTTGAGAATCATGATTGCATTCATGTGGCTGCCACGGCTGGCCTCGCAGTAGTACCTCAACCTGTCAGTCCAATTTTCCAAGACCTTGTTGATGGTTTCTGGTTCTATCTCATGGATGGCAGGGATGATATTAGCTTAAAGAGTGCGAATCGTTTCTGTATTATTCGCATAGCATCGGTCTTTGATGTTACCCCACAATAACAAGTTTGAAGGGGTCAATTCGCAGCTTCGAGGCGGCCAATGGACATCGCCAAGACGGCTGATAATATAATTACCGAACTTAGTGCGCAA
Source organism: Eustalomyia histrio (assembly GCA_949748255.1). NCBI lineage: Eukaryota > Metazoa > Arthropoda > Insecta > Diptera > Anthomyiidae > Eustalomyia > Eustalomyia histrio. Next base: position 10,541,542 of record OX456527.1, read on the forward strand.
AATATTGATTATTCTATGAGCGGTGTGGCATGGTGCGCCATCCTGATAAAAATAATAGCATTTTTCCATTGAGCTACATCTTACATCTTTCATCTATTTGCAAAGATGTTAACATCTTTCCATAAGAATTATACAGGCCAAAAATTCTACATCTTTCTACATAAACAACAGATGATCCTTTCTCATTTTGTTTCAACTTACATCTTTCGTTAATTTAAGTGTCATCACTAAAAAATGACAAAACAAATCGATTTTCTTTGTGCCATCACCAGCACTGACACTGCAGAAAATAAACAAAAAAAGAAAAATTATTCAACAAAGGAAAATGAGAGGCACATGTAAGAATTTCATTTTTATGTTTATCAACAATTCTTCTTCATCATAATCTTCTTCCAGAATGGCCTTTAATATATTAATGTACTGTATTAAAATTCGGGTTTGTTCTTTCAAAGCAACAACTACTCCAATGATTAATGCTTTCTCTTTTTCTTTTATTTTTTTTAACAAAAATTTTGCGTCTTATTCTTTTGTTTTTTTGACATCTAAATAAATAACGGATGAAAGATGTTGCCAATGTAAACACATGTTTCACACTTTCAACATCTTCCATGCGTTTCACAAAGATGTTGTTCAGTGTAAAAAGCCTATAAAAAGACTGTCCAAGTTCATATCTTCTACTTTAGCTCGCCGTTAACTAAAATAGCGTTTTCAGCAGCATTTTTGAAAAAAATGTTCCAACGAAGCCACCACTCCAAAATTCACACCAAACTGTCACTTCCTATGCGGTTTTTCCGATCAACATATGCTGCAATTTTGTTTGTTGACATAGCCGTCGAGATGAAAATACGCCTCTTCAGAAAATATGATTTTTCGGCCAAATTCGATGTCCGATTAGAGCTTTTGTATGTCTTAAACTGAGAAGCCGTAGAGAAGTGAATGGGCCTTTGCTTTCAATTTCTGAGTCAATTGGACTTTCTAAGCGAATTAATCTATTAATTGTCCACTAGCAGTAAGCCAGTCTCACGAACTTTTTGCACAAATGCGGTGGGTGCTTCATTTCGGCCAAAACTTCTTTTCAACAAACGCACAGTTTGGGCAACACAGTACTCACCTTAGAAATAAGTTTGCAATATTTCCCAACGTTGTTCAAGCTTAAAGCACGATTCATTTTTGTTTCTCGGAAGCATGATTAGTCAATATTTTGAACAGAAAAATCTATCATTGTCTAAATAAGAGATGATTTATATTTTTTGAACAAAATCGTAAGATTTTGACAGCTGTTAAACGCAAAGTAAATGACGGAACTTGCACAGAATTTGACAGTAGTGGTACTTGATGGGAGCAGTGTTACATTTCATATAACTACGAGGGAAGTTCGAAAAGTCACGGACTTATTGGTCCGCCCTCGTATACAATTTTAGATATTTTTTTTTACAAATTTAGCCATTTTTGATACGCAACACTGATAATAATTCCGCTAGGACAAACAGTAAAGTTTTTAAAATAGTCAACGAAAAACTTACACAGTTCAACACAAAAAAAATACAAGGTTCCGATGATTGATTCTTGTTAAGGAGACCAACAAAAATATACGCGTGTCGGCGTTTTGATAGTTTACATCGGAATTTCATTTTAGAGGCGGTCAAAGTTTCCCAGCTCTGGCCTGTTCTTGCAGCATATCGGTATATAAAACTATGTTTTCTTTACATCTGAGGTGTAGAGTATGTTCAGAAACTTTGTAGATAATGGTATGACAAATATTTTTGTAGAACATATTAACCCTCTAACCCCCCTCATAAGGCATTTTTTGGCTTTATTCAACAAATTGTAAAAAACACCCCGAAAAAGGGGAAGGTCGGGGATAAAATGTTCTACAAAAATTTTGGCCATAAAATTCTACTATATATGTCGGAACACACCAAAACCCAAAACTTAACACAAACAATATTTTTGGTGCAATAATCGCCAACGACATTTTTGTCTGTTTGAATTTACCTTTCGAACAGTGCCGGTTTGAACACGCTCACTTGAATAGTTTGATAGATAAGATTTTTGTCAAAACAGACACGAAAATGATTTATGATTTTGGTGCTAAATTAAAACAAAAAAAAAAACATAATTTCCAACAGCTCAATCGACTCGAAATTTTTTTGGAAAGTAGCTTCAAGCTGTATTTTGATAATTTGTTGCATGTTTGATTTCTGAAACAAATATTTTTGTTTAAAGTCGAGCTTTTTGTCTTCAGGTTGTCTTTCATTTTTTCCACCTGGCGCTTTCAGGTTAAATTTTTTTGACAAATGGACTTCAGATTCGTGCTTTTGAGTCCAAAATAATACTAGAACCAAAATCTCATAACAAAATACCTCGTACTTCGACTCCAGTGGTTAAAGGGTTGACTAAGAAATTTTGGACGTAAAATGGTTAACAAGTTTTTAATTTTATCTTTTTATATTTTTTAAATTTCAAGTTAGAATATAACCTTGTATCACCTTTCCCCTTTTGGCAACACCACTGGAGCAACTTGTTAAATTATATTTTTTATATTATTTCCTTCTTCTTTTCATTAACTCTAATTGAATTAACTAAAATTAAATTTTTGCAATAAAAATTAATTTAAAAATAACCAAACATTTAACCATCCATCCATCCATCCATTCATTAATTTATCTATCTATTTTTAGCTACCACCAATCTTATCGGCAGTTTTTAAATTTTTCTTCATATACTTTTTTCTGTTTTTTTTTTTGCACTTCACACTGACAAATAGTTTAACGTACACTATACAAGTTTCATTCTAAGTTACGATCCAACATTTATAGTGTTCTTGTTCTTGATTTTGTTTTAACTTCTTTTAAATAGTTTTTTTTTCTCCCGCTGATGATGAACTTGAGACCTTGACACTGAAGATGTTTCTTACCAACTGAAGAGAACATGTAGTTAAGAACAAACAAAAAAATGGGTATTGGAAAAACAAGTTATATCATGTTCGTTTTGGTCAATTACAGCAAATCATCCAAAGAACACTACATACACGATAGTTATCCAAGAAACAAATAGCCAACCAACCAACCTACCAACCAACCCATTATTTAAAGAAAGATTTACCACATTAACCACTCTTTGTTTTTTTATTCTTTGTACAAACTATATTTTACCTTGAGTATAATTTTATTTTATTTTTTAAAAGACTCCAAGAAGTTATTTATTTTGATATTGTCAACAAACACACATTTTGAGTTCCACAGTCACGCATAAAATCCACATAGTAAAATCTATGTAGCACCGGTAGTAGTTCAGATATGCATATATGAGGTTTTCCATACCAATTGACCAGCTTAAAAAGTATATTGTATCCAGGCTTGCCAGATTTTTTTATGGTTAACCCCAAACAAATCGAAAAATATTCCTAAAAAATCTACAAATTAGAAAAAAAAATTTTGTTACAAAGTTAAATAATAATAAAATAAAAAAAATAAATGCAGTAGATATTACTTTAATATCTTGAATAAAGGCAAATTTTCATCGGGGTTTAAAATATAAAAAATAAATATTAACCACTCTTTGCGCAATATAGCGAATTTTCGCTATCTCGCTATAAAAGTATTTATTGGGTTTTAGACCATTATTCTAAAATAACCCAGCAAAAATGAAGGTGCCAAAGAAGCAATAAAAGCATCACTACTGTGGCAAAGGCATCACTTCTTTTCTGATGGTTTCATCGATGAATTTAACATTAGCGTGTCATAGGATGGAAGTATTCAAATGTAGCTACTAGCATTACTCATACTTTACTCTAAGGAAGCAATAAATAATACAATGATTAGGTATTCTGCTGCATGAGTGGAAAATGTTCATATACTTTCTAGTATTTAAGCTTTGATGAAAATTTAATTCATAAGAATGCAGAAAAATAAGTTTAAAGAAGCGAAATTTATGCATTGATATACAAATACTCTTTATTAAAACAAATAAATAATTCTGCACTAGTGATTAAGCATTTTTGAAACATTTTTAAAAAATTTTAATGAATTTTTAGACAAATTTTAAAATATTTTTGGATAATTTAAAAACTGGTTGTACAATTTGGAAACATTTTTAGACAATTTTAAAATATTTTTAAACAATTTTTTGAAATAATTTTTACACAATTTTAAAATTATTTTGGTAAATTCTGAATTAACACTGGGAATGATGTAGTGTTAAATAAAATACATAATGCAAAAATGCACAGATTGCGTCGTCATAAATATTTGAGGCTGAAAAATGCAAAGGACAGGCTAGCCAGTTTCAATTAAATGTCAAAAAAATCAGTTTTTCTTGATTTTTCAAAACTTCTATAAAATTTGCAAAACTGCATAGATTCTAACCCTCATGAAATTTTAAACTAAAATATAAAAAAATGATTTAATAAAAAAATTAAAAAAGTTCATCAGAACTATTTTCTCAATTTTAATAAATGCTTAAGATACAAAAAGATACTATACTTATGCTTTAGAAGATACTATAACTTATGCTTTAGAAGTAATGAAGAGTGATATTTTAAGATATGCATCGGGTTTATATCCAGATCACTGCATTTGAAATATGAACACATGAATGCTTTTGGAAGTGCCTTAGAATAACACCAAAAAATCATAAAAGAATATCATCTGAAGTTTAGGAAGCAATGAAAGAAGTTATAGTCACAGAATGACTACCATTTTTTTTTGCTGGGAAATACATGGACTTGTATATGATCATATGTTATTATACATGAACATATACGTCCATGCATATGACCGAAATTTGGGGGTATATGGCAGTATATTTGTACACATGGTCATGTATGCCTATATATTGGTCATGCATGCCCATATATAATAATATATGACCATATACAGTATACTCTTAAATTTTGGATCCGGAGATATATGGAGATCATGTATGGTCACACAGAGGAAACATATTCATTGTGACAACCGATTTTCTTGCCAACCGAATGGTTTGGTTGCAGCAACCAAATAATTTGGTTGTCGCAACCAAATGTATTTGTTAGTCGATTTCATAATTAAGTGCTCAACGAAATTCTATTGTAGTAACCGAATTTCAATTGCCACAAGCAAAAATATTGGTGGCCACAGCTGAAACATGCGGCTGACAAAAAATTCGGTCATCACAATGAATTTGTTTTCTCTGTGCATATATTAAAATATGATTTTTTTCAGTTTTCGTTTGGATCAATGTTCATCGATAAGATGTTTTAGCGATATATATCGATTTGTATTCAATAAATGGTCGAAAAATTAAAACATGCGTTTTTTAGGTACTTGGAACCATAATTCTCAATCACAAATATTTCAAAAACAAGAGCAAAACCTAGAAAAACGGTTAGCACCACTGGATTCAGCCTACTCGAATTAAGGTGACCCACTGGGTACCCCGCTTGTTACAAAAAAAGTGTCTGATTTGAGGACAGTGTCATTAAATATTTTTTTAAAATTTTTTCTAAAGAAATTATTCAAATCATATTGGATTTCAAAATGTAATGGGAAATTTTATAACTAGGTTTAAAGGAATCAAATTTAATGAGTTTATTGTAAAAACGATAGAACTTTGATATAGTTATTAAAGATTGGAAATACCCCTACACTCACCAAAAAAAGTCTGCAATGGCAACTGAAAATTTTGTTGTTATTACGGGAAAAATTGCTAATTTGAACCCAGCGGTATTTTTTTTTTTTGCTAATCTTAGCAACACATGTCTGCTGACGTGTAGTACAATGAAATTAGTAGAACAAATTAGTAGCCGCTACTAAATTTTCGTAAACCTTTTGTAAAGTGGAAATTAAAATCGGTTTGCTAAAATCAGCAAAAAAAAATTGACTAAATATTATTAATAAAGTACAAAATTTCAAATTTATTTTGTTTTATCGAGCATCAAAATTTTTTTTTATTTTATTTATTTTTTTTAAAAAAATATTTTAGAAAAAATTAAAAAAAAACGAATTTATCATTTTGTTGTAATTTGCTAATTTCTGTTTTGAATAATATTTTTAGTAATTTTTTTTAATTTTTAAGGTAAAATTTTAATTGTTTTTAGGGCTAATATTTAGAACTAAAAAAAAAACTTTTTAGTGCTATTATAAGTGGATCCCCTTTTTTTAATCCGATCCGATACCCTTTTTTAATTTATGTAAAATTTTAAGGCAGTTTAAGTTTTTAGGTGTAAGTCTTTATTAGAAATAACATTTCCTTCAATATCCACCTTTTTTAAAATTAGTAATTTTTTTTCCTAATTTTAGCAAATCGATTTTCAAAAATTTGTAAAATGATTTCTGAAACTAGCAACAAAAATTTGTAAATATTCTGTAAAAATTTTGTAATTTGTAAAATGTAAAAAAAGATTGGCTAAATAATTATTTTTTTTACTAAAAATTAGTACAAAATAGTAAAATGGGATTGAAAACCGTTTACAAATTTTTCTACCTACTTTTTTTATGAGTGTGAAAAATCCTCAACATATTTTTAAAAATTTCCAAAAAAAACGTCCCTAGTCCTCTATTAAAAATCCTCAAATTTAGGGTAAACATTCTAAGAATGGCAAGCCTGATCGTTTCATTGCCAAACTTACAGTATTTATTGCCCTATTGCTACGAATAAAAATTTAAATAACTTCTTCAACTTTTCCAAAAAGTGGGCCATACCTACGGTTAAATATTGACAAATTTAGTTCTCATTTTTAATATATTATTTCTAACAATTTAATGGAATTTTGAAAATAATAAAAGTCTTGCTTTATCAAAGCAGCTTTTTATGGGCAATTTGATAAAAAAAATAAAAAATTCTGGACTTTTAATACTCGTAAAATATGCCACATTTTATTTATTTTTAAAAAAAGTTTAGATGCTTTTCTATCGGTTATTTTTTTTTTATTTATTGAATATTTACTAACTCAAATATTTGCTCTATAATCAGTTAGGACATCAGTACGTATACTCATTATATCAAGTACGAAATTGATTATACGCACTGATGTCCTAATTAATTATAGAACAAAAAGTAGATTTTTTTTATTGAATATTTTATTGTAAATGAAAAATATTCAACAAAAATTTGTTCTAAATAAAAAAAAAATATTTTTATGACGATTTTTAAATAAATTAAGAATCTAATAAACTTAAACTCCAGAACTAGTTATGAATTTAACAAAACAAACTTTTTTATTTAAACTGCCCATAAAAAACTCTAGCATATTTCCGATTTCATTAAATTATCATAAAATAAACAATCAGCTTAAAATGACATCTTAATAGTTAAATATATAACCACGACTACTACGCCCACATTTTGAAAAGTTAAAATTTTTATTTAATTTAAATAGGACAATACCTTTTTTTATAGCTGGATATTTGGTATGGAAAGCCTCATATGTATGGTATGCATGATAAGATTGTAGTTAATCTACGTGAATTGCATTATAATTACATGCTACATGCTACTAAATACTTGTGGTTACATTTTGCTGTATAGTTTGAGTTTTGGTTTGTATTTGTAAAGAGAGCTTTAGAGAAATTTTTTGTTTCTGTTATTTCATGAATGAAAGATTGGTTAATGTGTGTCAGTGTTGCTAGTTTAGGGGATTTGTGGCCAAATAGAATTTTGTATTATACCCTACATCCCCATGAATTAATGTTGATGTCTTTTTTCTGACAGGGGTCGTCTTAATAAATTCAGAGCTAATGTGTATATTCAAAAATACACAAAACATGGTTAGCATAATAATATTCGAATATTATATATTTTTGGATTTACGATTGTTCCAACCATAGCAGTTAACATAATATAGTTATCATATTATGATAATAAAATAACAATTATTTTTTCGTATTTTGATATGGTAATATGGAGTATGATGTTATTATTGAAATTCGAAATAATTCATATTATGACTCTAGTGATCATATGATCCCAAGTAATGACAAAATCATCCTTACACTCACCAAAAAAATTCTGTAATGGCAACTGAACATTTTGCTGTTATTACGGGAAATATTGCTAATTTGAGCCCAGCGTCATTTTTTGCTAATCTTAGCAACACATGTCTGCTGACGTGTAGTACAATAAAATTAGTAAAAGAAATTAGCTGAAGCTACTAAATTTTAGTAAACTTGTTCTAAAGTGAATTTAAAATCTGTTTGCTAAATCAGCAAAAAAATTTACTAAATATTACTAATATAGTACAAAATATCAGATTTTTTTTTCGAGCATCAAAATTTTTTATTTTACTTATTTTTTTTTTTTTTTTTTGTAAAAAATATTTTAGACAAAATTAAAAATAAATCAAAGGATTAAAAATTTTAAAAACATAAACGAATTTATCATTTTGTTTAACTTGGTAATTTCTGTTTTGAAAAATATTTTAGTAATTTTTTTTGCTTTTAAGGTCATATTTTAATTGTTTTTAGGGCTGATTTTTGAACTAAAAAAACTTTTTAGAGCTATTTTAATTGGATGTCCTATTTTCAGACATGAGTCAGTATATTCCGTTCCGATCCCCTTTTTTAATCTATTTAGCATTTTAAGGCTATTTAAGTTTGTAGGTGTAAGTTTTAATTAGAAATAACATTTCTGTCAATATCCACTTTTTTAAAATTAGTAATTTTGTTTTTGCTAATTTTAGCAAATCGGTTTTCAAAAATTTATACAATGAGTTCTGAAATTAACAACAAAAATTTGTAAATATTCTGTAAATTTTACAAATTAAATAGCAAAAAGATTTTCTAAATAATATTTATTTTTACTAAAAATCAGTACAAGAATAGTAAAGTGGGATTGAAAACCGTTTACAAATTTTTCTGCAATGTTTTTTTTTCTGAGTGTAAAGCTGTTAATTTCTTTTGAAATTGCCTTACGAATATATAAATTTATATTATTTTTATCGAACATTTTCTAATTTTTTTTCCAAAAAAATATTTTAGACAAAGCTTAAAAAAATTCAAAGGCTTAAAAAATAGTTTATACATAAACGAATTTTTCATTTTGTTTTAATTTGTTTTTTTTTGAAAAATATTTATTTTTTTTTTTGAAAAATATTTATTTTTTTTTTTTAATTTTTTTTTGAAAAATATATAAAATTTTTTTTTGAAAAATATTTAAAATTTTGTTTTTGATTTTATGGTCAAATTTTAACTTTTTAAGGGCTAATTTTTAGAACTAAAAAATGTTTAGTGCTATTTTAAGTGGATGTCCTATTTTTGGACATGAGTCAGTTGTTAAAAATATCTTCACTTCCGATCCTTTTTTTCAACCTATGTAACATTTTAAGGCAATTTAAGTTTGTATGTATAAGTTTTAATTATAAGAAATAACATTTCCTACAATATCCACTTTTTAAAGTTAGTTTTTTTTTTTTTTGCTAATTATGGCTAATCTGTTTTCAAAAATTTGTAAAATGATTTCTAAAGTTAGCAACAAAAATTTGTAAATATTCTGTAAGAGTTCTGTAATTTATAAAATGTAAACAGCAAAAAATTTACTAAATAATAATTTTTTTACTAAAAATCAGTACAAAAATAGTAAAATGGGATTGAAAAACGTTTACAAATTTTTATACAAAATTTTTTTCAGAATATAGGGATCATAATATAATGAGCTAGAATCTTATATATGATTATTCGAATAATACAATGATAATTTCGCATACTGAATAATGTTCAACTATATTTTTTCTTTGTTCAAAATTCAATAGAAAAAAAAAAAAAACTGTAAATGTACAATTGGAAAATCAATTTTGTAATAACATACGGAATAATCCTCGTAAGGAAAAATATTAACAAAAATTGTGGTCACAATTTTAAAAAAGTTCGTATCCGGTTTCGGTTGCAATGAAAATTTCTGAAACTAATATAAGGTTTTGGTTTATAAAAACCGTTTCGGTTTGACTCTAAATATTATGAGAAAACCATATGAAACACAGAGTTAAGGAACATAATTTTAAAGGAAAAGCGAATTTTATTTAATAAAAACCCCAAAACTGCTGTAATCTGTTTGAAAAAGGAGTTATGTCAAAAATGCGCTAAATTTGTGATCACTGCTTAAATTGCTTAGTTTGAATTTTAAATTATATTCACAGGTTATAAAATTAGATAAAGTGTATAAAAAACATCTAAATGTAGGCAACGTTATTTTTCATACAAAAAATGTACAATTGTTAATACAACACAGTGTTGCCAGAACGTCGGATTTTCCGCTTGATTGATAGATTTGTATACCCTCCATTAGATACCCAGCAAAAATGAAGCTGCCAAAGAAGCAATTAAAGCATCACTACTATGGCAAAGGCATCACTTCTTTTCTGATGGTTTCATCGATGAATTTAACATTAGCGTGTCATAGGATGGAAGTATTCAAATGTAGCTACTAGCATTACTTATACTTTACTCTAAGGAAGCAATGATAATACAATGATTAGGTATTCTGATGCATGAGTGGAAAATGTTCATATACTTTGTGGTATTTAAGCTTTGATGAAAATTTAATTCATAAGAATGCAGAAAAATAAGTTTAAAGAAGCGAAATTTATGCATTGATATACACATACTCTTTATCAACACAAATAAATAATTCTGCATTAGCGAAAAAACAATTTTAAAACATGTTTCAAAAATTTAAATGAATGGTTAGACAAATTTTAAAATATTTTTGGATAATTTAAAAACTGGTTGTACAATTTCGAAACATTTTTAGACAATTTTAAAATATTTTTGAAGAATTTGAAATAATTTTTGCACAATTTTAAAATATTTTTGGGCAATTTGAAACAATTTTTTCACAATTTTAAAATTTTTTTGGTAAATACTGAATTAAAACTGGAAATGGTGTAGTGTTAAATAATATACAAAATGCACAGATTGCGTCGTCATAAATAGTTAAGGCTGAAAAAATGCAAATGTCAGGCCAGATTACAAAACTGCATGAATTCTAACCCTCATAAAATTTTATTTTATTTATTATTTTACAAAAACTAAAATATAAAAAATGATTTAGTAAAAAAATTAAAAAAGTTCATCAGAACCATTTTCTCAATTTGAATAAATGCTTTAGATTCAAAATAAATATACGATATAGCGCCCCGGTAGGCTAGTTGGTAGCGTGCTTGCTTATCAGTGCGGTGGTTGTGGGTTCGATTCCCACCAGAGGCTCTGATCTGTTTTCGCTACAACGAGCCGATGGCCTTTGTTGCTAGTGCTCGGTTAGGGTATTAAGATATAATTTGTAATTATATGATTAATATAAATAAATAAATATACGATATACTATAACTTATGCTTTAGAATAATGAAGAGTGATTCTTTAAGATATGCATCGGGTTCATATCCAGATCACTGCATTTGAAATATGAACACATAAATTCTTTTGGAAGTGCCTTAGAATAACACCAAAAAATCATAAAAGAATGTCAACCGAAGTTTAGGAAGCAATGAAAGAAGTTATAGTCACAGAATGACTACCGTCCTTTTTTGCTGGGTATGATTAATTCACCGTGAAAAATCACTGAAAGCTGCAGTGATCGAAAATTTCAAATAGTAGTTGCTCGGAATGTAGTTCTTTTAAAATTTTTGCCCCATAGTGTACAATGAAACAGTGTGGCGCAAAATGTGCTATATGGTTTAAATTCTTTATAATTTTTTTTATGTATGCCATTATAATTTTGTTTTTTTTTTTTTAAATACGTTGTTTATTAGGAACTATATTATTTCTAATAAATTTTTAATAACTTTTGGCAAAATTTCGGCTGTAATGACATGATTTCATTACAAATAAAATTCAATTATTTTGCTAGGTTGATCGATTGTATAGTGTTCCATATTAAATTCCTTAACTTTTTACAAAATGCTTAAGAAAACAAAGAAAAAATATTTATTAAAAAAGTAATATGCTTTATATGCTGTTTTAGTTTTTTTTTGTTTACCAGATAGTCGCCGACTAGTTTCAAACCCTTAATTTTTTTGTTGCAATTCTCATTAAGTTAATCTTTTTTTTTTAAGAAACAAATTTAAATTAGTAATACTTTATTATATTGATGAAACTTTTTTCATAAATATATATGTTAAAGCTTTTTTTATAAATATTGATAAATCTTCTTCATAAATTGTATATTTTTAAATATTAATAAATATTAATAAAATTTCTTTAGAAGTATAAAGAAAGTTCTTCATAAATATGAAAAAGAATTTCATAAATCTTACTAAATATTCTTCATCATATTTAAGAAAGGTTTATAAATATGAAGAAATATGTAATTTTTATAAAATGGCTTTGTTATGTATACACAGAAAAACTTAAAAGCTGGTTTCAATTAAAATATTTGTAAATACAATAAAAAATTAATTGAATTTGGACCAGCAAAAAATTTGTTATATCAATTAATTTTTTTTTTGTTAAAATTGAGATTTTTAATTATTATTTTTTAATCATATAAACTAAATTTTTAAGCAAAAACTTTAACATTTTCAGTTAAAGTTTTAATTATATTGAATAAATCGAACAATGAGGTTTGGTTGGATAAAATCTGGGGAATGAGATGTTTCAAATTCTATTAATAATATTTGGTAACGCCTACAGATAGTTTTAAGGTTTTCATGACGGGATTAATGAATTTTGGCGGTAATATATTTCAATTATAACTTTAACTAACTCTAACTCTAACCAAAAATCAATTAAAATTTTAATAAAATTTTTTATTGAAATTCCAGCATCAAATCAATTAAAATTTTTATAAATCAGTTAAAATTTTAATCAATTTTTTAAAAAATATTTTTTTATCAGTGTAGCCAAAAACGTTTGTTCTCATGTTCCCATTTTAAAAGTTGAAATACCCTAAGAATCCTCAACATATTGTTAAATAATCAAATTTTTGTTTTTTCTAAAATGATTTTTCAAAGATTTTGTTTCCTAAAAGTTAAAAATAAATATAATAGAAAAAAGGGTGGGTGGCATCATAAAAGAATTCAAATTTTTCCAAATTCAAATTTTAACAATTTTTTTAAAATTTTAATAGACCTTTAAAAACGTTATTCCTTAATTAAATTTTTAAATCTGATTCAATTTTTAACGAATCGATTAGCAAAATTCTGTTCATTGTTTGAAAAATTTTCTAAATTATTCAATCAAATTCAGAGAATCTATTAAATTCTTGTTGATTCTTTTCATAGAATCAATCAAATAGATTAAATTTAACAAATCAATTTATCAAAAATTGTTCACGAACAGAATCACAAAACAAATTATTCAATCGAGTCAAAATTGAATCATTGATATGAAGTGATTATAATTTATTCATAGATTCATATAATTAATAATAAATTATCAAGCTATGTACTAAAACCAATACGTCATTAATTTAGCGGAAATAGATTTTGATTATTGATCTGAAACATCTATCCAAAATTTAATTTTTTTTAATCAGTAAATTTGAAAATCTGAAGCCAAATTCTCTTATCTGGCATCATTGATCTGTATACACTCTAATGCATTCAAACACTATTTACGTAGACTTTGTTGTTTTTGTTACGAGAGCAGATCAATAAGTCCGTGACTTTTCGAACTTCCCTCGTAGTAATATGAAATGCAACACTGCTCCCATCAAGTACCACCTTTTAATATGCTACTGTCAAATTTGACCAAGTTCCGTCATTTACTTTGCGTTTAACAGCTGTTCAAAACATACAACCTCGTGGATTTCTTTAAAAATGAAAAAAAAGTGAATTTCGATTGCAACATTATTTTTTGCGAAAAAAACCGTCGATCAAACCAAGGAAAAGCTTGATAAATACTATGGGGACTCTGCACCGTCGATTTCAATGGTAAAAAAGTGGTTTACTGACTTTCGTTGTGGCCTTACAAGCACGGACGCCCAGTTAAGGTCTCTACACCCAAAACAATTAAAAAAATTCACGATATGGCATTGGCCGATCGAAAATTGAATCTGCGATAAATTGTAGAAGATATAGGCGTCTCACATGGCTCAGGGGTTTCAATTTTAAACGATCACTTGGGTATGAGAAAGCTTTCCTCAAGATAGCTGCCGCGTATGCTCACAATCTACCACCAACGGAATCGTGTGCCAGCTTAGATTCCATGGCAAAAATCCATGAAGTAGACTTCGAATTGCCCCCTATTCGCCTTATTTCCTGTTTCCAAACCTAAAGAAATGGCTCGGTGGAAAGAGATTTAGCTCCAACGATGAAATTATTGATCAAACAAATGCCTGTTTTATGGACCTTAAAAAATCCTGCTGTTAAGCGCAAAGTAAATGACGGAACTTGCTCAAAATTTAACAGTAGTCTATTAACAGGTGGTACTTGATGGGAGCAATATTGCATTTCATATAACTACGAGGGAAGTTCGAAAAGTCACGTACTTATTGATCCCCCTCGTAATACGCGTAATATGAAAAATATTTTTAATAAACATTTTGGTTTTGTTTGTTTTTTGTTTAAGGATTTGAGATGCAATTTTGAAATTTAAATAACAGTCATAAAAGTTAAGATGTTAATTAATCAAAATAATATGACTTTTATATTTTAATATTGTAAGCTACAATATTTTTTACACCAAGTTCATTATCAATTAAAAATTTAATTGATATGATTAAACTTTTAATTCAAACTGACAAAAAAAAAAATAAAAAAAAAATATTAAAATTTTTTTTTAAAATTATTTCTGTGTTTTTTTAATTGTTGCATTGTAAGAAAATCTGTGAATTTTTTTATAATAATTATGAAGTTTGTCATAAATATGTTGCAACTTTTCCCTGCGTGTACGTCTAGCATTTCTGCTCATCTCATTTTTTGGAAATAACTGACCTAAAATCACTTTTAAATTCGATTTATTTGTATAATTTATTTTAACCGCTAAAGTTTTTGTTTTTCTTTAATTTTATCGTTTAAAAAATAAATAAAATAAAATATTAAGAAAAATAAATAAATTAATTACCTAGAAAACAGATGTTCATACTGACAACCGAATTTATAGCCAATCGAATGGTTCAGCTGTAGCATCGGAATTTTTCTATCCTACGGTCATAATGTGGTAAACACAACCAAACCGATTGGCTAAAAATTCGTTTATCAGCTCGAATCTGTTTCCTTTTGTGATTATGAAAACTTATTATTAATACTCTTACAAAATATAATTCAGTACAAAAAAATATATAAAAAATTTAAAAATAACGATAAATACTTTACATTTACGACTTACGTCTCAAACAGGGGATAGAGAGATTTTTTTTAGACTTAAAAACAATGAGGGACTTAAGTGCTAACAACCCCGAGTTATTGATGATAATCACTGCAAATGGAATACATGTAACCAAGGCGACTTCAGCAGACACTACGCGTTATCGTTGAACATAACTTTATTAATCCAAGGTACAAATTTTTGTATATTAGTGTAGACACCGGGTAAATGTTCGCGACCACAACCAATACCCCAAGAAACTAAACCGATAAGTGTCTTACGACCTTCGAGTGATAGGGTTAATGGTCCACCAGAATCACCTTGACACGAGTCACGACCACCCTCTTTATAGCCGGCACATAAGAAGACATCGTGTATAGCTTCACGTCTACCGGCTGCACGAAACCATCGTTGACAACGGTCATTAGATAAAACTTCTACATCTACTTCCTGAAATAAAATACATATTAAATTTTGATTTGAAGTTAAAGACTTTTTTTAGGACACTCTAAACTAACCTGTAAAACTGAAGGTACTGTGCTTTGACCATGTCTGGTCCTACCCCAACCTGCCACAGTGGCCATTTTTCCTACCAATTTTGTGGTGGGAGGTGGCAGACACACTGGTATTATGTGTTGCTTATAAACAACATTACGATCTAGTCTTATTAGGGCAACATCATTTTTAAAGTCGGCAGGATTATAATGAGGATGCACCTCTTTACGTTCTATACCATATTCTTCATGATTCAGGCGTTCCTCTTGACCCCTAACATCCCATTCACCCAAACGGATTTTCATATTTGAGTTAGGAGTACTGAAAAAAAAGAAAATTTGTTACATCTCAATATAATAAAAATAAATCTCGTTTATATTTACGTGGCTACACAATGAGCCGCTGTAACAACCCATCTATTTGATATCAGAGCTCCACCACAGCTTAGCTTGCGCGACAAGAAACCACTTTTTATTAAAGCCACTTGCCAGGGATGGGAACCAAATCCAGTAGAATGTCCACCTACGATACGATTTGAACGTGTAAAAATTTCACCACAGCCTGTAAAAGAAATTTGAAAATTAAAGCAATCTTTACATCACTGAAAGGTTTAATCTAAAACTAATAAGTATTGAAAATTGCAGTGCAAAGCCATTAAAGCTAAAGTGCTTTGAAAAATAGTGTTTACCAAAAACCCATAGAAACTAAAACAATTTATACTAACAAAAAAAATTGTTCAAACTAAGTAAGAATTAAGAGAGTGAGAAAAGTTCTAAAATATGTGAAGAAAGATTACAAAATGTCTATAAAAACGTTGTTATTTTTATACCCGGTACTGGACGATAAGAACTATCTGGATATACTGTACTGCCTCCCGGATAATCATCTCCAACTTCTCCATTATTTAAATCTAAAACATTTCCCACAGCATAAGTTGGATCATTACCACCCAGGCCATGAGAACTGCTATCCAATCCTAGTGGTCGTTGAACCTGAGGTTCGGGTGGTACATCAAAAAAATTATCCAAATGATTTGTTATGCCAGTATGGGCTCCCGCACTGCCCAAATGATTTGTTTCATGATCCCAACTATTGCCTGAACCACTTGAAAATCCATTACCACTTCCCGGTCGTGTAGTGTGAGGATTATAATTTCCTTGCGTTTGATGTGCATGTGGTCGATTTGTGGTATAGTGCGGCGAGGATGATGATGATGATGATATTTGATATTGATGATTATTAATGACCGCTGGATAGTTGGATATAGCTGAATGACTTGTTGTTGTTGCGGCTCCATGAGAAGTGAGCGCATTACCATGTAATGGACGTGGTACATAGGTAAGCGAAGAGTGACTGCTACCCGCTGGACTATTGTGATGTTTATTATGATTTGCCAGATCGGGATATATATCGTACAAATGTATGATGTCACCTAAAGAAATTAAAATTATTGTGCATATTTACAATACATGTATTATAGACCAATTCACAATGTTGAGTGCTTGCGCTCTGGCAACGCGGTGTTTAAATATTTTTTATAATTAGTAGGAGTATTCATATAAATTCGCAGGCATACTTCTCGTAAACCGTATTACTGAATGGAAAAAATCAAGAAAAATTTACTAAAAAAGATAGAAATCATCATATCTCCCCGGAAAAATAACAAACAATCTGGGTAAAACAAACCCACATTTATCTCCGTTCATGACGGCCATTTCAACCGACAGAAGGATATAGCAAGATCGGCTTAGAATTGGACAAGGATCCTATATACATACTTTATAGGTTCTAAGACCTATATTTCCATTAGAAACTGATACATATCCTCTCATATACATATGTATGTGAAGGATATTAAAATGTCCTTAATTGTCGTAGCTTTAGCTTCCAGACGATATATAGCCGATAGTAAATGTCCTTAATTGTCGAGGATTTTTTTTCAAGATAATTTGTGGATAAAAAAAAAATATCCTAAAATGTCGTGGAGTTATCTTTTAGACGAAAATTTGACTATAAAAAATTCGCGGTCTTATCTTTCAGACGACAATTTTGTGATTATGCATGTCTTAAAATGTCGCGGATTTATCTTCCAGATGATGATTTCGCTATAATTAATGCCCTAAAATGTTGCCGATTTAACTTCCAGAAGTAATGCTTTCGTGTTGCAAAGAAGTATCGCTATAAGCGGACATTTACTATCGAAGGGGGTAACTTCCGTAATAGGAATCTTGTATATGATCATATACGTCCATGTGTAGTTCAATTAATGACCATATGTGATCCTGTAAATGACTATATATTTTTGGATCCGAAATTTTAGGGCCGTATATTTTTTTTTAAGCTGAGCCTTCTTTTGGAGGTTCTAGATTATCTAAAACTTCAGCTTCTGAAAATATCTTTTCCCGCCCATGTAAAATCGAAATATATAGGAACTTAAATTATCATACATGGGCATAAGTGACCATATACGTTCATGCATAATATAATATACAATCATACGTGATATCACAAGTGTTCATATATCTACGTATCTAAAATTTTAGGGAATGTGACCATATGTGGTCATATATAATAATGAATGACTATATATCAAACATATTTAAGCATATATGAGCATATAAGTTTATATATCAAATATCCCATCCGGTCATATATGGTTATATATGATATCATGTATGGGCATATAATAAACTATGCATGCACGTATGTGGCCATGTATCCACATGTATGATCATATATAGCCTATATATAATTATAAATTTTTATATATATATATATATATATATAAATTTTTTCATGGGCGGTTCCAAATTCCGTAATGGATTCCTATCCTCTTTTTATGTACAGGGAATAAAATACAGGTTGGTTGAAAAGTTCCTGCGCTCACCAAGAGATGGCACTGCTAGCTCCAAACTTTTTTTTTCTCAAGTTGGTATAACTGTCCTGAGAACACATGCAAAGTTGCAAGTCATTTTGTCAATTCTTTCTTTGTTTACAAGCCATTTGAAGTTGACGTGTCATTGATTTTTTTTAATATGGAAAAAATTGAATATCGTGCAGTCATTAGATTCTTTGTTTTGAAGGGTTTAAAAGCAAAGGAAATTTATGAACAATTGTAAGAAGTGTATAAGGAGTCCTCACCTTCAAAACGCACCGTTGAATTTTGGGCTGGTAAATTTAAACGTGGTCGTACCTGCCTTAAAGACGATCCCCGCGAAGGACGACCAAAACCGGCAACCACAGCAGAAATCATTGAGCAGGTACATAATATGGTTAGTGAAGATCCAAGTTTGACTAAGCGTGAAATTGATAATGCCATAGGCATCTCAGACGAACGAGTACTCCATATTTTACATGAAGAATTACGTATGAAAAAACTGTTTGGAAAGTTAGTGCCGCACACATTAACAATTCAACAAAAACTGGATCGAAAACAAATTTCTCAGCGTAATTTAGAGCGTTTTAACTATGGATGAGACTTGGATCTATAACTATGGATGAGACTTGGATCTACCACCATGATCCTAAATTGAAACAAGAACGTTTACAGTGGACTGAAGCTGGTTGTTCAGCTCCAAAGCAGGTGAAGTCACAACGATCAGCAAAGAAGGTTATGGCATCAATTTTTTTTTTGATGCAAAAGGAATTTTGTTGATTGATTATCTTCAGAAAGGTAAAACAATCAACTCTGAATATTATTGCAGACTTTTGGATCAGCTGGATGAAAAAATTCGTGAGAAAAGACCTGGTTTAAAGAAGAAAAAAAATCATTTTTCATCAAGACAATGCACCTGCTCACAAAAGTGTTTTGACGATGGCTAAATTCAAAGAATTAAAGTACGAATTGCTTGAACATCCACCGTATTTACCAGATTTGGCTCCCAGTGACTACTATCTTTTCAGAAATCTCAAACAATTCCTTCGTGGAAAGCATTTTTCGTCGAATGCAGAGGCCATAGCAGCCGTAGACGGTTATTTTGCAGAGCTTCCGGAAAACCATTATAAGGATGGGATAAAATTATTGGAAGATCATTGGAACAAGTGTATTAAGCTTCTAGGAGATTATATTGAATAAAAATATATATTTCGTAACAAAAACAGTATTCTTTCATTTCAAACGCAGGAACTTTTCAACCAACCTGTATAGAGATAAATCTGAACAGGAATAGTTACAATTTTCTTTAAATTTGGAGTTATGATTTATATAACATTCATAAACCAAATTTTAACTCGACCTCTGCGATTTTGAGTACAAATTTCATGTAAGCTTAATTCAGAAAATACTTCTCTATGGGATATAGGGGTGGATATGGACAGAATCTAACCAAATTGAATTTGGTTCTTCCTTATGTACTAAATTTCATTCAAATATCTTTCAATTTGCGATCTGCCCTGCGGGAAATGGACAAATCTCAGGACATGTCACGTGACCGGTTCGTTGTGATAGGGACCGGTCACGAGACCAGTTTTTTTATATAAAATGGACCGGTCACTTTAACATGGCCTTGTTGTAGAAAGGGGCCAATTAGCCTCTTTGTCATGTCACGGGACTGGTCTAAAAGAACATGTCACACAACTAACCCCAAAGGACACATCATAGATCCAACGCAAAAGAACATGTAATGACTTTACTATCTCGTAATATGTATTTTCGGAACCGGTCCAGTTTTCACTTATCACAGGACAGGTCCCAATTCCCAACTGATCCCTTTTTCCCGCAGTGTGTAGATTGATTTTGCCGGCCACGGGACAAGTCACAGGGAAGGCATTTTCAGATCGGTTCCAATTTACCAATCACGGGGTAGATACGTTCAGGCCGGTCCCGATTTCACCGTACAGTTGAATTGTTTAAGTACAAAACAGCGCGCACAAATAGGGACGTAGTACATTGAGTAAAGCCGTTCAATTGTGTTAACTCAACGTGATGACCGACGAGTCCCATTTCACACTTTGTGGGAGCGTTAACAGGAAAAGTTTCCTTATTTGGGGAACGGAAAATCCACACGAGATCTACGAAATACCATTGCATCATCAAAAAGTGACTGTTTGGGCGGGCGTTTGCGCCAAATCGATCATTAGGCCATTTTTCTTCGGAGAAGGCGAAACTGTCGATGGGAAACGATATCGGTGTATGGTGGCTCATTATGTCTGACCAAAAATGTGTGGAAAAGGTCTTGACGGTTAATGGTTTCAACAAGATGATTTACCATGCCACACTGCAAATCAAACAATGCGGTTACTGCAACAAAAATTCCCTGAACATGTGATGACAAAAAGGCGATATTGACTGGCCACCCAAATCTCCAGATCTGACACCTCCGGACATCTTTTTGTTGGGTTATTTTGAAAAGCAAAGTGTACGGCAGAAAACCTCAGACCATTCACAAGCTCAAGGCAAACATTAGTGCCCGAAAAAATGATGGAAAATGCAGAAAAAGTTCCATTTAATTGTTATTGCAAGCACCCTATAAACCAGGATAAACAAACTACCAAATTTTTAGCCACCCATGATGCCATGATGCCAAATGGTGCGACTACAAAAAATTCTTAGGCGAGACCACGAAACTCTTAGCCGATTTAGAGAAACACTTAGCCTCTTTAAGAATTTTTTTGTAGTCGCACCATTTGGCATCATGGCATCATGGATGGCTAAAAATTTGGTAGTTTGTTCATCCTGGTTTATAGGGTCCTTGGTTATTGTATTAAAAAAGTAGTCCAAACGAATTGAAAAGGACCAAATTGAATAAAAATATTATGCATTTGAATGACACACCCTGTTGGCCTTACCTGCGTTGAAAAAATATTGAGTCTAATAGATATTCAAAAATATAACAAAAAATTTCTGATCACGACTTTTTATTAAAAATAATGATAAGCCTTTCGTTTTCATATATTAGAAAAGTAACTAATTATTATATAATTTAAAGTAATGCAGAAAATAGGTAGGTATCAATACTGTGTTAGTCCTTAAAATAATGATACGTCGCAAGTAAGAGCAAAAAAATGATAAAAAAAATGATTATATTTAAAGTCATAACAAATTTTTTGATTAAAAACTTTAAGACATACGTAGGTTGTGCTCTAATAACCTTTTTGCATGTTCGGATGACTGAACAAGTCTCTTTGGATTATAAATTAATTTAAATGAAAACGCATAACACCCATCAAAATAGAATTCAGACACAACAACTTTAAGAAACAGCAACATAAAAAATAAATCATATCACTTTCTTTTGAAATCATCGCTGTCAGTCTGTCTGTCTGTCCCACCGTACGTAAAACAGTGTATATTTTTTTAAACAACTAGAAATGCAACCATAAAACTAAAGTGTAAGCAACAAAGTAACATTAAAAGCTTGTATAAATTAAAGTGAGTGTTGGAAACTTTGAGTGATTTTTTTTTTTTTTTTTGAAAATCTCTTAATGTTGATGATGTTTTCTTGAATTGCTAAGTATTATTTTGTTTTGTGTTGATTTTATTTGAAACAAAGCAGGCTTTTTTCAATTTTTCCATAATTTTAAACTTGATGGTTAAACGCGTTTATTACAATTCGAAAAAAGTGAAACTCTTTTTTTTATTTCGCCCGGAGTTGGTATGATGACTTAAGACATGTTGTTTTTGTAATAGTGTGTGATTTATATATTTTATGTATTATGTTATTTTCCAACATGAATTCGCATTTTTTTTTCTTTCTTTTCTTTAAAATTACTTTTGTTGGGATTTCCTCACTTGCGTCGGGGGGGGTGGAGGGGTTAATATGTAAGCAACATAAATATAGGAACTAAATTTAGTCAAGTATGACTCTTTTATACGCTTCGACTTATTCATCCAAAAGGCAGTAGTCGACAGTAACACCATCATCACTTGTAAAAATAATAAATTTATTGTTTTAAAATTCATTAAAAATAAACATCTCCCAGTCTGGTGTTAAGCCGTGTGTCTCACTTGCCAAAATATGTATCTTAAATATCCATTCGCCCCCATCAATTTTGTAAGTGCTAATGAAGGTCTGTCATTTCTGGCCTGCACTTCATTTCTCTTTACATTGACATCGTTTTTTTTTAGTTAATGTTGTATAATAATTTTGGTTTATGTGTGAATGAAGTTATCTCATCATATTTCTTATTTCATTTCTTATTATCAAATGATTGTAGCACGTATTTAATTGTTTTATATTATTTATTTTATTTTGACTTTTTGTTTTAATTGTGTGTAAATTTTTAAAATTTCGTAAAATAGCTGTTGGACATTGGGTACAAATTATGTAACATAATAATAATTATATGGATGCACTAAATACTAAATATCTCAAGTTTAAAAAAAATAACAATTAACTTTGAAAGTTTTGGGCGGGTTTTTATTTTACTTTAAGGCGTTTTGTCATAATCATTTGTTTTTATTTTACAAAAAGTGGAAGTTTTTTTAAGTAACTTTTAACTGTAAAGCACATTTTATTGTATAAGATGTCTTCAGTTGCCCAGAGTAGTGCACCTCGAATAGGTGAAAATCTACGAAAAAAAACTAACATTAAGTTTCAATTAAAATATTTATCTATTTAATTAACAATTTTGTTAAATTTGGGCCAATTAAGTAATTCGTTCTATTCATTAAACTTTTATGGAAAAATTAAACAAAAATTTTTTCTATTAAACTTTTAATCATATCAATTAAAAATTTTCATAAATGTTATGTGACATATTCTTATCCGGTTTGAGATTATGAACTTAGAAAAATTATATTTTTTTTTGTAATGAGGAATACACAGAAAGTTATTAGGCACCAGCCTAATCAAATGCCTTTCCTGGTTAGTGGCAATCTTTATCAGTATTTCTCCCGTTTTATAGTGTTTTAATTGTAAATATATTTTATTTAACTTACAACTTTTAAGGAAAAAAAGTAATAAAGCTAACCCAGATAAAATAAAATTATGAATTGTCTGTGTTCTCAATAAATCAGCTGTTAGTCGAGTTAAACATGTCCGTCCATCCATGTGTCCATGTAAATCTTGTAATCAAACAGGTCGCAAATATAAGTATATTTCGATAAAATTTGGTATATTAGTTAGAATCGGTCCATATTTAGAACTATTTTCAATAAAAAAAGACCTTTCTGAATTGACCTTAAATATGCCATTTAGACCTACAAAACCGTAATTAGGGTTGTAAAATTTATATAGGACCATAAAGAACGTCTCCGAATTTAAAAAGAAAATCGGACCATATTTGGACTCCTCTCTCCGGTCCTTACATAAATTAACTTTATCAAGCTACAGGTCACAAATACATATAAAGATATTGGGATAAAATTAGTTACAGAGCTTCTACTGGCCTAGCAACGAAACCTAATTTGCTTAGAATCGGTCCATATCGGACCTATGAAAGGTCCTTTCTGAGTTGGTGTTAAATGGTATTTAGATTAACAAAACCGTGGATAGGGTTGTGATTTTTATATAAGATCATAAATTAAGTCTCCGAATTTGAAAAAAAAAGTGTGCACCACATTTGGACCTAGTTCTTATATAAACCCGCCTTACCGGTACTTAAATAAATGAACTTTAATCAATCTACAGATCGCAAATATAAAAATATTTAATTAAAATTGGGTACATGAGCTTCTATTGGCCTAGGGACGAGCCCTAATTTGTTTAGAATCGATCCGTATTCAGAAATAACTTCTTCCATAGAAAGGCCAAAATCACAAAAACAAAAAGATATTTAGTACCACCAAACTGAAGATATCTGTATTAAATAAGGTTGTGAATGTTGTACGCCTTCCATTTTGAAGAAAATCGGACCATATTTGGACCTACACTCCCCATATGAGTCCACCTTTCCGGTATTTGCTTAAATTAACGTTAATCAAACTACAGGTAGCCAATATGAATTTATTTGGCAAAAATTTTGTATATTACTTTCCATTGTCCCAAGAACGAACTATATTGAATTTAGTTAGAATCGTTCAGATCCACATCTCATAAAAAGTCCTACCTGAATTGGTTTTTCGACACACAAAACCGTAGATATCTGTTTTAAGTTTTGGGCTGTGAATGTTATATGGGACCATAAAATATGCCTGCAAATTTAAAGAAAATCGTACCATATTTGGACCTAGTCCCGGAACTTTTTAAAGGCGAAAATAGTCTTTCGCCTTTTTCGTGGTGAAAAAAATTTTAATTTTTTGTTTGTGGTGAAAATATTTTTTTTTTTTTTTGTTGAAAAAATGGATAAAAATATTATCCACTGTTTTGTTAGCAAATTTGTTTAATTTATTTCTAAAAAATCAATTTTGCTACATATTAAATAAATTTTTTTTTCTACCCAGTAAAAAATAATTTTTAAAACTAAATGTGCGTTTAAACTATGCTCAAATTCTAGATTTCGAAATCCGGTTTAAAATGGATTAAGATTACGTAATGTAAACGCAGTTTTAAAATAGAAATTTTTATTAATATAACTACTCTGCGGGAAAAAAGGGGTTGGTTGGGAATTGGGACCTGTCCTTTAGTAGGTGAAAACAGGACAGGTTCTGAAAATAGATGTCAAGAGATAGGTAAAAAGACGACCAGTTCCTAAAGTACCTACCAAGTAAACAGTTTAAAAGTCTATATCACGTGAAGGATCTGAAAATATCTGTCCTGTGGTAGGTGAAAACAGGATCGATTTCTAAAGTGATCGGTATAAAAGGTCTCTGTCACGTATTGGGTCTGAAAGTACTAGTCCCGTGTTAGGTGAAAACAGTACTGGTTCTCAAAAAACCTACCACATGCTCGGTGATGAGTTTGAAAGTACGAGTCCTGTGTTATGTTCTTTGGGGTAATTTGTGTGACATGTTTTTTTAGACCAGTCCTGTGATATGTCATAGAGGAAAATTTACCCTTCCTAGGACTAGCCCATGTTAAAGTGGCTACTCCTTTTCGTATAAAAAAACAATGAACCGGTCACGTGACGTGTCCTGGCATATGTCCTTTTCCCGCAAGTACACTTCGGGAAAAAAGATATCAGGTGGGAATTGGGACCTGTCCCGTGGTAGGGCAAAACTGGACCGGTTCCGAAAATACATATCATGAGATAGGTGAAAAGAGGACCGATTCTGAAAGTACCTACCACATGACCGATTTAAAAGTCATGACATGTTCTTTTAGACCAATCCTGTGACCTTTCACATAGGGCAATTGACCCGCTCCTATGACAAGCCCATGTTAAAGTGACCGGTCCCGTGACGTGTCCCGGAATGGGTCCTTTTCCGCAGGGAAATTAGAAGAATAAATTCTTAACGCCTAACTGTAAGATTGGTCCGCTGAAAACAAACATTTGTGTAATTTTTCTCTCCTCTCTTACATATCTGAATTTAATTAAGATCGAAGGGAACTCATTGGGGTACCTTCCTTGTTAGTTTTCATATAAAGTGTGTCATTATTGCTAATGTAAAAATCAATGAGCTGCTTTTCCTGCAAAATTTTTCCTGGTAAATACTAAAATCTCAAAAAAAGTTTTCTGTAATACTGACTATAATCCTGCCAAAAAAAAGTACATTGTACCAATTTACTGATATGCTCTCGGGTGACCGGCCCCGAGATAGGTCCTTTGATACTTAAAATTTAGACATACACATTCAATTAAAATGAAATATGCTTGAACTTTAATTGACCGCATTTTTCCCCCGCAGAGATTTTAGTAAATATATGTATAACACCTTTATCTAAATGTTTAAGAACCACTGTTATTTGTTGTGTTCGTTATTTACAAAATCAAGTTATTTGTAATATAATTTATTTTTGTTTTCGTCTTCTTAATTTTATTTAATGCTTATAGAATTCAGCCAATTTTTGCGAAATGCTCTACAAAACTGATTTTTTGTTGTTTTTGTTTTTTATATAAAGTATAATTGCATAACAATTGTTGAAGCCAAGCGTTTCAATGCAATCAAAATTGACGCATTCAGGCAGGAATTAAAGTTTCTTTTATATACACATATTAAAATTTAAAATACTTACTAGTGTTATTTACTTGGCCAGCATGTGTATTGGATTCCTCATCATTGGAATCTTTATCAACACAACATGACCAAATCATACCGCCCGAACATAAATCCAAAGGTTTGCCACCACCCAAGACACAGGATATCGAAAGACCACATTCAAATTTTTGTCCACGATAACGGCAGGTTTGTGGTATCACTAGAGAGAGAAGGAGAGGACAAATTTTTAATGTTAGATATTTTGATTTAAGTTTAGTTTGTAAAAACTATAAAAATATTAAAAATACTTCTTGCTAGCATTTCCATAACGGAATTTTCACCATAATAACCCGTTCCACTTCTTCGCGAAAGGGCATCTAATATAATAAGATCATGTTCCTGTTGGGGTGTGGGATATGCTAATATCTGTGATGAATAACTGGAATGCACTAATAGACATAAAATTTCAAATGTCCACCTTAGCCAAGTATCCTTTTTAAAAGAATGCCGCTTTTTTCTAATACAAGTCATTTTAAAACTTGTTGTAATTTTTTTTTGAAGATGTTTTAAGTTTAATTATTTTTTTTTTGCTAAGAAATCTGCATTATTTTTTGAAACTTTTTATTTATTTTTTTTTTTTTAATTAAATTATTTTAAAATTCTTAAGATTTGTTTTAAAATTCATTATATATTTTTAGAATTTAAATTTTTTATTATTATTTGGCACTTATTTTCACGGTTGTTTGAAGTTGAAAGGGAAATTTTTCCGTATAATTATTTTTTAATTTCAAGTGTATTTAAAGAAAAGATAAAGAAATAAAGAAAATTGAAAAAAAGAAAGCTTTTTTTTCTAAAGATTTCACAAAGCACCAGATTATTTTTCGTTTGTTTGCCGTTTAACAAGAAGAGTTTTTCACGAACCGCACGTTTTAAAATCCAAATCAGAACTAAACTCTGGCAAAGGCAACGCTCAGTCTTGCAAGTCTTTTGTTTGTGGCTCCTCAACATTAATTTTGGTATATGTTGATGATTGTTGTGGAGATTGTTGAATAAAACCAAAAAAAAATATATATATAAATATAACAATGATAATAATGAGAAAGAAGTCAAGTGAAGTACCAAAAAGCCATACGTTTTTATTAACATTCGTAAACGCTTTTCACTTTTCAAATCAAACCAAAAAAAAAAAAGCAAAAAAAACACTCAACCTTTTAGTCGTTGTTTTAACATTTTTTTTTGCTGTTGTTTTCTTCTCTTATTTTGTTTTATTACTTTCTTTTGATTAAAATAAAATTTAATTAATTTAGTTGTTTGTTTTTTTAGTTGTTTTCTTTATTCACCATATACAAACTTTGAGTAAATATACCCAGAGTAAACCTGAGTTGCGCATGCGCAAAAGTATAAATTATTTTTAACACTCCAGTGCTGCGTTTGTACAATTATTTTTGCTCTTCTCTTTTAATTTGTTAAATTTTAAAGCAAAGGATGCACTATAGGTCAATAATTTAAATTTTCTAGAGAAAATTAACAAAATTTTTTTTAAAAATTTGAAAATTCAGAGAAAATTAAAATTTTGTTCGGCTTATGTTCGTAATATTCAGCAGTTTAGGCAAACAAAAACCAGTAGGTATCCATGCATCAATAGATAACTATTGCTTAACTTATATATTAACATTACGTAGCTTGATTCAGAATCATATTTATGGCGCAAACTAATAGAGAATAGTGGTTTTATTAAAACTAAAGGAGAACACGACGGCTTTATTGCCAGCAAGTGTTAACTGTCATCTATCTGTGAAAAAGTACTAAAATCGCTTAAATACTATTTTATTTTTGGCGATTATTTAATTTTTTTTTTAACGATTTTTTTCACATTCTAGTGATTTTTGTTTTATTTAAGCAATATTTTTTTTTAATTTTAGTTTATTTTTAATTAGCACATATCAAAATCGATAACATTAATATCTACAAGAGCAATGGAGACAATACCATCTGTCCGAACGATAAATATTCAGGTTAAGTATGAGGCCGCACTTGCGTCGTATAGACTGATGGTGCGCGGGAAATTTGTCTCTTGGAGGCCAGCGTAACCAGCATCAGAGAGTCCTTTAAAGTCTGCAGGGTTATCACATTTTTGGTATGAAATGTGATAGAGTGGCGGAATAACGTGTATTGGTGGATTGCGATTTCGTTCGGACAGGGAGCTGTGGACGGATAGAACTCATTTCTGCACTGATAGCTCCAAACTTGACGGGGGAACTGGTTTAGGTTTTTTATGTGGGGATCTGGGAATATGAATCTACGTCCGGGTCCCTGACGACAACAACATTTTTCAGGCGGAGAGTGTGGCTATTACAGACTTCATTCGGTTCCTAACTCCCACTGATTGCTCTCGCCATGAAGTCATCTTCACTAATAGCCGTCAGTGGAGTCTGTTAAATAAAAGAAGGGTTTAAACTGCAAAAGGAGTTGATGGACTTATTCTGGTCGGGGACGTCTGAGGTTGATATGGGACACTGTGCAGTGGATTAGAATGAGAGTGCTGACTAGATGGCCAGGGATGGATTCAAAATGGTCTCTGTTAATCTTCAAAATCCGAGACCACCAACATGAACAAGGAGATCTGAAATGTGGATAATGTTGGTGCGATCTCAAAGATCTTGAGGGTGACCCGGATGTGGGCACGACGAGAAGAAACTTAAGGTGAGAGAAGTGGGAACTGGCCAACCTGATGGGAATTCTCACAGGCCACTCTATGCCACGATCACAACCTTCGAAATCGGGTAGAAGTGACTCTGTGGGTTGTAGAGCCAGTGGTGAGGACGATGGGACTCTGGAGCACTTCCCTAGTTTTTGCCCGGCTTTCGCAAGGAGTAAGGTACAGCATTGGTACAGGGAACGATAAGCCGTCATTGGAGTGCTTGCGGTGGGTTGATTTAGGAAAACTCAAGGGATATCTGTGGGATACTGAATTCCTAGTACGTTCTCGGAGAGCACCCAACATGGCGATACTGATGGTGAAGGGCAAATGCCCTTTCTCTTGTCAACTTAAGCTAACCATATACACTCCTTGCCACATGAATAGGACCCCCTTTACTTTTCATTTAACTTTAAGTTTCTGAAATGCTTGTAGACAGTTATCAGTGTTTTTCTTTTGGGTTTATTAGATCATCATATTCACTCGCTCTGAGAATAAAAATGTGTGCTGGAAATATACCGTTATAGTTTTTTTTTTATTTTGTTTTATGATTGACAAAAATTAGTGTACATTTTTTGCGTCACTTAAATAGGACCCCCTACAATAAGTTTAGTTTTCTTCTGAAAGTGGTCAAAATAAATAGCAGAAAAATACCATTTATTTAGTGGTAATTGAAATTTGCTAAAATGGGCCGAGGAAAAGCACTAACTGAAGCAGAAAAACTAAAAATTAAAATTTATAAGGAAGCAGTACAATCTATCCATAAAATCGCTACTAAAATCGGAGGAAGTCGTAATGTGGTGTCTTCTTTTTTACGTAATGAGTTAACTTATGGAAAAAATATGAAAGGACGCACCAAAAGTGTTCTTTCGGCTGCTGATAAACGTGCTATACTTAGATCAGCATCAAATTCTCACGACTCATCAGCACAAATCAAAGCAAAAACTGGTGTTGCAGCAAGCGTTAGAACAGTGCAACGTGTAATTTTAAAAGCGGAACATTTGAAGCGGTTAAAATTAAAAAAGAAACCACCCCTCAACGACGCCCGTAAGAAGATGCGATTGGAGTTTTGCCGGTCCCATATGACTTGGAGTAATGAGTGGCATCGCGTCGTTTTCTCCGATGAAAACAAATTTAATTTAGAGGGCCCCTATGGTTTTAATTACTATTTCCATGATCTCCGCAAAGAGGAGCATCAAGTGGACCGTTTTCATAGCCGAGTGGGAGGTGTAATGGTGTGGAGCGCAGTCACTTATTATGGCATATGCGAACTGCAATTTTTATCCACCACCATGAATGCAAATTGCTATATTGGAATACTGGAACAAGTTTTTCCTCACTTCAGCAACCTTTTCGGAGACTTGCAGTGGACTTTTCAGCATGAAAATGCACCAATACACACTGCCCGGTCAGTAAATAGTTTCGGGATCATAATGTTAATGTGCTTGATTGGCCTCCCTATTCGCCGGACCTTAACATAATTGAAAATGCTTGGGGATGGCTATCTCGTAAAGTTTACGCTTCTGGCAAACAGTTCAGCAAGAAAGAGGAACTTATTGAAGCAATCAAAGAAGCTTTGTCTTTGGTTTCACTTGATTACATTAAATCATTGTATGATTTGATACCCAGAAGAATATACGAAGCCATTGTTAACAAAGGAGGATCTACACATTATTAAAAATGCTTTAAAATGACTAAAATTTCATTTAATGTAAATAAAATTTAGAATTTAATTACAAAGTGTACATCAAATGCTTTTTTAATGGGGTTGTCCTATTCATGTGGCGCAAATTCAGTAGCCACATTTTTATACTATTTTACTAAAAATATTACATAAAATAAACCAGTGTACATAATAACGTCGTTTATTTTGCATTTTATTCAGAACAAAATTTTTTTTGCAAAACACACCGGAATCAACTTTATAATGTTTTTAAAATTTAAGATATTGAGTTTTCGAAAAACACTGTAGGGGGGTCCTATTCATGTGGACTGTATATACATACATGGCCATATATGATCATATGCATCCATGCATGACCATACATTATCTTATATATGACCATATATCTTTATATACGAAATTTTAGGATATATGACCATATATGGTCGTACACGATCATATATGGTGATATATTATTCAACATATATGAACATATATGACAATATACAACTATATATCCACATATTTCGGATCCGAAGATATATGTAAACATATGGTCATATATTGAATTTTGCATGAACCTATCTGATCATATATGTATGTCCATACCAGTCCAGGAATGATAATGTATGTTCGTATATTTCGATTTTTACATAAGTAAGAAATTTTTTTTTAATGTTCGCATTTACAAAAGTAACAAAAAATAACTTATGGGAAATCAATACATCTTTTAATCAGATGTCGCCAAAAAATTACCACGGGATCTATGAGTGGTATAAAATGGGTTATGCAACGAAAAAATATATAAATATATGGTTTCATTAAATATTTTAAAATTTAAAATAATATGCCCAGTTTTCTGTATTTCTGTTCTATAGTGGGTTGGCCACATTTTTTTATTTTCATTTTAATGAATTGTATTTTTTTTATTTGATTTAGTATTGTTTGTTTAAATTTGTATATGTTTTCTATAGCTTGCAATCAATGCAAGCATATTAGTTTTTGTTAATGTGTTTGTGAGCTGTTTGAATGCAGCTTGGAAAAGCTGTTTTCCTGGATTCATGTGGACACCTTACAATTAATATAATTTGTTGTTGATATTTACTTTATGTTATTAAGCTCTAAATTTTCATGCCATTGAACTTGTTGTTTGTACGAAAAACCAATCTTGTTTATTCATGTTTTCTTAAATATGCCTTTGGGTGGAAATTACATTTAAATGTGTGTGTGTGTGTGTGTCTACTTTGTTTTTTAGTTTCAGTTTGGTGCAGTTTTTTTGTGTTATTTGTATTTTTGAAAGACATTATTTATTGGTTACAATAAAATGATTGTCCAACCTTTGGTAAGATGAGAAATGATACAGCTTGAAGTTTTATCCTATTATAGCACAATATTAACTAAAAATTACACAAATTTGTAGCTTGGCAAAGTAAAAAAAAAAACTAAATAAATATTAGACAATAATTTTTGATTAATTTACTTAAAAACAACAAAAGACTCAAGACCCAAACTTGTTAATTCGTATATACATAGTTTGGGTCTTAAGTCGTTTGTTTTCTAACAATGAAAGGCTGTAGCATATCATGTATTTTATTAGAATAAACAAATTCTTAAACTTTAATTTTATATAAAATATTTTCACTAATTTAGCGTTTAAAAACTTTGCTTTCTTAATTAACTTTTAACATAATTTTTACCATTTCTAAATTGTTTTCTTAAACAACTTGACGAT
Source organism: Eustalomyia histrio (assembly GCA_949748255.1). Classification (NCBI taxonomy): domain Eukaryota; kingdom Metazoa; phylum Arthropoda; class Insecta; order Diptera; family Anthomyiidae; genus Eustalomyia; species Eustalomyia histrio. The sequence goes on from OX456527.1 coordinate 10,574,306, forward strand.
TGAAATCTAAACAGTCAACAAAAAAATTTCTTATTTGTTTTTAGTTTAGAGAAAAAGCTGTAAATTTTGTTACCTAAAGGTAACTCTTTGACACAAAAGAATTTTATTATTGCCAGCCAAATAAAAATTAAATTTATTTCCATATTATTAAGTCAGGGGAAATCAAAATATATGAGTAATGTTAAATACTTTCACTTGAACTTGTGGTTTTTCTTCCGTCTTACAAAGACAAAATTAACAATCTTAATTGCTTAACAAACATGCTGGTGATGATGATGGTATGGTGTGGTATGGTATAAAGTGAAGGTGTCAGTAGTTGTGGTACTAAACATGGTAATGGAATTTTAGTAGCTCAATGTTACACTATAAAGTAAATGGAAAGATGTAATAAAACAAATTTTATAAAATAAAAATAGTTTGTTAGTTATTAAGGAAAATTTAAATCATTATATTTATTGTGTTTATAGGAAGTGTACTATCTCATGTTTTATTTACACTGTAGTGATTTTAATTATTGTCAATAAAATTGTTTCTATAAGTTACTACCATTTGGTGGTAAATTTATAATTTCATTACTGTACGATTCAAAGGAAATAGTTTGTCATAAAATGAAAACAACAAAAACAAAATATTAATATCCACCAAAACCCTTCCCACGGTCCTGTCGCAGGATTCATACATAAAATAAAATTATAAAATTCTGTTGTGTAATATTGAACAAATACAAAAAAAATATATTTTTTAAAAAGGCACAATGGAATTTGTAAATACAAAAAACTTTTTTTTTATTTTTTTCTAACTTTCATTTTTATTTTCAAAGAATTTTTATATGAAAAATAATAATTTACAAACAATTGAAACAAAAAATTGTTTGAAATTGTATTTGAATTTTAACATATATTTTTAATTACTTAAAATTTTGTGATACTTCTTTCGGTGTAATGCGACTGGTCCCCTTTAATTTTGTATTTTTTTAATTTTTCTCCTAAAATTTTTTGATTCAAAATCCAACTGAGAGTTAGAATAAAGAGGTTACAGGCTAGGCTTTTTTGGATCAGTTCTTTTTCACCATTTACGGGGTATTTACTTTCAGACCGGCCCTGTTTTCACCGGACACGGAACAAGCCTTAGTATAAATCCTTTCAGAGAGATCGTGTTTGCATCGGTCACGCACAGGGAAGCTTTGCTGTGATTAAACTTTAACAGCCATATGCATAAACATTTTTTTGATTCATATAACAGTCTTATAAAGAAAATGTTTTGTTGTTTTACATGTTAATTTGATTTATAAGTGTGTTATAAAAATCAATAAAATGTTTATGCATATGGCTGTAAAGTTTCTCAATGCTACTTCACAATTTCTGTCATTTGTCATTGTCATAAATGTACTTAAGTATAATTTGTCAAAAATAAAACAATTGATATCAAAATAAGTCAAAACAGAGAAACAGTTTCCAACCAAATTTCAACCAGATAAATACGGTTTTGTGTCTAAATAATATTTAAGTCTAATTTAGAGTTCACCATTCTATAAGAAGTAGGTCTGAATATGGACCAATTCTAACTAAACTTAATTAAGTATAATTTCACCTCACTATATACATATTTGTGACCTATAGTTTGATTTAAGTTCATTTAAGTAAATACCGGGTTTATGTCTAAATCTAAATGGTCCGATATTCTTCAAATTCGAAAGCGTGATTTATGGTCCCATATAACATTACAACCTAAACATCAATCAGTTATTGTGTTGTGTGTATAAATACCATTTAATCTTAGTTCTGAAGAGCATCTTTTTATCAAAGGTATGTCTGAATATGGATCGATTCCAACTTAATCATCACTGTGCGCTTGGAAACTGAAGATCTAAATGTGATAAAAATTATATTTTTTCTTTGGAAAGATAAAGAGCTTCAAATATATCAATACTGGAATTGCTCAAGATGAAAAAACAGTTGTTGTCCACCATCGCATGGAGAGTTGGCGAAATTGTTGAATCAATCTTTCTAGTTCATATATCTGTTGTATTATTTTACTTCGGTGAGGTTAAGTATTATGGGAACACTGAAGGATGATGTTGCGATATGTCTGAGGTATAGAAAACTCATACACTCACAATATTATTTCGTTAAAAGTAATTTAAAATACATATTAAATTAATCGAAAATACAATAAAAAAGAGGACTACTGATTGTTCATTTTATTCAACCCATTTTGTTATTTATTTTTAATCGTTGTTTAATAATCGACGAAAGTAGTAAAAATAATCGAAAGTCGTTTAAAATAACCATCAATTTTTAACTGACAAAACGATTCGGCTTGAATACCCTCCACCAATATCCTAAAAAAATGTTCTCTACTGTACGAATAATGTAAAAAACTTTTGAAGTAAAATTATGGAGGTAAAAAACTCTTTTGAATTGGTGGAAAAAAAATTTTGAAGTGAAAAAAACTTTTTGAGTGAAAAAATTTTTAGTGGTAAAAATAATTTAGTGGTGAAAAAAATTTTTTGATGTGAAAAATATTTCAGGTGAATGCAAAAATATTATTTACTTCTAAACGACTGGTGAAAAAATATGAGAAAATATATTATGTACCAGTCCCTACTATGAAATTGTACTAAAATACACCAATTTGTATCGAAAATTTGGAGGTACCTTCACAATTGGCATCCCCGCTTGCGTCTTCGCGTCCTGATCGCCATTTCAACAGACAGACGGACAGACAGGCAGACAGACAGACAGACAGACAGACAGACAGACAGACAGACAGACAGACAGACAGACAGAAAGACAGACAGACAGACAGACAGACAGACAGACAGACAGACAGACAGACAGACAGACAGACAGAGAGACAGACAGACAGACAGACAGACAGACAGACAGACAGACAGACAGACAGACAGAGAGACAGCCAGACACACAGACAGACAGACAGACAGACAACCAGACAGACAACCAGACACACAGACAGACAGACAGACAACCAGACAGACAGGCGGACATTGCTAAATCGACTTAAAATTTAGTAAGGATCACGAATATATATACTTTATGGGGACACCCAGAAAACAGTATAAGTTGTGTCCACCGAATTTGTTGCCAATCGCATTCTGGCGGTTACGACAACTGTCTTAATATTAAATTATATTTTAAGTTGTTAAAGCCAATTGTACAATTTAATATTTATATTCTACAGAAATATTATTACGTTCCACAAAATTTTATTTAAAAAAAAAATTATTTTGAATTTTTTTCGGTATCGAACCTGGGCAATCAGATTCATAGTTCACACTCTTGCTTACTGCACCACATGTAATTTAAATTTTCTTTGATATATTTGCCATTTAAATATTTGAATGTTTTATTTTAGTTAAAAAAAATATTTTTTAAATGTTTGCCTTTTCCGGGATTTGAAGTGGAAAATTCTGAGTACTGAGCTATCTTATCTCTCTACCTACTACACCACAAACACTTATGAATTTGTTTGGCTAATTTTGAATTTAAACTCTTTGTTAGGAAAAGAAATGTTAGTATAAAATTTGTTTATCAATATCAATCATTAGTGACGTCTATTATCAATTAAATCGACAATTCGGTTGCTTCTACTGAAACCCTAATTAAATGATATATTTGATCAGAATAAACGTACTTATAGTTATCACTTTTGAATATCGACAATTTTTTAATAAATTTGATAGATTGTACCAAATTATTAATATCGAATACAACATTTTTGCTTTATTAATGGAGTTAAGGTTATTCCAAATAAAATAAAATCCTCACAAATAAATGTAAACGGTTTTGATGGAATTGCAAGCAATATTTTCTCTGGGTGTATCCTCAACATATATGGTGGAGGGTATAAAAATATATTTCTATGAGTTTCAATTGATTTTTCATTTAAAAATATATTCTACGTATTTCTTTTTAAATAAACTACATACAGTAACGGAAAATATATTGTGAGTGTACATATTAGTTTTCTTAATATTGCCGCCGCTGGGGATTGATCCCGCAACGTTCTGTGTAACAGTCCAACGCGCTAGCTATTACACCAAAATAAAAAAAAAAAATCTCCAAAAATAAAAAAAATCGCTAATATATAAAAATTATTTCAAAATTCAAAAAAATTGCCAAAATTAAATTTAAAAAAATCGCTTATTCAGAGAAAACGCTAGCATTAAAAAATCTTCAAAATTTAAAAAAAATCGCCAAAATTAAAAAATAAACGAGTTGATTCGTTTAGATATAATTTTAATCGTCTATATCTCGAAAACTAGACGCGCTTAAGAAAAGGTTTTTGCATCAAAAGTCTCGTTTATCTCAAGAACTCTTCATTGTAAAAAGAGGGGGATATATTTGGCCATATTAAATTTTTAAATTTTGCCGATTTTTTCACTTCTTTAGATTTATTTTTACATATTAATGATTTTTAACTGTCAATTAAATAACTGCTTTTTGTCGTTTTTTTCTTGTATTTGCAAGGAATTGTGAATTTGTTCATTTTATCAATTGATTGAATTCCCAAGGAATGATTGATTGAATCCGAAATTGTAAATTGAATGAATAAAAAATTGAAATTTATTTAAAATAGAATTCAATCTTAAAATCTCTGGTGGTATCTGATCTAGAAATGTGTAAAATAAATTATAAACTAATTACTTACAATCCAATTCATCAAAGAATTTAGCTTCTTTGGGTAAATCCTTTTGTATGGCTTGTTTTAAATCTGGATCAATAGCCTTATTATAAACAGAATTATAATTTAATGATGCATTTACCACTAAAGCAGGCGTTAAAAGCGTAAACAGCCATAAAATCTGACAATTTATGTTTAAAAGAACTTTCAGACTGCAAATGCTAAGCATAATGATGAAATGGCGGCGGCAAACACACTCTCAATCACTAACACTTTGAATATTTTGAATTTCGATATTGATTTTGATGAATTTTTAAAATATTTCTGTTAAAATATATTGAATCATATTGCTTTTCACTATTTTCTTCCTTTTTGTTATTGTTAAAAAAAGGTATTGATCAATTTTAACCCAAATATTTGGTGTTGTACGCAATAATGATTTTATTTAATAAATTTAGCTTTTTTTTTTGTTTAATTTATTAAATGAATACTGTATGAATACACAATATTTTAAATTTTTTTTCGTTTTCATTTATGTTAAAAATATGCAAATCACTTTAAAATTTCGCGTAATTATTAATTGAATCAAACCGTATCGCGTATTATTGTCACATTGGCATCAATGTACTCCGTTTAATTGATCTGTATGTGTTAACTTCAAAATACCTAATAACACTATGTCAGCCATACAAAAATACGGACTATTGAGTGCGCTTCAAATAAAATATGAATATCAACATACACATAAATTTTTGTTTTGGTTTAAAGCTTAGCTTAATATATTACAATCTATCCATATGTTTTTTTTTTTTTTGCTCATATGTTAACGTCTGTTTGAGACTGTCTGTTTGTGTAAAATATAAAGTCAAATGAAATTGAAAGTGAATACAAAAAGTAACTATCGACAGTCAAACTGAGAAAATTAACTGAATGCAGTAACAACATGCGTTGTCTCTCAAAGGGGTTTACTTTAGTCATGCACAGCTATTATTAACCAGTAATTCATTTACTAAAAAAAAAAAAACAAAACCATAGTTAATACTATGTCTCAAATTGTTACCATTGCGTGCATTGCATATACTAGTCAAACCATATGTTGACTTAAGTTAGTATTTGTGGTAAAATCAGTAAGCAGCGCATGCTGAATGAATACAACAGTGAGATAGAGAGAGCTTTTCTTATTGTGCAGATTTTTCAGATTTAATACTTTAATAATAAAAGCTTTTGGCTACTTCCTTGTTAATTCATTCTGATTTAAATCATTGACTGATTTAACGGTTAATGGAAATTCCATAAATTATGAAGGTCAAATAAAATCAAATAATCTAAAGTTAATATTTTGGGGTTGATTCAACTTTATATAGTGCTATACCTAGAAAACAGATTCGTGCTAACAATCGAATGTTTCGATTTAATTGAAACTATATTTATAAGTGTGAATAAACATAATCAGTAAAAACCCAAATGAGTTTTCATTTTAAACAAAAGTTATAGCGAAAAAAAACTCAGATGGTGGGTTTTGCCCCATTACGAACTTCAGAAAAATGATTAATTTTAGTGTTTTTGTAGTGTTGGCGACTTTGTGAATTCTAGCGATTTTTTTTTTAAATATGAGCGATTTTTGCATTTGTTTTCCAATTTAGCAAATTTTTTTGATTTGTCATCTCTATGTATATACAAAGGAATAACGTTACTGACTGACTGACTCATTCAACATCGCCCAGCCCAAACCACTGGAGCTGGGAAGCTGAAATTTGGTATGTAGGGTCCCCTTAGGCGTAGACATCCTCTAAGACGGAGTTTTTGGAAATTCCTTCGGGGAGTGACAAAAACGGGGAAAAACTCCCCTTTCACGGCCTGCATAATTCCCTATAGCTAGAAACCTGACATTAGAAATACACCTTCCTGGGAGTATGTGCTAACTCCTTGATAAGGTACATATTATAATTTTGGCCAGGGATGAGGTAAAATGGGGGTTTAAAGGGCGAAAAGTCTTCCCCTTTACGGCCTGCCCAAACCGTTGGACCTAGGAAGTTGAAATTTTGTATCGAGTGTTGATAACAGCTAAGACTTGATTTTGCGAAATCCAACGGGGAGGGGCAGACAAGTGTGAAATTCTCCTCCTCGACGGCCTACCAAAACCGTTAGAGCTAGAAGGTTGAAATTGTGTATATTGGTCCCACCTGAGGTGTAGACATCCACCCAGGTGGGATTTTTGTAAATCCCTACGGGGAGGGGCAGAAAGGGAGAAAATCTCCCCCTTAACGGCCTGCCCACACCGAAATAGCAAGATACCTAACATTTTACCTGAAGTATGGACTAACACACTGATAAGCTACATTATATAATTTTAGCTAGGGACGTGGTAAAAATGAGGCTAAAACGATGAAATGTCTCCCCTTTAACAGCTTGGCGAAAGCGCTGCACCTAGGAAGTTGAAATTTGGTATGCAGTCTCCTTCTCCAGTAAAAATAACAGCTAAGATGTCAATTTTGGAAAATATAACGCGGAGGGCAAAAAAGGGGAAAATTCTCCCCCTTGACGACTTACCAAAACCGCTAGAGCTGGGAAGTTAAAATTTGGTACATAGTTTCCCACTCCAGCGTCGACATCCACCCAAGTTGGATTTTTGGAATTTCCTACTGGGAGGTGAAATAAGAGGAAAAGTCTCCTCCCGAACGGCCTGCCCAAACCGCTGAAACTAGAAAGTTAAAATTTGGTATGGAAGCTTCTTCTTCAGTGTAGATAACAGATAAGACGTGACTTTTGGAAAATCTAATACGCGGAGGGCAAAAAAGCGAAAATACTCCCCCTTGACGGCCTGCCAAAATCGCTTGAGCTGGGAAGTTTAAATTTGGTACATAGAATCCTCCTTTAATGTAAATGTGCATATGTGCAAATGTGCAAATTTGCAAAAGTGCCAATGCGAAAATGTGCAAATTTGAAAAAGTGCAAATTCCCAAAAGTGCAAAAGTGCAAGAGTGCGAATTTGCAAATGTGCAAATTTTGGCTGTTTGCAATTTAACCGATTTTTTTTACTTCTGGAATTTGAGATTTTTTATGGTGGCGATTTTTTTTAACTTTAACGTTTTTTTTTTTTAATTTTGGCGTGGCTTATTTAATTTCAACGTTTATTTTCTAGTTTTTGAGTTTTTTAATTGACGCGATTTTTTTTAAATTTGGGGATATTACAAATTGAGAATTATTGTAATTTTGCCAGAGAGATTAATTTCTAGTTTTTGGTAGTGTTTTTGAATTTTGCCAATTTGTTTTTATTTATTTATTTTTCCATTTGAAGAGTTTTTTCGAATTAAAATTATATAATTTGATGTAAAATTTTTTATATTGCCTAATTGTTGAGATTTTCGATTAATTTTTTTAAATTTTTATTTAAGTGACTGTTTTAAGTTTTGTAATTTTGTCGAGTTTTTCATTTTCGGTAACATTTTTTGAATTTTAGCGACATAAAACATGGTTGTGATTTTTTCTAGTATAAGCGTTTTTCTAATTTTTGGCGATTTTTTCAATGTTGCCGATTTTTTCCTTGTTTTAAATTTTTTTTTTGAAATTAGAAAAGAAATAAGATTTTGATAAAGATTTTTAAAATTTTTTCTTTTAGCGATTGGTTGTAAGTTTGTCGATTTTTTTTTTATTATTAGAGTTTTTCTTATTTGAGTGATTTTTTCAATGTTGTTCTAATTTTATTAAATTTTTTAGATTTTAATTTTTTTTTATGGTTTGGTTTTTGGTTTTTTAAATTTTGACGATTTTTTCAAATTTAAAAAAAAAATAATTTTAAAAAAATTAGAATAAAAAGTTTTTTGATATATAGATTTTTAAAATTTTTTCTTCTAGCGATTAGGTTCAATTTTGTAGATATTTTAAACTTTAAAAAATGTTGGTAATTTTTTCTAATTATAGCGTTTTTCTAATTTTAGTGATTTCAATGTTGCCTATTTTTCTAATTCTATAAATTTTTTAGATTTTTAAATTTTTTTATTTAAGCAATTGATATTTAGATTTTGTGGATTTGTTCAATGATACCGATTTTTTTTTAATTTTAAGGAAAAAAATTATAAATAAGAAAAAAAAAATTAAATTTTTTACTTTTAGGGATTGGTTTAAATTTTTTCACTTTAAAAAATTGTAGCGGTTTTTTTTTAATTTTTGTGCTTTATCTATTTTGGTTTTTTAAACATGTGATTTTTTTACTCACAGTTTTATTCTTTGAATCTTAGTGAATTAAATAATAGAGGCGATTTTTTCTAATATTAGCGTTTTTTTAACTTTGGCAATATTTTTATATTTGGCGATTTTTTTTTGGCTCTTTTTTTTTAAATTTGGGCAATTCTCATGAAGGCCAAGTCTCTACGTCTTAACAGTTATCATAATATTTTAAATCAATTTTTTTATTTATTTATTTTATTTTAAATAATTTATCTGTGACAACAATGTATTGAAATTTAAAATAATAACAAATAAAATTGTCTTCTCTAATTTAAACTAATTTCAAAAGTCACTGAATCTGAAATCTGGAACACTTAACAATTCATAGACCCAAAGTGGATAAATAACAATCTATGCATCTTTATCTACAGGTAGTAAAATATAATAATAGAAACCTGTTTGTTAGTTGGCCTTGTGATGGTCACCAGCACCATCATCGTCATCATTATCACATCACTTGATTGCAGGCAGTAGTACTATAAACAATAATAGTTGACAATCATAATGTGTTCATTCACCGCTAAAACAAAGTGTGAATAATCTTTTAAAGTGACAAACCAACAACAATAAAAAATATATTAATAATTTAATTCCACAAAGTCTTGCATAATGTTTGTACAACCATACGTACGTGTGTGCTATAAAAAGTCACAAGTAAATATTGTAAAATTAGTGTAAAGTTGTTAAATTTAAAATATGCAGGAACGAACAAAGTATTATCATATTCAATGATGATAGATACTTCATAATTTTTCATAAGCATGTTGTTTGTCTGTTTAACTTTTTGTAAACTGTTAATGAATAATATGGATTTTAAATATCTTTTATGTTTTATGAATAATTTCCGGCTTTATTATTATTTTCATTAGAAAGATAAAATAAAACTTGTTTATTTTTACAATCAAGTCAAGGTTATTCACTAATAAAATGCATTTCATATTAAACCCCCGAGGAATTGTACCCCCCTCTGGTGACTTAGCACTGACAGGCAAAACAACAGATTGGTTGAAGTATAAAAAATTTATCAGTACACATTGCTCGGAAAACATACCGCTAAGAACACCGGAAGATATCGACCTCTCGATTCAAAATTTTGAACTAAATCTCAAACTTGCTGCTCAACTTGCTACCAAACCCCCCCGACACAACAGACAAAATATTATTTTGTCTGCCGATGTCGAACGACTCTTAAATGAAAAAAGAAGAGCTCGAAGAGAGTGGCAACAGCACAGATCTCCTCAACTTAAGGAACGATTGAAAGAATGCACTAAAAAATTAAGAAAGCTACTTGAACATAAGAGAACTGCTTCATTAAACAGATATCTTGAAAATTTAGATCCAACATCAAGAACTGATTACTCATTATGGCGTGCAACGAAAAATTTAAAAAGACCTGTCTTATGTAAGCCTCCTTTGAGAAAATTAGACGGAGGTTGGGCTAGAAATGATACTGAAAAAGGAGATCTGTTTGTAGAACATTTAAGAAAAGTATTCACGCCAAATATAACAAGTTCTGTAACAGAGTTGCCACCGATTTTACCCCAGCACCGAGCAGCTACCCGATTAACGTTTGAGATGAGAGAGGTCGAAAAGGCTATTTTTGAACTAAACCCCAAAAAAGCTCCTGGTATCGATGGAATCGGTAACAGGATGCTCTTGGAGTTACCCCGTATAGCATTAAAGATAATTCTCTTTATTTTTAATGCTATTATACGCCTTGAATACTATCCCCCAGAATGGAAAGTTTCACTCGTTAAAATGATACCCAAGCCAGGCAAAGACTACACAAAAGTGGAATCGTATAGGCCTATAAGCCTATTATCCAATTTGTCAAAGCTGTTCGAGAAAATCCTAATGGAAAAGATAACTGTTTATGTGGAACAAAACAACTGTATTCCATCACACCAATTTGGCTTCAGGAGAAAACACAGCACCATTGAGCAAGCCCACAGGCTGGTTACTGTTGTCAGAAAAACGTTCGAGGAGAAAAAATACTGCTCTGCCCTTTTTATCGACGTTTCACAGGCTTTCGATAAGGTTTGGCATGAAGGTCTACTGTTTAAAATAAAACTTTTGTTACCAACAAATACTCACAAGCTACTCAAAAGCTATATAACAAATCGAAAATTCACTCTTGCTGAAAAAAGTTTTGTCAGCTCTCCTCAAGATATACAAGCCGGAGTTCCACAAGGTAGCATTTTGGGTCCTCTGTTATATATCATTTATACTTCAGACATGCCATTAGATATTAATACCCACACATCGACTTTCGCTGACGATACTGCAATCTTAAGCGTCCACGATGACTCAAAAATAGCGTCTAGAATGTTACAGACTCACATTTCACAATTGGAAGCTTGGTTGGATAAGTGGAGAATTAAGGTGAATGAACAGAAATGTATCCACATTACTTTCACTCTGAGAAAAGAGACGTGTCCACCCATTAAAATTAATAATCTGAATATACCCCAACACACATGTGTGAAATATCTAGGTATTCACCTTGACCGTCGACTCACGTGGAAAAATCATATAGATGCGAAAATAACTCAGATGAGGCTAAAAACTGCTCAGCTCGCTTGGCTTACTGGCAAAAACTCTAAACTAGGCCTGGACTGCAAATTACTCATTTACAATTCGATCATGAAACCCATATGGTGCTACGGAATTCAGCTCTGGGGTACTGCCTCTGCGTCCAATATAGGGAAAATTCAGAGAATGCAAAATAAATTCTTGAGGACGATCACGAACGCACCCTGGTATGTTAGGAATTACAACATACATAAAGACCTGAATGTACCCCTGGTCAAAGATGAAATTATTAGACACTGTCAACGCTATTTAACAAAACTGGAAACACACCCCAACATACTAGCCCGTAACTTAACTGATAATCACGGCCACCAGCGTCTTAGGAGGAGGGACACTGCGGATCTGGTCCGCTAATAATAAGGGGAAATAATGGTCCCAGTTGAACCACACAACATCAGTCTGGCACTGGCTGGACTTAACAGTTAATATTTAGTTTTAAGATTTGGATAATTATTGTTAGTTCACAGTTTTTAAAAGTGAAGATTCAATAAATAATAAAAAAAATATGGAAAAAAAAAAAAAAATATTAACCAAAATTTGGGCATTTCATATTAACTGAAAGTTTTTTAAAGTTATTATCTTATAATGAGTCAATAACTAGAATTTCATTTCTTGTCGCGACCTTATTTTATTTGTCAATTTTGACATTTATATATGAAAATGCATAAATAATTTAAAATACCTTGTAAATATAAAAATATTGCATAATTTTTAAGTGGCAACGCATTGTGATTGTGTTAATGTGTGTGTGTGTGTGTGTAAGTAACACAACACAATTATGTTGTTTATTTCACGTGTTAGTGTAATTTTACTCAGTCAGACATTTACTGTTGCAATGATGGTATATAATAATTGTATGTAGTAAAAGAAAGAGTATAATACAATGAATTGTATTTTAAAAATTTGTATTCAATCACATAAATATAGTTGCTGCGTTATAGTATTTAACCCTTTAATGTACGATTAACTACTAGAATTGCCATTAGAACTGCTAATACTCCCATTTCTGGCAACGAATATAATATACATACATACATTGGATGTTACCTGTATGTCTGGAATGTTCATTTCACGCAAAGAAAAATCATGATTGGGGCAATCACATTCGAAGACCATCATATATTTTTGGGTTTATGGTTGTGCCTACCATAGTCCTACTATAATATGGTTCATATTATCATAATAAAATAACTATATTTTTACCATAATATGGTATCTACAGTTATATTATAATTAAAAAATTACCATATTATGGTCCTAAATAAACATATTATGATATTGAATTTATCATAATATGATCGCACGTAATCGTGGTATGCTCAAAATGTTATCATATTATGGTCCCTCATAACTATATTATGATTCCTGGATAATCATTATATGATCCATAATCTAAGAAAATTTCTTAAAGGAAAAGTTCTTTGAATCTATAAAAAAGCTCTTTAAATTTAAGAATATTTCCTTTAGAAATGTTTTTTCCAAAAAAAAACTGATATTAAGGACTTTTTGAAAAAAAAATGTAAAGGAAAAAATCATAGATTCTAAGAACTTTTCTTTCAAGAAAACTTTGATTCTATGGACTTTTTTTAAGAAAAATGCTTAAATTTTTTTTAAATTCAAATGACTTTTGTTAAAAAATCTTAGATTCTAACGACATTTTTAGAAAGTTTAGAAATGTCTTTTTGAGAAAAAGTCTTTTGAATCTAAGAATATTTTTACTAGAAAAAGTCCTTAGTATTTTTAATGAATCTATGAATTTTTCTTTTAAAAAGAGGCTTTGATTTTTTGTTTTTTTTTGGACTATATGAACTTTTATCTAAAAAACAGTTTGGAGAATCTGAGAATTTTAGTTTTAGGAAAAGTCCATAGAATCTAAAAATCTTTTTATCGGATAAATTTATACATATATATTATTTTGTGCAAGAAACCTTTTCGTACAAAAAAAAAATCATTTGCTCTACACACTTTTTCTTATAAAAAATATTTTATTAAAATTTAGAGAACTTTAAGCAAGAAATGAATTAATAAAAATTAAAAAAAAAAAAAAAATTTTATTGTTTTTATTGAAAAGAATAAAAAAATATAAAATCTTTTAAAAGAATATTTTTAACAATGAATTGATAAGTGTAAATAATATTGTATAATTGACCAAATGTGTCCAAAATCGGGAGAATTGTGGCCAAATTTCAGCAAACCGAGACTGTGAAAACACCTGTGCATGCTCACCCAGTTCGTTCTGCGGAAAACATTGCTGTTGTTCGCTATAGTGTGTCATGAGTTCGGCCAAACATTTACCATGAAGGGTGTTCGCTATCGCGAGATGATAACGAACTTATTATGGCCAGGAATTGAGGATATGATCGTGGACGATATGTGGTTTCAACAGGACGGTGCCACTTATCACACAACTAACGAAACAATGGCTCTTGCGCGACAAATTCAATGGCCGTGTTATCTCACGTGTTGGCGATGTCAATTGGCCGCCAAGATCATGTGATTTGACACCGTTGGACTTCTTTCTTTGGGGTTATTTGAATGAAAAGGTGTACGTCGATAAGCCAGCAACAATTCAAGAGCTAAATGATGAGATAATTCGGCACATTAACGGCATAGAACCTCAATTATGCCTCAGCGCCATCGAAAATTTGGACCATCGGATGGAGGTGTGCCGCCGAGGTCGCGGCGGCCATTTGACCGATACTTTATTCCATACATAATTGAATCATACCATGTTATCATAATAAAAAGAAATGACAATAATTTCCTTAATAATTTGCGTTTTATTCAAAATCAACATCGGCTCTTAACATTTAACCACCCTTTATAAGGTATTTTCGAAAAGCCCCTTTAAAAAAATATTTTAAAGCTAAAAGAAAATTAATTGGATCTTAATGGGTCAATTGATGAAATGTGAAAGATATTTTCTACCCAACTGATATTTGTCCAGTTTTAGTAAACTATATAGGATTGTTTTTTTAAGACTCATTGTTGTAAAAACAAACTGACTGTACTGATAAAATTTTGGTTTTTATGAAAACTAGACAATATTATGACTGTAAATGTCAAAGTCATGTTTTATTTGATGTGTAGTTATTTATTGATTGTTGCCAGCATTTTATCGTTGCATAATTATCATATTTTTTTTTAGTCAGAATTTTTGTTACCACAGAATGGTTACGGAATAGTAAAATATTTACTAAATAATAATGGTAGCGACCATGTTGATGGTTGGAAAATCAATAACTTGGTTGTGACAAACATACCCTATTGCAGCAAGCACAATATAGTTGCAGTGATCATATTGCAACCTTGTTTTTTCTCTGCGTTTTGGTATGTATTGTGGATCAGTAAGTTTTTAAATTTTCATTTAAAATTTGTCAGGTTCGACATCATTACTAAATGTTGATATGAAATAGGAAACACTTATTTTCAATAAATGTAAGCTGCTTACAATTTGTTTCCATACCAAACATACAGGTACCATGAATTGTTTAATCTTATAGGAGAAACCACACAATCAAATATGTTGTATTGAAATATTAGTACATATACCAGATTCCCAATTCGTTCCTAGAAGTGGAGACATTAGCAGCTGGAATTTACTACAAAATGATTGATCAGCCAATTTGCAGTAGATTTTTTTTATATAAAACTAACTAATAATAACTAGTTTCAAAGCCTGATACTTCTCTACTAGTAGCCGTGTAAAAAAGATCGGATCTGAACTGATCTCATTTAATAAAACTGCAGCTCATCTAATTAGATCTAAAAATTGGAGACAAATTGAAGATCTAATTAGGTCTGATGTAGGCAGATCTGGTGCGCCATATATACTGAGATCCAATTTTTTCTGGACATATATAATCAGATTCAATACGAAATAATGTATTAAAAAAAACCCTTAGTTTTTATACATTTTTATTCTAGTGTTTTTGAAAACAGCCATTTAACTAAAATCTGGTATCAGATATGAACAGATATGAGACCAGATATGATCATATATGCCTGATATGGCAACGAAAATCAATACATTTTCTAAATTTTGCACTAGATTTGATCAGATCTGTCCATATATGCTTAGATATGTAACCATATTTAATCACTTCATATTTGATCTAAGCAGATCTGATATATTCTTGTTACACTAGTGGTTTTAAATATTGAAATATATTTAGAAGAAAACTACAATTTTTTTCTAAAAAATTTATTTTTACTTTTTCTTAGGAATTTTTCAATTTGAAATTTCAGATTTACAGCTGAAGAGTTTGTAGGGGTCATAAAGGGGTAGCTTTTTTCCCCCATTTTTAGGAGAATGTGTACATGAAAGGAGGAACCTACATGCTGAGTTTCAAGTTTCTATATCCCTTTTTTAAAGCCCCTTGTTGGTTATTTTAAAAAAGGGGTAGGACACTAATATATAAAAAGTTTTCCCGTTCAAATTTTTTAAAATCACATCTTAGTAGATGTCTACGGCGAAAAAGGAACCTAAATCCCAAATTTCAACTTCCTACACTTGTACACTTAAAATAGTTTGTAAGTTTAAATAACAGAAAATGTCATTTACAAGAAATGATTTTTCATTTAAAACCCGGTCTTCTCACTTTTCATTTAAATCAAATGATTTTTGTTATTTATTTTTAAATGTTTTTTAAACAACTGACACATCCCTAAGAAACAAATAATTAATCAGTTAAATTAAATGCTAAATTCCTTAAAATATAAATGATTTAATCATCATATGAAATGGTTTACGATTTTGTATATTTTTTGTTTTTGTTTTAATCCACAAAATTAATGTGTTTCTGCATGTATGTGTGTTTTTAATTTGAATTTAAATAATTTGTATATAAACAAACAATTAAAAAAAAACTAATTGGCTATTTTTTGAAACAGACAGCAAGCAAAATTTTAATTTGAAAAAACTGTAACGGACACAAATAAACCAAAAATTTCCGTTCTGTTGGAAAATTTTTATTAATTTTCAAGCAAATGAAAAAAATAAATGAAACTAAAAAAAATCGGTAAAATAGATATTTCTTTGAAAAAAAATTGTTTATTAAACTACAAACAGTGAACTACATAATATTCTGAGTGTAAAAATAAATCTGTGGAAAAGCTACTAATTAATTGAGAACAGCAAAAATTTTACTTCTAATTGAGTTAAATTTAAGTAAATTAAAAATTGCACTTTAGTCAGCTAAAATTAGCAAAACATTCTGCTGAATAATAATAAACAAAAAAAAAAAGCAAAAATGTTATATATACAAAATTTATGTAAATTTAGTTGAAAAGAAATAACTGTCGCCAAAATCAACAGAAATGTTTGCTGAAAAAATAGACTAAGAATTTCTATTTAAATAAATCTAAAAATACTAAAACATTTTTAATTTTTTTGTGATTTTTTTACTCTACTAATATTCAGCAAATTTTTTACTAATTTTTGCAGGGTAAATTGCAATTTAAAATTAACAAAAATTTGACTCAAATCTAGCAAAAAGTTTGTATATTTAACAGCATTGCTTTTGCTTACCTTACTAATATTTAGCAAAAAAAAATTTTGCTAATATCAAGAATTTTGACCAAAGGGCTCTTTTGAACTAATTTTTGGGGGATGTGTTTCCACTAAATTTATATAGTTTCTTTCTTATTCGTGGTCTCGTGTGTTTTAGTTTTTTGATGTTCGTAGTTTTTTGGGTTTCAGGAAAATTTTCCCAAAATGCTTTTTTTCTCCTGTATATTAAATATTCAAAAAGTGGCAAATGTGCATTCAAAAAATTTCAGAAATCTGGGTAATAAAACTTTTCTTTTTGCATGAATCTACTTTACAGTTAGATAAAAATTAATTTGAATTTCGTAAGTTTCAGACATCTTCTACAAAAGTATCAATGATATTTGGTCGTTAATGAAAAATAACGTCTTCGGGTGAATCACTACGCAGACCTCCCTTGTTAGTAATATAGCCTATATATGCCAAAAAGCATATATTTTATATATTAGATTTATAGTCAAAAGGGATTTGGGCAGGCCTTTAAGGGTAAGACTTTTACCATGTTCCTGGCGAAAATTCCTAAAAGTAGGTTATCAGTCCATAAGCTCATACTCCAGGGAACAAATATTTTTAATGTCAGATCTCTAGCCAAACCAGTTTGGATAGGCCGTTAAGGGGGAGACCTTTCCCTTTTTTGACCCTCGACGTAAAAATCATGAAAAAGTACTTTATCAGTGAATACATATTTTAAATTGCAAGTTTACAACCAAAGCGGCTGGAGCAGAGTCCGTTAAGAGAAAGACTTTCCATTTTTGTTTCTTCCCCTTAAAAATGTTCCTCTACGGAGGGAGTACCTACGAGCATTTTCATGTTTCTAGCTGTAGCGCTTTGAGCTGAGCGATGTTGAGTTAGTGAGTCAGTTACAGTTTGAAGGTACAAGCACCTCTTGCTAATAAATCAACATCCATACAAAAAGAAGCGGTTGTAAATTAGAACCTATGCTAATGCAGTACACGGTGTTCACTAATAACCCCACTCAAACCATCAGGGATTAAAAGCAATCATAAAATTTCTATTATTATTTTTTTAATTTTCATTTTCGCACATGAAAACATTGAGAGAGAGAGAGAGAGAGCGAGCAAACTAATAAAAACAAAAAAAAACTATAATAATAAATACAAATAAATTTGTTTAAATGGCCAGGTGATTGTGCCAGTTTCCTCATTTCTTCTTTTTCTTCTAAAATTGACAGTTTTTAAGGCCAAATGACATAATTTTTTTGACTACTATTTATTTTCTTTTTTGTTTTGCACCGAGATATGACATATACCCCCTCTTCTTCTTCCATTTATTTTTCTTCTTTTTATTGTTAATAGGCCTTTTAAATAAACAGTTAACAGTTTTTGTTTGTTATTACTGACAATTGTCTTTGATTAATGCGCATATTATGATATTTACAAAACAAATTGTTTGTAATTGGAAAAATACCCTCTGTGGATTACAACACATTTTAAGTGTGAATAATTATTTGGTAATAATATTTGGCACACTACAATAAGTGTGGTAATATTTTTTCAAGGTTGTGCTTTAAAAATAATTAAAGTCAATAGAAAACTTTATTCAGGTCATAATGCAGTTCCACTAGATGATGATTGTAATAAGACATTATAAAAATCTTATTAAAATTTCACCACAGTTTAGATTAAATGTTTAAAATTTAATGTAAATATTTTGTAATATATATATATATTTTTTTTAAGTTTAGCATTTTTTATAATGCAAAAATTTTGAATTCACTCATTTTAAATATTGATTTTAATTGTGTTTTAACTCTTTCACTACCGTACTATTTTAACAATTCAAAGTTATTTTTTCGTATAGATGTAATAATCATAAATTCAGAAAAAAAGTTTTAAAAATTCTAGTATCCTTCAGCAGGTATTTATGTCCTCTGATTATAAGTCCCACTGGGTTTTTGAACAACATAAAATTGGACTAAATATCCCACCGGTAGAGATATAATTTTAAAATTTTGCTTAGGATGTATGATCCCGATAGAAGTGAAAGGGTTAAAACTCTGGACCATTTGTCGGTGCATTTTTTAAGGAACTAAAATTTTCGCCATATAAATTTAACAAGCGGACTTCTATTTGTGGTACAAATCTGTTTCATGAAAGTTATAAAAACGTTTTCTTAATGTTTTTTTAGCGTGTTTTAATTATTTATAAAATTCACTTGGATTTTATTTTGGTCTCAGTGGCTATAAAATGATTTTATTTAGTTCTAAATCCATGTCAATTAATTTTTTTTTTAAATAAATTTAAATGATTTAATATAAAAAATTGAATTTGCTCGATTTACAAAATGTTTTGATTTAAAACAACGGTAAAATATAGAACACCCCCAAATAATTATGGCCTAAAAAAACCAATTTTAAATCAAAAGACTTAAGACATAAACTTGCTATTGTTTATTCTCTTGTTTTCCTGTTGGATATGGATGAGTCACAAGACACGTCACATGTCTAGTCCATAAGGAGAGAGATCGGTCTCCGAACCTGTTCTTTTATATCAAAGGAACTAGTCACTTTAACTTGGGTTTGTCATAGGAGGGGGTGAATGGTGCTTTGTGATATGTCACAGGACTGATGCAGAAGAATCTGTCTTGTAACAGATTTAAGCAAAGAAAACAGTCACAGAACTGACGCAAAGGGCACACCTGGGATGTGTCTGAAAAGAGATTTTCACTGCATTACAAAAGTAAGAATTTAAATAAATCGACTGGCCGTCGGAAGGGCTCGATCACACAATGTTCTGCTAAAAGGCAAACACTCCACCGTCGAAGCTATTGTGGATCAGGCATATTGGCTAGATAAAAGCACATTTATTCACTCACACTATATTTTTCGTTACGGACTGTAGTTTATTTAAAAAGTAATACGTAGAGTTTGTTTTTAAATAAAGAATCAATTAAAATTCATATGTAAAAATCGAAATATATATGAGCATACATTATCATACATGGGCCTGTATATGATCATACATGGGCATACATGGTCATATACGTCCATACATCGTTCAATATATGACCATACATGATCTCATATATGATCATATATCTTCGGATCTGAAATTTGAGGGTATATGGACGTATACGAGCATACATGAATAATATATGAGCATGTATGATAATATATGCACATATATCACCATATACCCTCAAATTTCGGATCCAAAGATATATGATCATATATGAGATTATCTATGGACGTATATGACCATGTATGCCCATGTATGATCATATACAAGCCCATGTATGATCATGTATGTTCATATATATTTCGATTTTTACATGGGTATTTGAAACAGTCATTCAAAAAAAAAACTAAAAAATTACAAACATTCAGTAGGAATTGATATTTTCTGTTAAATGAAAAATTTTATGTTTTGTGTTTCTAAAAATAGAAATTCAAATAATTCCTTGTTAAAATACAAAATTATTTCAATACAAAATACAAGAAATTATTCAAATATAAATGCACACATAGAAAATAAAATTATATACATCTGTGTTTGTTGTGTAAAAAAAATCTTTCAATTTCAAAAAAACCAAAAAAAAAATCGTTTTTTTTTTCTAACGTTCTGTCAGTTAAAAATTGATGATTATTTTTAACGACTTTCTATTGTTTTTACTATTTAATGTCATATATTAAACAATAATTAAAAATAATTTAATATGTATTTTAATTTAATTTAATATGTATTTTAGATTGTTTTTAACGAAATAATATTGTGAATGTATTGTTTTGATTTTTTGTTCAAATGAATACAAAAGATAGAAAATACAAAATGAACATTACAAGAAAATCAAATGAAAAACAGAAAGGGAAAAACTTAAAAAAATACTTTATTCCAATTTAGTAATACGCCCTCGGGTGACCGGTCACGGGATAGGTCCTTTGAGGTCAATTGACTTATCATTCCCTAAAGGGTAACTAAAACTTAACAACATTTAATTTGAAATGAGAAATAGTTTTGAAATAAAGGAAACCTTATTTTAAATGCAGAAACCACAATAAAACATCAATTAAAATTTACAAAATTATATTTAAAATTAAGTAAGAAAGGCTTAAATTGGGCTGTGCCGAATCTTTGAATCAAATCACCAATGTCCTAAAAAAATGTTCTCAATGTTTTTAATACAAATAACGTAAAAACTTTTTTTTGGATGTGAAAACAATTTTTGTGGCTGGGCAAAAAATTTTGGGGTGAAAAAAAATTTTTAAGGAGAAAAAAATTTTTTGGTGAAAAAAAATTTTTTTTATCAGCAAAAAAATTTTTTTGGAGATAAAAAATTTTTTTGGTGAAAAAATTTTTTTGCTGAAAAAAAATTTTTTTGCTGAAAAAACAAATTTTGTGGTGAATATCAAATATTATTCAGTTCTAAGGGACTCCGATATATGGTGGAGAATATAAATACATAATATAAATTTTATTTAAATGAAATTTCAATTACGAGGGTGGATCAATAAGTCCGTGGCTTATCGAACTTCCCTGGTAGTTATATGAAATGCAGCACTGCTCCCATCAAGTACCACCTGTTAATAGACTACTGTCAATTTTAAGCAAGTTCCGTCATTTCCTTTGCGCTTAACAGCAGGTTTTTCGAGGTCCAAAAAATAGGCATTTGTTCGATCAATAATTTAATAGTTAAAGCTAAATCTCTTTCCACCGAGGCATTTCTTTAGGTTCGGAAATAGGAAATAGTTATTGGGGGGCTAAGTCCGGAGAATAAGGTGAATGAAGGGGAAATTCGTAGTCTACTTCATGGATTTTTGCCATGAAAACTAAACTGTCACACGATTCTGCTGGTGCTTTTTCATACCCAAGTGATCGTTCTCATACCCAAGTGATCGTTCAAAATTAAAACCACTTAGCCATATGAGATGCGTATGTCTTCCACAATCTATCGCACATTCAATATCCGATATCGTGAATTTTTTCAATTGTTTTGGGTGTAGATACCTCAACTGGGCGTTCAGAACGTTTGAACAGCTGTTAAACGCAAAGTAAATGACGGAGCTTGCTCAAAATTTGACAGTAGTCTATTAACAGGTGGTACTTGAGAGGATCAGTGTTGCATTTCATATACCTACGAGGGAAGTTCGAAAAGTCACGGACTTATTATCCGCCCTTATAAATTTTATTTAAATGAAATTTCAATTATACTTAAAAATTTAAAATAGAAGACATTTAAAAACTAAGCGATAAACGATTTAAATGAAAAAAGTAATTTTGGGAAAAAAAATAAATACTTAAAAATATTTCACCAATGGTAGGCAAATGTTACCATTAAGTTTAAAATTCGTTTGAAATTTTTTTTTTTTTAATTTTTTCTCAAAATTTTAAGATTAAGAATTCGACTAAAAGTTAAAATAAAGTACAATTTTATTCGTCAAAAATGTTTTCCTAAGCATATTTATACCACTTTACTGATATGTGCTGGATCTGTACTATTTTCACCGGTCACGGGGTAGGTTTTTTCAGACCGGTCACGAGACATGTCACATGGTAGGCACTTTTAGATGAGTTCTTTTTTAAAAGTCACAAGGTATATACTTTATGACCGGTGCTGTTTTCATCGGTCACAGGATAGGTACTTTTAAATCGGTCCTATTTGCAGCGGACCCCTTTTTTCCAACAGAATAGTTATTAGTAACTTAGTAGTATGTTTTAAATTACTGCAGAAAGTAAGTTATTATCATTACTGGTGGTTCAAAGAAATGGTACGTCAAGGCTTATTCTACAATGGGTACTTTAAAAATAAAAGACTTAAGGCACAAACTTGCCAATGGTTATTCTGTTCATTACTATACTTTAGCAGGCGTATGCATAGACATTTAGTTGATTTTTATAAAACATTTATAAATTAAATTAAATTAACATGCAAAACAACAACAAATTTTCTTTATAAGACTGTTATAAGAATCAACTACATGTCTATGCATACGGCTGTACGTCTTCAGTTTTGTGGACAAATATAAGACTGAGGACAGAATAAACATTAACAAGTTTGTGTCTTAAGTCTTTTATTTATACGACAAGTGAAAATCTCAAATTATTAAATTTGGTCATGAGATAAATAAGATATCTATTGCATCTATCTAATTTTGGACTATTGTATAAATGTAGGCCGTAAAAACGGTTATAATTAAATCCACCCCCTTTTTTTTATAGTCCTCCAAAGAAGCTATAAATAATTGGACCCTTTTTAAAAATTGGAATTTTAAGGAATTCTTAAAACTTTATAAATTATCTATGACTATGAGCGATTTCTCCAATAAATAAATTTTAGTTGAAAATTCATCAAAATTTTTAAATATTTTATTTAACCTACAAAAACTTTATCGAAAATATAAATGTAAAAGCAAATGCTTACAGATCTTAAAGGTTTAATACGTTTCTAAAATAATTATTAAAAGGATTAATTTGTTAAAAAAAAAAACTAAATGATAGACTAAATAGGATTACGTGCTAAAATCTCTTGTATCCATTTGGATGTCTTTTGAACATTATGATAAATGCCAGGCTGATGATCAACGCCACAACCAAAGCCAGCACTGGTAATGCCAACTAAAACAAAACGACCTAAAGTTAATAATAAAAAAAAAAATATTAAATATAAGAAAACGTTTAGGGTAAATAATAATCTAATGTTGTGTTCCACTTACCACGTTCTTTTATAATAAGTGGACCACCAGAATCACCTGTAATCAAAAATAGAAGAAGAAATCAAACGATTTTTTTAAACCTCTAAGCCCTAAAGTATGCATTTTAAATTGTGTACATAAATGCTGTAAATTTTACCTAAACAAGCATCTTGATGACCATCTGAATGACCAGCACAAAACATTTCATTAAATAGTTCCACTTTAATTTCTTTACTCTCATGCCAACGTAAACATTCTAAAGAAGCTGGAATGGGGAAAATAATATTCAGATGGTTAAAAAAATGTTAATGGCAAGCAATTTACTTATTATGGGTACACTAGCAACTTGTAACATATTTGTACCCGCTTGGCCCAAACTAGCTTCTGTTTTACCCCATCCTGCCACAGTACCTTTGCGTCCTATCAAACGTATGGGATATAAGGGTAAACAGATTGGTAATATATGTTCACTGTAATTTTAACAATATAATTATAAGTTGATTTATTAATTTAAATGTCTAATATCATTAAGGCCCACCGATGGTGCCCACCTAAATCCGGTTGGTTTAGCCAATTTCAGCAATGCCAAATCATAACGATCCGGTTGTGTCATACGAAACTCAAATAGTGGATGTATAAGCTTTTGTATGATATTATGTTTTTCCACCGGCAAAGGTTCTTGGGCTTGTCCTAAATTTTGTGTATCTAATTCTCCTAAATATACGGAAATATCTTGTAATCTGGCCTGTTGTACACAATGAGCTGCTGTGGCCACCATATTTTTGGATACCAAAACACCACCACATTGATATTCTGCTATGCGTATGTGAGCCTGCCAGGGATATTCAGCAAAATGTGCCGGCCTACCGCCTATAATACGTTTTTGTAAAGTATTTTGATAATTTCGGGCCAAACCACAATCGGGCTAAAAAGTAATTGAAACATTTTTATAAAGTTTATTGACAAATATGAAATTTTAGTGATTTTTTACCTTAATTAAAATATCATTATCATCTCTTCGTCTTAAAAATACCCTTTTTGGTAATGTTGTTACTTTTTTATTATACTCTCCCAATGCTGTTTCTACCAAATTAGCTGCAGGTGAAACATCTCCCTCGGCCGCTGCTATACAACAGGAAAATAACCATTTATTACTGCCACAGCCTCGTGCATGTTTGCCTCCTTGTAGCCAACAGGAAAAGGATAATTTACATGGCCATACACCACCCTGATGCAAACATTCAGATGGTACTCCCAAAATAGTGTTAAGAATGTCTAAATAGGGGTTTTGAGAATATTTTTGATTGCATTAAAAATAGTTTTATACCTACTTGCTTTAATAGTTTGTGCTGCCAGTCCTATGATAGTGAAAAGAAGTAGTCCAAAGATTAGTGTTAGAGAATTCCATAAGTACATCATTGGAGTTTTGTTTAAATGGGGGTTATCGTTGTTGCAGCATTTCTTTAATCTTGTATTGCTCTAATTTTAGGAGACAATACTTTTGACCTTTTTAATGATTCTTAATCTACAATTTGTTAGCAAAAATATGAATTCCTCTATATATAAAATTTCTTTTAAAATTGTTGAAGTAATACACAGACAGATATAATGCATAGTAGACCGTACCACCTAATTTAGTTTTCCATATGCATTATAAATTTCAGAGAAATCCACCAAAAATTGATTAAGTAATGCTGCGTGCCGTGGACCTCTATTGTAAATATACTATCATTTTGTAAAACTTTGTGTAAAAGAAATATTTCTTTGTACTCCTTCATAAATCTTGTGAAAACCAATCTTTGTTAACACATCTCCGTAAATAAAGAAAATAAAAAAAAGAAGTTTTAATATATAGGCTTTTTACGTAGGTGTTACCCCTTAAGTAGTATAAAAGGGTGCTTGAGGTCAATGATTTTTGATGTAACAAATTAGTATCATTGCGACAAAAACATTGATATATAACCCTTTAAGATCTGACTGTAAATACAGAAGATAAGACAAAAAAAATTAAAAATGCCCTACATTCGGCAACAAAAAAATTAAAAAAATAAAATAATAGTTCCGCTGGAATTATTAGAATACTTTCCTAGCAAAAGTTTATTGCTTTTTTGCGAACTTTCATTTTAAAATATTAGGGTAGTAAAGGTGTCCCAAGAAGAACGCAATTTTTAAATTTTAAATAAAACACAGATATTTAAAAAAAAAATCGTGAAACTTTATTATATCGTAAAGTAGACAGAATGAGGTTATGTATGGAACAATATATCGTGCAGATGGCCGCCGCGGCTTTGCTGGCATGCACGCGATCTTTTAATGAAATTTTCAATGACCGTTTTGCATGAATGCTGCGGTATTTCATTAATGCAGCGTCCAATTTCCTCTTTTAAGGCTTGAGTCGTCGTCGGCTTATTCGCGTAAACCATCGACTTCAAAAAACCCCAAAGAAAAAAATCTAATGGTGTTAAATCGCACGATCTAGGCGGCCAATTCTGATCTCCAAAACGCGAAATAACACGACCTGGAAATGACTGATGCAGCAATTGAATTGTTTCTCTGGCTGTATGACATGTGGCGCCGTCTTGTTGGAACCACATGCCCTCCACATTCATTTCTTAAATTCTAGGCAAGAAAAAACTGGTTATCATTTCACGATACCGAACACCATTGACTGTTTGCGCTTGACCTGCCTCATTTTCATAAAAAAAGGTCCAATGATTCCTCCAGCCCAAACACCACACCACACAGTGACACGTTGAGGATGCATTTGCTTCTCGTGAATCACTCGAGGATTTTCCTCACCCCAAATGTGACAATTCTTTCTATTGACGAAGCCATCAAGATGAAAATGGGCCTCGTCACTGAAGATGATTTTATCGGCAAAATCAGCATTTTCATGTTGTCTCTCCAATACCCAATTAACGAACTCCCTTCGCTGTCCATGGTCAGCTGGCTTCAGTTCCTGAGTCAATTGAACTTTGTATGCATGAAGATGCAAATCTTTCGTCAAAATTCGCTGCAAAGTGGATTTGGAGACACCAATTTGCTGAGCTCGGTGTCGAATTGAGGTGGATGGAGTTTGAGCGACATCATCACGTACAGCTGCGACATTTTCGGTCGATCGACCTGGCCGATGGCGCGTTGTTGTCTTTACATCACTAACAGACCCAGTTTCGGCAAATTTATCCATTAATCTCTTTACAGTTGACTCTTTTGTAGCATTATTGTGACCCCAAATTGATCGCAATTTGCGAACTGTAGCCGCAAAACTTTCACCATTTTGGTAAAACAATTTCACAATGAGAATGCGTTGTTCATTCGTGTAGCGCTCCATTTTTACTAACCTCGTACCTTCTACTAGCAAACAATAACAATTGTTCAAATGTCAAACAATGACACTTCGAATGTTGCCAGATTTAAAAATTGCGTTCTTCTTGGGACACCCTTTACATTAAGGTGGTAGCAACTGAGATCTGGTGGGTTAATACTAGAACGGGTTACTTGAGGTCAATGGCTCCTTCGAGGAAAACATCGGTCTCCGCGAGACAAAAAACATTGATATACAATACTTTAAGATCCGACAGTAAATGGCGAAGATATAAAGAAAAATATAAAATGGCGACCCCTACGTTCGGCAAAAAAAAATAACATTTTCGAAATTTTCTTGTTAAAATACTTTATATTTGAGGGTGTACGGTGAACTTTTTTTTGAAGTACGGTCTAATGCATAGTACTCTCAATTGCACATCCTTATATTTGCTATAAAGGCAGGCCTTATTCTTTATTCCTTTTCTAAGGATTTTCTTTTTCTTAATATTTCCAAATGATTCTTTATAGTGAATAAGCCCATAAGACAAAGAAGGAATATTTTAAACATCATATCTCTAGTTGAAAGTTTTTGGGCAGGATATTAATGGGGATATTTTCCCCTATTCGCAAAAATTGCAAAAAATCCCTTCTCAGTACATGTCTACGCTGGAACCCACATGCCTAATTTTAAGTTTTTGGCTACAGCAGTTGCTTTAAGTGGGTAAGGGGTGGGGGTACTTTTCCCCTAAAGCCACGTTCTTTTTGGATATTCATAAAAGTACCTTATCAGTGAATTATTAGATATCTAACAGATGGGATCTGGGAAGAACAATGCGGGGGAGACTTTTCATTTATTTGCTACACGCCGTTGAATTTATCAGAACATCCGTCTTAGTGAATGTTTAAATCGAAATATCAACCTACAAATTTCAAATTTCTAGTTCTAGCGATTTGGTATGAATGATTACGGTAGCATTTTTTCCACTTTTTTATTTGAAATTCCTAAAAGTATTTCTTTAAATTTCACATTTCTGGCTGGTGGGGCTTAGGAAAGACATTTAGAAGGAGACTTTTTCTCCTCAGCACTTTTGAAAATTCTAGAAAGTACCCCTTATCAGTGAATAAGTCTATAGATAACAAATTTTTTAAATTTTAAGTTTATAGCTAACTAAGTTGGGGCAGGTCATGAAAGTAGAAGGTACTTTTTCCCTTTTTAACACACCCACTATTGCCACGTTCTTGATGAATAAAGATGAATTAGCCAACACTCCAGGATACATATATTTTAAATTTCTGATTTGCATCCTTAGGTAAATGAGACGTTAAAAATTCATAAATATTTTCAAAAATCCCGTTTTAATAGATGTTTATCATACATGGGTCTAATGAATTAAGTAAATTGTGTAATAATTTTATTCTTGTCCATTTTCACTTTTTAAATTAATATTTTTGATTTAAGGATTTGATTTCATTGATTAATGAAAAATGTTTTAAATTTCATTACCACTAAATAATTATCATCGGCATACGATTTTCGACAAACGTTAAAATACAGAAAAAATTTTAAATAGAAAAAAATATTTTTACATTATTTAAATATGATTCCATATATTTAGTGTCTTTTGTTTCAATTCCACTAGTTTGCATTTTATTCCATTGCGTTTACATTGACTCATGGTTTAATTCCACTCGTCCCTCTTTCCACTAGTTTTTCGTCCCATTTCATTTCCCTTGTCTTATGTTTCAATTCCACTCGTTTCTTTTGTCGTTTCGTCCACCGTTGCATTTCACTTGGCTCTGCTTGTATTGGGTTTCAATTCACTGTTCCATATAATATCATTTACTTTGACTTGAAATTCCACTCCTTCCCCTTTCCATTCCGTGGCCAAAAGTTTCAATTCGACTTGTTCGCCTTGCCATCCCATTGGAATCCCCTTATCTAGTGTTTCAATTCCACTCGTTCCCCGTTCATTTCCATTTCGATCCCCTTGTCGATCGTTTATATTCCAATTCTTCCCCATTCCATTTCGTTTTCCATTTTTTGTGTTTCAATTCAACTTTTTCTTGATATTTTAGGTTTCCTGCCAAAGGGGAAGAACGTCAAGGGGACACTGTTTCCTTTTTGGCCATCCCCACAGAAATTTCCATAAATCCTCTCTTAGCGGATGTCAACGCCGGAGAGGGAGTCTATACGAGGGCGGATCAATAAGTCCGTGGCTTTTCGAACTTCCCTCGTAGTTAAATGAAATGCAACACTGCTCCACATCCAGTACCACCTGTTAATAGACTACTGTCACAGCAAGTTCCGTCACTTACTTTGCGTTGAACAGCTGTTCAAAACATACAGCCTCGTGGATTTTTTTTGAAAATGGAAAAAAGTGAATTTCAAGTCAAAAGCTTAATAAATACTATGGGGACTCTGCACTATCGATTTCGATGGTAAAAAAGTGGTTTACTGACTTTTGTTGTGGCCTTACAAGCACGGAAGATGTCGAACGTTCTGGACGCCGAGTTGAGGTCTCTACACCCAAAACAATTGAAAAAATTCACGATATGGTGTTGGCCGATCGGAGATTGAATGTGCCTCAGTGGTTTTAATTTTGAACGATAACTTGGGTATGAGAAAGCTTTCCGCAATATGGCTGCCGTGTTTGCTCATAATCGACCACCAACGAAATCGTGTGACAGCTTAGTTTCCATCAAGTAGACTACGAATTGCCCCCTCATTCGCCTTATTCTCCGGATTTGGTCCCCAGTGACTATTTCCTATTTCCAAACCTAAAGAAATGGCTCGGTGGAAAGAGATTTAGCTTCAACGATGAAATTATTGATCAAACAAATGCCTATTTTATGGACCTCGAAAAATCCTATTTTTTGAAAGGGATGCAAAAATTGGAGAAACGTTGGACTAAGTGTATTGAGCTAAAAGGAGATTATGTTTAAAAATATTTTTTTTTTTTTTTTGCAAAAAAAAAAATATTTCAGCTTGCTAGCTCCAGCGGATTGGGCGTTTTATTAAATGTCAAAATAAGTGCTTAAGCCTTCTTTAAAGTGATGTGGTAAAATTTTAAAATTGCATTCACCTTTTAAACATTTTAACAAGTTCCGTTACATTTTATTTATACATCATTATAAATAACGAAGAGGATATTATTGACTCATTTTGATCTTCCCAAAATGTAATTATTTTCCACAAATTTTCGTGGCTTTTTTAAGATAATATCAAAGCCACGCCCTGGTCCTTTAAGATGTTAAAGTAAGTGTTTACCTTTGTGGTTATAAGAATGGGTAAAACAATATGTCTTATAAATTGATTTTTATAAAAAAATGTTGATAAAAAAATATTACAAATATTTTTTATATTTAATATAACAACGTGGTCACGCTGGGAATCGAATCGTGGATCTATGGTTGCCAGAAAAAAACTCAATCTACTGAGCTATCAATTTGATTGCTTTCAACGAAAGTGTATTTGTACCGGGATATACTCAATGGATACTCAATCCGTAAAAAGCACAACGATTCTAAACTACTGCTCCTCGATATTGAAAAAAAAAAATACAAAATAAATACACATATTTCGGAAGTGCGATTTGATCAAACTTTTTTGACTACAGATTCCTCTTTAGAAGACCAAAATACTTTAAAAAAGTTTTGGTAGAAGGCTATGTAGAAAAAAAAGCGATTTTTGACGAGTAGTGTTATTCTTAGCTTCATCTTAAATTCATTAAGACTTTGCTTTCATTTTATATCACTGTAATCCGTTGACAATGACACTATTGACTAGAATTTCTAGCGCATTTTTACCAACAAATGATCTACTTTTCTCACATCACTTGAAGCGTGTGTAAATATTTTGTGTGGTCATCAATAGAGCGGTTTATACCTAACAGAAATTAATGAGACTCTCATATTAAAGATACAAAAAAAAAATAGAAGTGGTACTTATGTTACAAGCTGTGTGCTACTCTATTTTTTCTGCTTTACATCATATTTACTTTTCTTTTAATTACACTGGGAAACGAAAAATAAATTATGTATATTTATTGTTTGAAGAAGTTTTCAAATGATATTCAAGATTAACTTGTATTTAAGTATAAAGAACTAAGTAATAGAATATGCATACTAAATATTTAGATTCTACAAAAATCATGCACAATTTAATAAAAGTGTTCTTCTGTGTTTTTGACTGATTCTTTAACGACAGTTTCTCATGCAAAATATCACTTAAATGTTAATTGATGTTTATAAACTTTCGAAGACTTATTCATAACTATTAGAATTTAAAAGCAACAGCAATCTTTTGAGTTGTTTTTAAGTTTTAAACCAGAGTTTCACTTGATAGTTACAATTTAAAAATATGTTGAACACACTTTTTTTTTTTTTGCTGAATCAAAGTTAAAATTTACAATGTTTTGAATCAATTTCGATCTTTTATTAATATCGTATCATCATTTATTCCTGATATTTAAATACAAGATCACTTGTCACTTTCATTGGAAACCCACCACGGACACGTTTCCGTTTCCTTTTTTAATCGCAACAATTTCTATTTTCTTAACACGAGACGACCTTATACGTTGGCCAACAAATTCAAACTGATGTTAGAAGAGTAAAAGTATCCAACAAATCATGTTAAATGAGAACGTTGCATGTAAAGCAACAACTGGTTCCCATAAGTTTTTTTTTCTACATCTTCTATTTGATAAGAAAATTGGTAGTTAAGAATAAAAAATATGTTTTGTAGTTGTGTTTTTTTTTTTTTTTGTAATAAAATACTAGTTTTTGGGATTAAATGATTTTCTTGATTGATGCACGACGCTATCTATGTCTGGGGCTCTAAACATGTACCCTTAACAAATGTTTTCATAATCATTAGTTAACATTTTTCCACAAGTTATATTTAAATTCTTTAGATTAACCCATTAGGCTCAGTTAGCAAAATAGTCCATGTTAAATAGACTCCTTAGTTTATGAAAATTTGTTAGGGAAGAATTCCTTTGGTTATGAACGGTTCAGGAAATTGTCGAAAAGGTTTATTTAAGCAAATACCGGTAAGGTGGGTTTAAACATTTTTGGTCCCATATAAATTTCAAACCCCTAATTCCAACCGTTTAATGCCAATTTAGATGGGAACTCTCTATGGAAAGCAGGTCTCAACAAATTTTATAGGCTACGTCCCTGAGCCAACAGAAACTTATGTACCATATTTCATTCAAATATCTTTATATTTGGTACCTGAAGTTTAAATAAAAAGAACATTTGAGTAAATTCCGGGAAGGCGGGCTTATATGGGTTCTAGGTGCAAATATGGTCCGATTTTCTTAAGAGTTAGAGACAAGGCACAAGTTTAAATCACTTGTAAATTTTACATAAAAATGAAAATAAATAAAGCTTTGATAGAGAAAATAGACAAAAATTGGGATCACTAATATATTTTATAAAAAAAGTATTTAAAACGAGAGCGCCCCGGTAGGCTAGTTGGTAGCGTGCGAGCTTATCAGTGCGAGGGACGTGGGTTCGATTCCCACCAGAGGCTCTGGTCTGTTTTCTCTACAACGAGCCGGTGGCCTTTGTAGCAAGTGCTCGGATAGGGTATTAGGATATGATTTGTAATTATATGATTAATATGTATTTAAAACCAACTCTCCTCCCTATACTCCACCTCGGGCGAGCATAATATCTGTTTAAACCAAAAAAATCAAAAACCATTCAGCATCAAAATCAAAAAAAAAAAATTTCCTGGCCGCTATTGGGTTGAGAATGAAATTGAATTCTCTTTTCTATAGATTTTTCTCTTTAAATAAATAAATTTATTTAAGCTTATTATAATATAAATGTAAATTTTAAGTTTCCGATTTCTAGCTTAGAGTGCTTGCACAGGTCATAAAAGGGTGGCCCCTTGGAAATTCTAAAAAGGATCTCTTCAGTAAATTTAAGGGAACGCACATTTTGAATGCCAGATTTCCAGTGGCTTGCGGCCCCCTGGCCGCCTTCGAAATTCTAAAAAGGATCTCTTCAGTGAATTTAAGGGAACGCATATTTTGAATGTCAGATTTGTAGTGGAAGGTTTCTGGGAAGAACCCTAATGGGAAGAAATTTCCCGCAAACATTTTCAAAAATCTCGCGTATAAATTCTCCTCTAGGGTAGAAATCTATATGACAAATTTCAAGTTCCTAGGCCCGGATTAATGGACAGTTTTTCCTATCAATTTGCCCATGCCAAAATGGGAAAATATATTTTGAAATTCAGATTTCTAGCTAAGGGACGTAGCGAAGACATTAGGGAAAACCTATATGCTTCTGCCTGTAAAATTTCAAAAAATCATTATTCACGCCAAATTTCAGTATCCTAGCCAATTATACAATTCAGATTCCAAACCAAAGCGATTTTGGTAGGCCGCCAATGGGTCGACATTTCCCCTTGACCAACCTATTTATATCAAATGCCATCAAATTATTTTTACACTAATTTTTTTTTTAAAGATTTTCGAAAATCGGATTAATGGAGGAAAATCGCTAAAATAGAAAAAATATATTCAAACCGATGAATAACAATAAAATCCAATCTCACTCAATTCCCAATCGTTTCCTCTGGTTCAATTCCACTCGTTCCTCATTCCATTTCGTTCCTCTTGTATAGTGTTTTAATTCCACTTTATTCCAGGTTCATTCCATTTCGGTGCCCTTGTTTCATTTCCACTTGTTCCCTGTTCCATTCCATTTTGTTCCCTAGTGTAATGGTTCCACTGCAATTGCCCCCCATTTAATTTCACTCGTTCCCCATTTCATTTCGGTCCCCTTGTCTAGTGTCTCAATTTCACACCTTCACTTCAATTTTCTACTTTTGAACCCTCATTTTATCACGTTCCAGGCCTCATTTTTAATACGTCCGTAAGGAAAATTCCCAAAAGTCCCGTCTTCGCGGATGTCTACTTCAGCCTTTCTACTAAATTTCAGCTTCCTAACTTAAACGGTTTGACCTATGTTGAGTTAGTAAATTAGTCAGTCACGTTACACTTTTATATATACTTTATAACTGAGATTAAATTAAATTTTGAATACATTGTTTTTAATTTAATATATTTTATTTACAGTTAATTTTGTGTTTTATTAAAATTAAAATAAATTACAATATAGAATAAATATAAAAAAAGATTTCATAATTTTTTTGTTAAATATTATTTGTTGTAGATTTTTTGGATTTATCAAAAAAGTTACACAAGTTAACAAAAAAATAATAAAGATTTATAAATACACTTAAAAAAAATTTTGTTCAAAATTTTAATGTAAAAAATATTCTATTATAATTAATGAGATGGAGACAGTTAAAGTGACAGAGAGCGAGAGACTTAATATACTCAATGATAAATGGAAATAGACAATATTCTCCATGAAATAGTCACTATTTACAAAAGTATTTTTTTTTTGTGAAAATGTTATTATAATGATAACGAATTAATTCTTAAATAGTTCCCGTTAAACCTACTACATGAGAAATCCAATCGACTGTATAGGGGACACGATGATAGATACCAGGTTGACCACGAGAAGCACAAGAGTAACCAGCTGAGACAACACCTATGGCAAGAGATTAAGATACAAATTAAGTTATTGTGTTAAAGGTGGAAAAATTTATTTATTTATTTTACCTATTAAGTACCAACGTCCATTCTTTTCATGCATCAGTGGACCTCCGGAATCACCTTGACAAGAATCTTTACCACCATTACGATAGCCAGCACACATCATTTCAGGGTAGATTACAACATTAATGCCATTTTGTCTGTGCCATCTTTCACAGATTCTAAAAAAAGAATTGAATGTTAAAGATTTTAACAGTACAAAAGTCTTATAAGGGAAGATGATTAAGGATTTGAAATTATCCATCATACTATGATAATTTCAAATCCAATTTAGTAATTGGGTATTTCAATTACATATTTTTGGGAAAATTTAAATAATTTTTTTCCTATTAAATTTTGATTCTTTCAATAAAAAAAAATATTTATTAATGTATTGTTGATCTGTAATTTTGGTAAATGAATGGTATTCATAGGATTTTAGATAATATAATCATATTCCTTTTTATAAATTGTTTTTTTATTGCAAAGAATAAAAATTGAAAAAATTCCACGGAGCCAGCAGGATAGAATACTTAGTATTTTCGGTTGCCGCAATACAACCCTCTTCAGTATCCATGCCCTTGTTGAGTTAATGCTTTAATGATTGTCTATTTCATATTGAGTGTTGGGAAACAAATTAACAAACCCGAAAATTAATTTGTTTCCAAACACTCAATATATAATAGACAATTATCGAAGCATTAACCCAACAAGGGCATGGATACTGAAGAGGGTTATGTTGCAGCAACCGAAAACACTAAGTATTCTATCATGCTAGCTCTGTGGAATTTTTTCAAATTTTGAAAATTTGTTCGTATACGATTTTCGTATTTTATTGTTTAACACGAAATCTTATTGAATTCTTCATGTTGATGTAACTTTTATACTTATGTTTTTCTTTCAGTCACTCATTCATCCCATGACGAACGCCTTGTGGAAACACGATGTAAGTAATATATTGGTAGAATTATATGCGTAAAAAGCGTATTCAAACATTTTGAATTGAGCTCAATTTTTTTTATTAAAATTGTAATTGTAATATTCTGCTTTCAACATTAATCTGTTTTTTATTCGATTACCCAACTGTGTTTTGTCAAATATGTTTTATCTCAATAATTCGAAAAGATACACGTGATAAATTCCTCAAAATTTTTAATTTACAAAATGGGAATGTAATGTGAAATACTTTCGCGGGAAATATAAAATTCACATGTTTCCTTAAATTATCTACTGTTTCTAGAGCATGTTCTGTTTCCCATTTTCTAATTGCAGCTTCTTTGGGTTTATTTGAATGTTGTTTAACCAAACAATTCGCTTAAAAAATGTATTTTGTCGAAATTGGAAATGTGAAACATTATGGGAAAATTTTTCTATTGGAAAAATGTTTGTTGAGTCCATCAAATGCGATTTTTAGTGGCTAACTTAAGTAAAAGTTTAAAGTTAAGCAACAAATTCACTTTACGTCCGCCTAACTTTCGGACAACAAAATCACATTAAACCGACTGAACAAACATTTCTTTAATATTAAAATTTACCCAAAATCAGAATATATCTAAAAAAATCTATCAAATATAGTTTTTTGGCCAAAGTGTTAGATCGAATACAAATGATTTTTACGGTAATTTTTAATACTTTTGTGCGCCCTCATGTAGGCTCGAATTTTACTGAAGATCAGACCACTTCTTTACCCTAAACACTTAGCTTGCGAACGGCTAACTTCAGTCAAGAAAAGATATCTTAAGAAATTCTTTGGCTTACTTAAGTATCAAGCAAGTCTCAAAACAGTATCAAGCAAGTCTCAAAACCCAGATGTTCAAGATCGTTAAAATCTAAATTAATTTTGATGTCGAAACTCTACTTCTAGCTTCCCATCCCTGATGGTTTGATATTTCAAAATTACATGAGTTATTTCTATAACAGATTTGAAGAATTTATTCCCTAATTCCTTTTTTTAACTAAATTTATATTAGGGAAATGAATTACAAAACTTTAGGAATTGAATAATTTTTTTTTTTAATCCAATTATGTTGAAGGAATTGATTCAATATTTACAAATTCCTTTAAAAATTTTAAATCAGTTGATATCTAATTAGTTAAACTTTAGGTCAAGGAATGTATTACCTACGGAAAGAATTCTTTTGGAATTCAATTTATTTTCGCTTAATTAACTTTTTTGCTTAATTATCTGAAAATGCTAATTCCTTAGGGAATTCATTTTTAGTTTAATTCCCTGAAGGAGCTTTAACCCCGAAGAAAAAAAAAACAAAAACTAAATTGTTTAAGAATAAATATTCTTTAAAATGTTGTATAATTATTTTATGGTGTACGGTATTGTACATTACCTTGTAATTATAACTCATTACCTTCAACATTATTTTAAAACATAAAATAATGATATAATATTTTTCCGGAAATTAATTTTAAGACACATTTTTTTTTTGTTTTTTCCTTAAGGAAATTAATTCTTAAAAAAAAATCCTTCAGGTAATTAAACAAAAAAGTTAATTCCTCCAGAGAATTAAGCAAAAAAATAATTTCTTAGGGAGTTAAGTGAAAAATTTAGATTTTTTTCTTAGGGAATTAAGGGAAATAGTTAATTTCTTCAGCGCATCAAAGCGAAAATTGAATAAATTTAAGAGAAATTCATGCCGTAGGGAATAAATTCTTTCATCAAAAGTAACTAGATTTGAAAAAATTTTTTTAATTTTAAGGTTTAATCTTCTATTCAAGGAATTCGCTAATTTTATTTCTTTAAATTTATTCACAGGGATTAATTTCTGTTTTTTTCTGTTGAATAAATTTATACCCTGAATTAAAAAAAAATTCATTAAAGTTTAGGGACTTTATTCAAAGGAGAAGTAATTCTTTCCAACTCTGATTACCACTTATTTATTACAAAAAAAAAATGTCCTCAAATCTTACCTATTTTCAATAACTGGAACATCAACAGCCTGTAAGGTCTTGGGTCGTAATCTAGATCCAGGATTTAGAGCACCCCAGCCCGCAGCCCAACCAAATTTTCCCAGGAAATCTTCATTCTTTTCGGGTAAACAAACAGGAGCTAAAATAGAAAATTTGAAATATTGAAATTTCCAAAAAAAAAACCCTCAATCCTTACCTATGTGAGGCATAAAGTGCACAGTTCTTTCCAATGTCAAAACGGAAATATCAAAACGATCAGCTTGAGGAGTAAACTTAAAATAGGGATGTACATCGATACGTCTAACACCAAAAGTATAAGCTGGTAAAGGTTCAACAGCGGAATTGATAACATAATCACCCAAGGTAACATGTACCTGCCTAGGAGTAGCTCTAGCTACACAATGACCGGCAGTAACCACATGTCTACGGGAAATTAAAGAACCACCACATCTAGAAATAAGAAAATATCAAATTAGATACAAAGAAGTTTAGATGTTTTTCCCTTCACTCACCTTGAAGAACCAATACGTATATAAGCCTGCCAGGGAAATGAACCAAATCCAGCATCATCTCCTCCCACTATACGTCTCTGAGCCGTTTGTTTTGCCAATGATATGCCACAACCTATAAATCATAATTTATTGCCCATATTTCAACACACCAAATTAATAAACATAAAATCAATTTAATATTCTTTATAATAATAACAAACTTTTGTGCAAAAGAAAGCATCTTCTACTACATAGATAGAATAGCAAGCCAAGTAGCATCAAAAAGCATTATAAAATAAATGTAAGCAAAATGTCTGTGAATTGAATTGAAAAAATTAACGATTTGAGGCTGATCTTCCGCAGGAACAATACGATTGTTCTTTATATAATTGAAATTTCGGCCAAATTAGTATTCAATGAATTTAAATTACAAAAAAAGTCATGCATCTGTAGAGAGAGGGTTTTACTAAAATGAAAAGGTTTAATAAAAACATAAAAGATAGATCCCAAAAACAACAAATGTCTACAACTACGCCCATAAGCCGAATAATATGTATAAATTAAATTTGTATGTATGTGATGATAGTCTAGATGCTACTCTCTAATTACCAGTAGGAAGTTTTAGTACAAATTACCAAAAATTTAATTAATGTTTTTTTTTGGCCAAATACATGTAAGTCAGATCATGCAAAAAAAAAATATTTTATAAAACTAATGTCAAAATAACATGCATATTTTAAGTTTGATTCTATGGTCGTAATAAAAACTCAACACCACTTCATTACCATGTCATACATTTGCCCATTATTGTGGTGATTTAGGATAAGCCTGGGTTAGGACAAGTGCTTCGTTATATAATTTTGTATGTTTAACCTTTTTTCCTCTTTTTGGTTTTTGTTTTTTGGTTTGTTTGTTTGTTCGTGCAGTATGTCATTTGGTTTCTTTCTAAAACTCACTGGGATCATTTTTCACCGGTCCATAGTTCTTTTGCGGAAGATCAGTCAAATCGATTGTATTGCCCACATAGTCAGAGGTACGCAAATTGGCCGATTTAGCTGTGCGATGACAGCACCCACGCAATAATCCATTACAAGTACCCTGCAGAAGGCCACCAGTCATCCAGCAGCCTATGAAAAATTCACAAGTGCCACCGCGATGCTGGCATTCCAGTTCGCTGGTGATGTCGGCTAAATGTGATAAATATAGAGAGAAAGAGAGAAAGAGGAAAGTGTGGAAGTGGAAGCATTTAAATACCAGATGCAAGCAGTGCTTAAATGTCGGATTTTTAACTAAAGGAGACCAGTTAAATAGGAAGGTTTCCCTCAAGGATTCTCTTCGATTGTGATAAAATTTAGTTTCTTTGCACTGGTGTAGCTAGACAATATTTCATGTGACCGTTTTAAATAATTTCTTTTAGTTTTTCGTAAAAAATAAGCTCACAAAGAGTCATTCTTAAAATAAAAACTGTCCAAACTAAATTCGTGTTCATAACTTTGTATAAGACTTGAAAATGTTTTCACATAATTTTCAGAGCAATTTTAAACCATTTTGTCATTATACCCTACACCACTACGTAAACAGGGTTAAATAGTTTTGGTCCCTAAAACCACCTTTTAGTACACCGACTGAGAATCACTTATAGAGTTGACTTAGCAATGTCGGCCTGTCTGTCCGTATATTCTTATTTGCCTTTTACAGCTGGCAAATATTAAGATATTTTGACGAAATTTGGTACACTGAGGAAGCTTATTTTGATTAGATAGCGAGCACGCCCCCTACGTTGTTAACGTAGACAGGACGTTGTTATGCCCGGTTTATATAATGGTTTCCCGTTCCATTTCGTTTACCGTATCATATGTTTCAATTTTACTCGTTACGCGTTTTATTCCATTTTGTTCCCTTTGTCGAGTGTTTAATTCTACCCTTGCCTAGTGTTTCAATTCCACTCGTTCCCGTTTCATTCTATTACGTTTTATTTCCCTTGGTTTCTGTTTCAATCCCTTACGTTATCCATTTCATTAAATTTTGTTGCCCAATTTAACTATTTCAATT
Source organism: Eustalomyia histrio (assembly GCA_949748255.1). NCBI lineage: Eukaryota > Metazoa > Arthropoda > Insecta > Diptera > Anthomyiidae > Eustalomyia > Eustalomyia histrio. Next base: position 10,614,362 of record OX456527.1, read on the forward strand.
TCACCCTTTCTTTAACATTCAGTTTTCTAACAAAGCTGTTTCAGCTGGCTGTTTACAGGGAGAATTTTTCCCCTTTTAGAATCCGATTTTTACCATGTTCCTGAGAAAATTTCTAAAAATTCCTTCCACGAAACACAAAAGTTCCTTTCAGGAAAAATCTTTTAAATTTAAGATTTATAGTCAAATGAGTTTGGGCAGGCCGTTTAAGGGGGAGACTTTATCCGTTTTTAACACCCATTTTTACCACGTTGCTGACGAAAATTCTAAAATAAAAAATACCTTATATGCGAACTAGTCCATACTCCAGTGAACATTAGATCGTACCTGAAAAAAAGTTCACCGTAAACCTTCGAATCCGAAGTATTTTTCCAAGGTAAGTTCGAAATGTTTTTTTGCCAAACGTGGGGTCGTCTTTTAAAATGTTCATTATATATTTGGCATTTACAGTCGGATCTAAAAGTGTCTCTAAATATTGATCTTGGAATTGGGAGATAAACTTTTCGAAAACGGTTAAAGGGCAAAAAACCACTGAGATCGAAAACTAATGAAAAAATTTAAGTTGGACATGAGGCCCTACACCAAATATAATTTGGCCAAAATTTTGGAAAGCGATCCAAAATTCCGAGAGGGTTCCTGATATTTATTTAAGAACGGAAAGGAAAATATAGAATTATAAAAATATAAATTTCGAAGAAGTTCATTCAAGCAAATGCCGGAAAGGTGGGTATATATGGAGACTATATAGGCCCAAATACGGTCCGAATTTCTTGAAGTTTGAAGGCATAGTTTGTAGTCTCAGATAAAATTCATAACCCAATATCTAGGTCTGAGTTTGAATAGTTTTTAACCAATAGGGTTCGGTTTTAGGCCAATGGAAACTTCTGTATTCAATTTCATCCAAATATCGTTATATTTGCAAGCTGTAGTTTAGAGTTTATTTAAGCAAATACCAGGAAGGAGGGTTTATGTGGGGAATATGCCAAAATATGGTCCGATTTTCTTCAAATTTGGTGGTGTAATTTATGATTCTATATAACATTCACCACGTAGACATCTACGGTGTTGTGTGTTTAACCGCAATTTAAAACTAATTCAGAAAGGAGCTTAATATGGGAAACAGATCAGAATACATTTACTAACCAAATTCAAAAGGATTTGTATCTGGGTCTATAGGAACTAATGTATCAAATTTCATCCAAAAATATTTTCAAATCGATAAATATCACTAAAAACCAAGGCTCATTCCATTTCTGTTTTGTCTCCCAATTCCACTTGTTTCCTGTTCCATTTTGCTCCCTTCTTTAGTGTTTCAGTTTCAGTCGTGTCCGTGCCCGTTCAATTTCATTTTGTTTTCCGTGTTCAGTGTTCCAATGCCATCCGTTCCTGGTCAAAGACGCTGTTCATATTTTTTTATCAGAATTTTTTGTAAACGAATGCTTTTTTAGCAATTGGTTTTAATGAAATTTGTTCTATTTGAATTAGTTTCAACTAATGGTAATAAAAATTCAGTGGTAATGGAAAATTCCCCAAATATGATCTGTATGTGTTGTCCGGTGCCTTTATATAAAAAGGATCTGTCACTTTGACATGCGACGTCATAGTACCAACCACAAAAAAGCAGTACGTTGTATGGTCCTCAGTTAGTTCTGTAATCTATTTAATCTTCTATAATAACGTAGGGTAAAAGTGCTTGAAGTCATCAGAGATGGAACTGTTCAGCCTTAATTTTTTTTCATTGTTTATATATTCATTCAATACAATATAATAATATCAAGCCAACGTTCAATTGAGGAGTTATTTATTAGAATGCGTAGTTTCTACTTTAAAATTGTATTAAAATATCTCTCACTAAAAATTGTAAAAACTCCATTAAAAAAATTGCAAAATTTCATCACAATCGTGGAGAGAACCCAAGGTAATATTTTTTTCTTAAACGTTTCAATTTATTAGTAATATCTCCTCTTTACTAGGAAAAAATTAAGAACTCTAGCTTCTTCTTTCCAATGTTTGGGTGAATATTTTTTTGCTGTTTAATAAGCAGGCTCTTAGATTAGTGTTTTTTTTAATCAGACTATGAGTATGTGGCCCATTTTCCGTACCTACCTTTTTCCTTAAAAGTACTGGCTGACTGTGCTACCGAAGGTGTACTACTATCTGATGAACTATCTAAATCCTGCAAACTAAATTCATTGCGTACATCTTGTACAGCGGCCAATTCATTAATACCAAAATTTTGATCACGAAATAAAACGTTGTCGTTAAAGTAAACACCAGTCCCAGTGCTACTGGGTCCAGTAGCACCCACATTATCATTGGTAGGGAACACCACACGTGGACTTCTGGAGGCTTTATAAGGAAAGAAACGACTTTTACGGGAACTTGAGGGATCATTTTGAGGACCAATATATTCATTGAAATTTTTCTGTTGCTGTGTATAGGGACGAGATAAAGTTGAACCCGTACGAAATTCAGTATCACCAAAGTAAATACCACGTTGAGGTCTTTGGGGTACAGCTGTTATAGGTCCATTAATATCACCAAATTTTGTAACTTCATCACGATATTGTTTACTGGATGCTATTGCAGAGTTAAGTGTGTGAGGTATAGAACTAGAACCCCCCAAACTTGAATAATCGTATGAATACGAGGTAGGAGAAACATCTTGTTCAAATACTAACTGTCGCGTTAGACGTTTATCTTTATCATGATCTTCGCTATAGGGTATTTCAAATCCGGATGTTTCAGTAAAGATGGGATTATCTTCACGGTAGGCTTGAGGTTGAAAAGGACTTGAAGGATTTAAACTGTAGCTGGGAAAAGAAAATCCTACACGCCGGCTGCTATTCTCCTCACCATGATCATAACGATCGGTTGATGTTTGAGGACTAGAATGAACAATATCACTACGTTCTGTCTTTTCAGCAAAATTGGGAATTTCATCACCAATTTCTGGCATAGTAGGATCTACTTCACTGGCCGGAGGTCGTAGTTCACTTAGCGAGCCATTATTTTTAGGTCTTAACTGTAACAAATATTGCTTCGTGTTATCTGGCTGCAATGGTATATACATATAATTATTTTTGCGGCCCACTCTGGTGACATTCACCGTTGTGGAGGAGGGTACTAATTGTTTGGGTATGGTGATAAGAGGATTTGAGGGTAACTCTACGGCTGGAGCATGTACAATTTCAACTTCTGCAGAATCTATACGTCTGTCAGCTTGTAAAGCTAGATTTTTTTGAGGAAATTGTAAGGAGGATGATGATGATCGTCCCTCCCGATATGAACCAAAAGTTTGTACAGCTGAACCATCTGATCGTATTAGTAAATTGGGAAAGTTGGCTACATCATTTTTGGAAAAACTTTGGTAAGGAGCATATAAATTACGTGCTGTATTAGACTGACCACCTCCCCTAGACGAAGCAGCTATATTTTCCAACCACGGCGGTTGATTTACCGAGGTGCCATAAGGTTGTGTCGATGGAAATTGTTGCAAGGGCGTCGTTGTAGTGGCAGTATGTTGATGATGTTGCAATGTACTAGCCAGTGAGGCCGCCGTGTGATGTTGCTGTTGTTGTTGATGTTGTAGAAACAGCGCGTTATTATCATTGTTGATCAGCTGGGCTGTGGATAAGATAAACAAACTGCTGAGACTCGTTATGAAAGACCAAATACTGCATTGTGTAGTTGCTTGCATTTTACATCGAGCTTCAAAGAATTACTTTGGAATTGTGTGGAATTGATGGATGAGGATAGAAGAAAGGGATTAATGATGAAGGTGCCAAGAGGTAATATGAAGAAGGCTTCGTTAATGTCAAATTAATTTAATTGAATATTTAAAATATTAACTTTTAGCTGGTTTAATATTTAAAGGAGTCACGTTCATTGAATTTCTATTGCTATTTCTTCTTCTGGTATTGATTAAAAAAATTATGTTGCAGTTTTAATTTGTGATTCGTTTTGCTAGTCTGTGTTGTTATAATTGTTGTTTGTATTTTTATCGATAATGTTGTTTTCCTGTGCAACATTTATTTATTTTTTATTTTTTTGCGGCACTGATTCGCACTAAGATGATTATGTACCTGCCGCGGATATCTCGTGTTGCAGTTAATATTTGGATGTTCGTTATTGTTGCAGTAATTGTAGTAAATAAACCTTGTTGTTATTGTTGTCGTGTGTAATAAAATTGTTTGTTATTGCTGTTGTTGTATTTTGTTAAGGAACTGCTTATACACACCCGTGCTCAGGGGATGAGCTTTATAAATTACACTTGTTGCAAGTTGTTGCTGGTGTTGCTTTAGTTGTTTCTTATAATTTAAAACATTTATCCAACTTACTAGTAGAGCTACTAAAGCTGCGGTTATTGGTCTCAGCGCTAACCGATTTTTTATAACTTGTGCTACTGCTTCAGTTGCTCGTTGCAAATTGTAATTATTATTGGGTGGCTGTAGTTGAGTTGTTTATGTTTCACGTTAAATATGTGTTGTGTGTTGCTTCGCTAAGTTTATGTTGCTGTTGCTACTACTGTTGTTGTTGTTGTTACTGCTGCTGCTACTTATTACGTGATCATGAAAAGACTCGTGTTAACAGAGTCGCCACATCTCATCAATTGTGTTTACTTTTTAAACAGATATCGATAATTGACTTCCTTAATGCCTGCAGCCAACAGCAAATAGCCTCTGCTAATATAAAAGATAGATAGAAAGAAGACAAAAAAAAAAAAAAAAGATTAGTTAGTGATCATAAGTTATTTATTTTTTTTCGTTTTACAATCAGGAAATTTTGTATACGCGTTTTCATTTTCGAGAGGTGAACAAACAGATAATAATCACATGTTATAAGTTATACGGCTTGATGTTATGTTGTTGCTGTTGTTGTCGTAGTTGATATTTTTTATGTCGTTGCCGTTTATGTTGTTATAAAATTCCTGAACAACAACAATTTTAAAATTTGATATATTGTTGACAGATGTTACTGTAACTGACCGAGATAATGATACTTAAAAAGAAGGAAGGATTTTTTTTCTTACATAACTGGATATTATAAGGAAAGAGAGATAATTACATCACTTACCAGGAGACCCATTTGGGGGGTACCTTCAATATGTAATATGAATAATTTATAGAAATTTGTACAATTTTTTACTGGATGGCGTTCGCTTGCAGAAATACTCAGTAAACAGAAATAAAAATGGGGAATTGATAAGTTAATGTTGACAATTTGCAAATTTTTATTGTACAAATTTTTGCCAGAAAGAATTTTTAAGCAAAAAAACATAATTGATAAATATAAGATTGTTTTTAATTAATGAAAAAAATGTTTGCAAGAAATATGTATAACAAACAAAAATACAAATAAAATATTTCTACAGGGTGGGGCAAAAACCATCATTTGATTTTCTTTAGCCATAACTTTTGTTTTAATTGCAAACTCATTTGGTTTTTAACTGATTATGTTTATTCGGTCTTATAAATTTTGTTACAATTTTGTGAAAAAATTATGTCCGACAAATGGACGTTGAGGCAAATTTGGGTTCTTATAATTGCATTTTGCCTGACTGTACACAACATTTGTGATTGTTACGTTGTCAATTTCAGCTCGAATGATGTCCATTAATTAACTCCTTCAAAATACGGGGCTTGTTCGCGTACACTAACGACTTTAAATATATCTAGAGGAAGAAGGCGGGAATAGTCAAATCAGGAGATCTGGCTGGCCAAGACAAATCACCGAAACGCAAGATTACACGTGCTGAAAACCTAAAATAATTCTGCTTAATATTTTACCACAATAATGCTTATCGACCAGATATAATTTATTGCTGTATTTGAAGTAACAATCAGCTGTTTGACACATTTGTGAATTGTTGCAAATTTTCATTCACCTCTTTTTTCAAAAAATTCTTATTGAAAGTAAATTGGTGTTAATATCTGTAGGTGTGTTACTGAGTTATATTAACTGGACTTGACTGAGAAAATTGCTCGAACAAGCCTTATATGTGTTTCCCAGCAAAAAAATGGTAGTCATTCTGTGACTATAACTTCTTTCATTACTTCCTAAACTTCAGTTGACATTCTTTTATAATATTTTGGTGTTATTCTAAGGCACTTCCAAAGAATTGATGAGTTCATATTTCAAATGCAGTGATCTGGATATAAACCCGATGCATATCGTAAAAAATCACTCTTCATTACTTCTAAAGCATATGCTTTAGTATATCGTATATTTTTTTGAATCTAAAGCATTTATTCAAATTGAAAAAATAGTTCTGATGAAATTTTTTAATTTTTTTATTTAATCATTTTTTATATTTTAGTTTAAAATTTCATGAGGGTTAGAATTTATGCAGTTTTGCAATTTTTATAAAAGTTTTGAAATATCAAGAAAAATGGATTTTTTTAACCTTTACTTGAAACTAGCTGGCCTGTCATTTGTATTTTTTCGGCCTTAAATATTTATGAGGACGCAATCTGTGCATTTTTGAATTATGTTTATTATTTAACACTGCACCATTTCCAGTTTTAATTCAGAATTTATCAAAATAATTTTAAAATTGTGTAAAAATTAATTCAAATTGCACAAAGATGTTTTAAAATTGTGCAAAAATTATTTAAAATTGCTCAAAAATTTTTGAAAAATGTTTCAAAAATGCTTTTTCACTAATGCAGAATTATTTATTTGTTTTAATAAAGAGTATTTGTATATCAATGCATACATTTCGCTTCTTTAAACTTATTTTTCTGCATTCTTATGAATTAAATTTTCATCAAAGCTTAAATACTACAAAGTATATGAACATTTTCCACCCATGCAGCAGAATACCTAATCATTGTATTATCATTGCTTCCTTAGAGTAAAGTATGACTGATGCTAGTAGCTACAATTGAATACTTCCATCCTATGACACGCTAATGTTAAATTCATCGATGAAACCATTAGAAAAGAAGTGATGCCTTTGCCATAGTAGTGATGCTTTTATTGCTTCTTTGGCAGCTTCATTTTTGCTGGGTTTGTACACAAAATTTTAAAATTTTAGGTATTATTTTTTTTGGTAGTTTTACATGAAAACTTACACAATTTATTGTAGCAATTTGAATGCATTTTGAGTAAAAATAATTTGTCAATATAAAGTAAATACAAGCGGGGGCAATAAGGATCCCACCATTGAAAAGTGCTGTATTTTTTGCAAATGGCATCGTATGTCCTTTTGGTTTAGACATTCGTCAAGTAGACACATAGAGAAAACAGATTAATTGTGACAACCAAATTTTATGCCACCGAATGGTTCGATTGAAGCCACCTATATATTTGTTTATGGCAACAGAAATTTGGTTAATACAACAGGAATTCATTTAATACAACAGAATTTCGGTTAAAGCAATATATTTAAATTGTACCAGGATATATTTTATTACCAAACCCCAAATAATTCAGTTGCTGTTACCAAATTATTCAGTTGGCAAGAAATTCGGTTGCCACAATGAATCAGTTTTCTCTGTGCATGTGCGAAATTTATAATGGATACTAATGAATCGATATACGGGGCGTATAGCACGATAATTATGACGACGAAGTGGATGATTTTTTGTTTTTCAAAATTGATCACTAACGGATACATTAATAAACAATATTCTCCATTCTGGGGGACGGAAATATGCGCATACTTCATGAAGCACTATTACACCCCCTCCAAATCACCGTGTGGTGTGCAGTTACGCCGAAAAAGGTTATTGGACCTTTTTTCGAAGGATTTGGCCGTAACGCTATTATGGTGAACCGTGACCCATGCTGACTGTATTTTTCTTACAGGAAATTGATGAACTAAATTTGGAGGAGATCAGGTTCCAGCAGGACGGAGTCACTTGTTAACAGCACGCGACACAATGCATAGGAAGGATGCCTTCCTAGTGCGTTTAGTTTCACGTTTCGGAGATTTGGCTTGGCCAGTCAGGACTCCCCATTTGACTGTCCCGGACGTCTTACTCTGGAGATACTTAAAGTTGTTGATATACAAGGGCGGCTCAATAAGTCCCTGACTTTTCGAACTTCCCTCGTAGTTATATGAAATCCAACACTGCTCCCATCAAGTACCACTTTTTAAAAGACTACTGTCAAATTCTGTGCAAGTTCCGTCATTTACTTTGCGTTTAACAGCTGTTCAAAACATACAACCTCGTGGATTTTTTTAAAATGGAAAAAAGTGAATTTCGTGTGCTTATTAAACATTATTTTTTGCGAAAAAAACCGTCAATCACACCAAGGAAAAGTTTGATGATAAATACTACCCAGCAAAATAAGTGCTGAGGAAGAAGTAGTTAAACACTACATCTACTGAACACGAAGTTGTGAAAATGTCGGTGAATAATTAATGATTTTTCGGTGCTATGAAAAATCGATGAGCAGATGGACTTTTTCATTAGTTTACGGAAGTTGTTAAATATAGAGACTACAAAATAAATAGGAGGAGTGGCTTTTTTTTAAGTTAAAAATGTGATTTTGAACACGCCAAGAATTATTATTATTCCGAGCAGGACAAAGTGAATATTGCTGGTATGCAAAATATGTTTTCAATAAGGCTTTTAATGACTGCAGGAATTAACCATTTATTGACCAACTAAATAATTGTTTTTTTTACTAGTCGTGGTTAATATCAACATTTTGGAAGTTGTTTAGAATGACTTCTTACAAAGCGTAAAATTTGCACTATAAACTTCTTTGGATGTTCTGAAAAAGAAATTCGTAAAGAATAACATCCATTTTATTTTGCTGGGTATCGATTCAATGGTAAAAAAAATGGTTTACTGACTTTCGTTGTGGTCGCACAAGTACAAATGACGCTGAACGTCGAAAAAATACAAATTCAATTGACCATAATGCACGGGTGCACACGTGTGTAGTCTCAATGGCAAAATTCTATGAATTGGTCTACGAATTGGTACCTCATCCGCTATATTCTCGGGATTCAGCCCCCAATGACTATTTCCTATTTCTAAACTTAAAGAAATGGCTCGGTGGAAAGAGATTTAGCTCCAACGATGAAACAAATGCCTATTTTGTGGACCTCGAAAAATCCTTTTTTGGAAGGGATGCTAAAATTGGAGAAACATTTGACTAAGTGTATTGAGCTAAAAGGAGATTATGTTGAAAAATATATTTTTTTTTAAAACCTGCGTTTAATTTAAAAGGTTACCGACTTTTTGATCCGTCCTCGTAATACATATCTACCTCGGGTAAGATCCGAAGAGTACAAAAACCTAAATTTTACAGTTTCCTAGAAATTGTTGTTTTACTTGCAGATTGTTTCAATTCCACTCGTTTCCTATTATAATTCATTAATTTAATCGGAGTTTACTGCTTTTATGAATTGGCCTTAAAGCTTCAAAATTGGGAAATTATTCAGATGAGAATAAAATAGTTATTGGTTAGTATTCTGTCTAGAACGGGATAGTTCCTCCATCTCTATTTGTCATTTACTTGAACATTATTGGTTAAAAAAATTTATTAAATGTAATTTTAAATCCAGCTGTATTTTTCCCTTAACGTTAAAAAAACTCGAAATATACAAGAATGTGTTTTAGATGAAACGTAGACATTACTCAATGTGCATATCGTCACCGAAAATGCAATTGGGCGTAACAAAAATTTTTCCTTTTTTTTACGGACAAGCAAAAACAATTTAATAATTTCAGTTTTGATCATAGAACGATCAAATATCGTAAATATATACAGTTTAGTATTGAATTTCATAATCAGTAAATCCGATTTTGAATTTTTATGGTGAAACCAAAAATATCCTAAAACTAAAAAAATTTCAGTGTCGTATTTTGTTCAAAAAATCGCTATTTTTTACCGCAAAAGTCGAAAATTTTTTGTTGGCATGTAGATTAGCCAAATGAATGTGACTTTTTGCGTTGAAGCTGACGATATGTACATTTTGACTTCTAGTGTGTGTAGCTTCATCGCCTTAAGTTTGTAGGACTTACGTTCAATTTTACTACATATATTATGAATATTAACTGTATTAAAATTTCTTTTACTTTAATAAGTTTAACACTTAACGTTAATAGCTAAGAGCGAAAGTACAGCTACTATCAAAATATTCAATCAAATCTACTTAATTTTATTGCAATATTTTATTTTATTGTTTTTGTCTCTTTTACATATCAAATGTTTCTGACGTTTAATCTCTCGTCATCTTTTTCTTTTAATTTTCACTTTCATAATGAGTTCAGCACACTTTAAGAGGATGTTGTAATAAAAATCACTTAACCGCAAAGAAAAACAAAACTATATGCACTTCATACAACAAATCACAATGCCCCAAACGCAACAAAAACATCTTCGACCACGTGAATGAAAAAAAAAAACAATTTCATGTGGCAACAAAAAAACAAAGCATTTCCTATGCGCGGGAGTCAAGTCCACGAAATGATATTTTTAGCGTTAAGTGAGGTTTTAAACTTGATTTTCCACTATATTGCATTTCTTTTGTATGTGTATGTGTGATTATGTGTATGCAACAAGGCGGATAACTTTCCAATCATCTGCGCGCTATAAGTATGTAATGGCCACTTACAAATGTATGCATGCATGCATGCATGTATGTGTAGAGAGAAAACCGGAAGTAATGAAAAAATTGCAATAATAAAACTGACCTTGAGAGTTGGTAAAGAAAAACCAAAATAATAAAATAAAAGAAGAAATGCAATATATTGCACGTTTATTTATGGTTGGTAAATCAGGATTTTGTTTCTTTAAAAGTTTATTATTCGCAGACTGAAAAATGGAATTTTTACAAATATTTTTTGCATATTTATTTTAACCAACCATATGACATTACATATTATACTATTTAGTAACTTATACATTATAATTATTTGTTACGTGGAACCTTCACAAAGAATATATAAGAAGTTTATAAGAAGATATAAATAGCCAAATGTCACTTAAAAGTTTTAAAATAATTTTTAAAATTTTCCAATAAGTTTTTATAATTTTATACGGATTGGATAATAAATATTAAAATCATTATATAACTTTATTTGATCTTATTTTAATATTAATATATTATTTTTTAAGCTAAAGATCTTTTCTTTTTCTATAAAAATTCTTATTTTATTTTCAATATTTCGCTAACAATATGTTAGCATCTTCAGCAAAACAAAAATTGTATGTTTTTTTTCCTGAAGATGCTAACAAATTGTTAGCGAAATATTGAAAGTAGAATAAGAATTTTTATAGAAAACGAAAAGATTTTTAGCTTAATAAATAATATATTAATATTAAAATCTTATTGAAAAAAAAGTTAATAAAAAAATAACTAGAAGACTCTTATGATTTCGATATCCTAGTGGAACAGGCCTAAGTCAAATTTTAAAACTTTACAAGTGAGACAAACAACTGTCTAAAATGGTTTCTAATAAATATTTTTAAAATCGGTAAATACAAATTTCTTCTTTGTTTAGACTTTCAAGGGAAGTCTGCTGGTGGGTTCAATGAAATTTGTATGTAACATAGCGGATAAACATAAAAGTAATAAAAATTGGGTAAAAAAAAACATAGCGGATCAATCACATTTTTAAGGGGTTACATTTTTGTATTAAAACTTTTTATATTTTTAGTACTCCAGTCATAAAAAAACTATTTATTTGATAACAAAATTTGTATATGGTTTCTTTGAAAAAAAAATGTTAAAAATGTACCAATACCGCTAAAAAGTACCCATTATTTTTATGACCCCTCTATCACATATTTACTTCTGCCTTGGTAGCACATTTTCACTTATTTTTGTATTTTTATACCCTCCACCATATATGGTGAGGGTATATATCAGTTTGTCATTCCGTTTGTAATATGTCGAAATATCGGTTTAAGACCCCATAAAGTATATATATTCGTGATCCTTATGCAATTTTAAGTCGATTTAGCGATGTCCGTCTGTCTGTCTGTTGAAATCACGATCACGACGCGAAGACGCAAGCGGGGGTGCCTATTTTTACTCAGATTATTGAACAACCTCCCGAGCAGTTTGGTATTTAAAATGAGCAAAATCGGTCAAGCGGTTCAAAAGTTATGAGTGAAAATGTGAAGGTACCTCTAAATTTTCCATACAAATTTGTAAAATTTTCTGTATCTATTTTTTTTTTCTGTTAAGTAAGTAAAAATGTTATTAAGTCTTCTTATTGTTCGATTACATTTATTGACTTACATACTATGATAACTAAGTTAACGTAAAAATGAACAATGTTAAAGTCGCTAACAGAGCAGACCTCTGTAAATAACATTGCTAAAACTAAATAACAAAAGTTCGTTACATAAATTGACAAAACATATTCATATTACAGTTCATGAAAAATTTAGTATATACGTATATCATCTTCATCCCCTTTGGTGGAGGGTATTCAAAGATTCGGCACAGCCGAATTTAGCCCTTTTTTACTTGTTTCTTATGACTTATAAGCGTTCACGATGAAAGTTAAATATGTGATGGGATAAGACAAAACGAATGCACCGAGTTTTTTTATTTTTGTCCCATTCTAATTTATAGGGCATAAAAATTGTTACTTTTTGGTAGTCCAAGTCAGTTAACGCAAACATGATACCATATTTTAAGACAGAAAACATCTTGGGCTATTACAGACCACTCCTCCAAACTTCCAATTTTTCGGTATTTATAAATTTGCTGATCTTTGACTTGCTATATGGGTTAAGTAGGTTGCACAAGCACAGTTTGAAGTCCATGGCGCTCAGACTAAAAATTATCCATTGTATCATACTTCAGAGAGGAAAAATAAAGCGAGAAAAAAGAATGGGAGAAAAAGGAGAAATTGGACTGATATTAGAAAGTAAGAAGAGAGGAGTCCCAGCCAGATTTTTTTAGGGTTCCTTATAAACCTGAGAAAATCAGGCGGAGTTAGTTTATAAACAGAATCCATACACAAGACGTAATAATACAAAATACTCCGTTGGGCTCTGGCAGAAACCGGGACAGAAAATTTATGTCGTCTCCTCATTCTCCAGACATAGCACACAGCATTAATGAACAATGTACACACATAGATAAAAAATTTGTCAGTTTCCAACTAAAATTCCGTTACTATGACAAAAATCGCTTGGTACAACATATTGATTACACCCGTTTGCATTTAGTTGTGCCAATCGAATTTATTGGTCGTCGCAACCAAAATACACTTTTTTATTTGGTTGGCACTTAATTTTTCTGTGCGCACCATATGACGAACACAAGCGTTGTGTCTCATAATTAGGCCAGTAAGTGTACTCAAACTGAGTAGATATATTGCCACATTCCCATCTGGTTTGCTTTCAAAATACTTCATACCACCATAGGAAGTCTCATCTGATTACCTCTCAATTAAAATAGATTTCATGTATGAGCCGATCCAATGTACTAACTATGACTTGTTGATACCCGACTACGGTTCCCGATTCATGGGAGTCGAAACTCAACCAATCTTTGCCAACGAGTCGGCCATTTTATTGCCCGATATATCTACATGACCTGTAAGTAGTCTAAAAACTCGTTGCCATTCTGCCTATAGCATAGAATCACCTGTTCACATCGTCTAGAAACCAATCGGATCCAGTACCGTTGGGTACAAAATGCAGCAGTTTAAAAAGTATACAAGTAATTTACAAGTAGTTTAGTTGGTTTGCCCCAGTTCTCTCTTCTCCGAATAATTATGCCAGATTCCATATTTCGAATCCTATGTTAGATATTGATTATATAACCTCGCCCCGTATATTATAATCCAGGGGTAGCATGTCTAACATAACATCAAGAGCCTCATCAGTAGTGGTACTAATGCTAGCAGAGCAGCAGCTCTTTGGAATCTTCTCAGCCATTGGCAGTGGACCGGACTACAGATGCGTATGTTACGATGCAACTGATAACAGCAAGTTACATACAGGTTACACCTGCAGTTTTCATACCCTAAGTCTTTCCAAAAGCTCTCCGACTCTGCGTGGAAGTCCACTGCCTCTGACAAACCTTAAGTTTAGCAAGCTTTGTCTACATCAGTTTACTCTCTTATCTAAACTTTAGATTATACGCGTAAACAAGCTTAGTTTTGTTCGGATTAACTGATAGCCTTTTGCACCAGTTGTCTTTGCACCGCTAAGTACCACTCAAAGTATCCTTCCTGGCTCTAGCCAGGAAATTAGTGTTTACCATTGAACATTTGAACTTAAATAGACTTTTTGAGATTTTTAACTGGACCTAGCACCTGTTGTACATATAAATGCATAACAAGTACGGACGAAAAACTTGTAGTTTTTCTTAAAATAATGTAAAGTTAGAACAAGTAACTTTACATTATTTACACCGCATTAAAATCTACGTTTTCCTAAAATGCTGACTTGGCACTAACAAGGAAATTACCCCAACCAAATCACTCAGATTTTGATGAAATTTGGATATATGAAAAAAAAAATCTAAGATCGACCTGTCTCGACTTTGGTACCACTTCGCAGTTTTAAGAGATAAAAAGGGAGTAAAAATGGACGCGTTTTCTGTTGTTTTTTGCTGTGACAAAAAGTTTTAGTAAAAAGCCCTCAAAAATTCTATTCCGTACCATTGTAGGGTACCTTAGGTTGAAATACATATATGCAACAATAAACCAAAACCTTGGGTGGCCCAAAGGGGGAGATATATGTATTGATCTTCCTATCACATATACAAGATTCCTAAAAATCGGATTATTTAGGTTGGTATATGTTCCCTGAAAGCTCACATACCGCAATTAAAAATATATGACCATTTATTTTCGTTTCATTTTAATTCTTAAATTTATTGTATGAATTTTTATCCGAAATTGCGCATTGTTCAAATCTGTTGTAAAGTTTTGCAAATATTTTGTTTTTGCATTGAAAATAATTGTCATTTTTCATTTGTACACATTGACATTGTTAGTGGCACATGGATGGGATGTTGTTGTATGTACCCTTTTGTATTTCACAGAGAGTCACGCAAGTACAATATGCGTTTTATGCAGTGAAAGTTTATTTTTGTTAATATTTTTGTATTTTTTTATTATTATTATTATTTTGATTGTAATTTTATTTTTTATCTGATGTTATGTTATCATTACGCTATGCAATGTAACAAATTTTTGTTTTACTACGAACAAAAATATTGCCCGCTTTATGCAGATTATGCATACGTAGCTAATTGAACAGTAAGTAGACTGTGATTGCTTTCAACTATGTAAAAAGTGTAATGTATTGTTCAATCCCAGTACGAGGCGGCTAAATTTAATCTGAACTAAATACAAATTGACAAAAAAAGTTTAAAATTTGTTTAAATACTATTTGAAAAGTTGGCCTCTATATAAAAAAAAATAACGCCAATGACTGACTGGCCTCATTAATTCACTCAGCATCTTCCACCTCAAACCGCTGGAGTAAAGAACCTGAAATTTACTATACGGGAAAGAGAAAAAGTCTCTGAAAATTATTCCGTAGAGAATAAAAATGGGGAAAGTCTCCCCCTAGACATCCTGTCCAAACTTCTTTTGGTAGAAACGTCAAATTTAAAATAGAGTATGGGCTTTTTTTTGATAAATTCTAACGGGGAGGGCAAAAACCCTTCGACCAAACCCCTTTGAAATTTAAAATATTTTTTTAATTTTAGCCAGGATCATGGTAAAATTAGTGGTTTAAAGGGGGAAGAGTCTTCCCATAATAAACTGCCGATAATGACATGATAATGGTTTGGCATGATAACGTAAAAAAAGAGTGGAATAGTAGAATTGAAACACGAGATAAGGGAACGAATAGAATGGGAAGGTGAAGGAGTGGAACTGAAATACTAGGCGGAGGAATGAAATGTACTGGGAATGACTGGAATTGAAAAACTGGACAGCGGTAATGAATCGAGCGAGTGGTGTTGAAACACAAGACAAGAGCGTAAATAGAATGAAACGGGGAATGAATAAAATTGAAACACTAGACAAGTAGAACGAGTGAAAATGACACACTAGACAAGGAACGAATTGGGCTGAAGTGGGAAACGAGAGAAATTTAAACATTTCTCTTTTAGCGATTTTTCTTCATTTATTTATTTATTTTTTTTTTTTTTTGAAAATCATATCTATCAATTGTAATTTTATTAATGGTAATGAAATTGAAAACAATTGTTAACTGTTTTTAGAATTTCCGATAAGAAAGTGGTAAAAATGGGGTTAAAAGGTATTAAAGAGCCTTGGAATTTAAAATGTTGCCATGTATGTTCCCTATCCGGCTTAGACATCCACAGACTGTTTTTTTTTTTGTTAACTTTTACGAGGAGGTGCAAAAAGCGAAAAGGTCCTCTGGCCAAACCCCTTTCAGCTAGAAATTTAAAATTTAATATATATCAATATATCAATAGTGTTCCCTGAAGTATACGCTAAGTCACTAAAGAGAAACATTTCATTTTCTAATAAAAAAGAGTAAAAAAATGGAGTAAAAAAAGAAAAATGTGTGACCCTAATCACAAATCCCAAACCAGTGCAGCTAATATTACGAAATGGGCTATTACAGACCAATCCTCCAAACTTCTAGAGTCATCTCTGTGCATTTTTTGGGTGTTTATAAATTTGTTGACCTTTGACTTGCTATATAGGTTAGGATAGGAGGTTGCACAAGCACAGGTTCAACTCCATGGTGCTCAGACCACAAAATTGTCCATAGTACCATACTTTAGAGAGGGAAAATAAAGCGAGAAAAAAGAAAGGGAGAAACTAAGGAGACATGGGATTAGAAAAGAAGAAGAGTGGAGTCTCATCCAGAATTTTCTAGGGTTCCTTATAAATCAGAGAAAATCAGGCGCAGTTAGTTTATAAACAGAATCCATACACAAGACGTCATTATACAAAATACTCCGTTGGGTTCTGGCAGAAACCGTGACAGAAAATTTATGTCGTCTCCTCATTCTCCAGACATAGCACACAGCATTAATGGACAATGCCCATCCTCACACATAGATAAAAAATTTGTCAGTTTCCAACTAAAATTCCGTTACTATGACAAAAATTGCTTGGTACAACATATTGATTGCCACAAAAAAAAATCGGTTAACACAACTGAATTTTGGTTGCAACACCAATTCATAATAGTTAGTCAATTCATAGTTAGTACATTTGACGGGTAGCTGCTACTCCGGTGTAGACATGCAAAAAGACGGGGCTTTAAAAATAATACGGATAGTAGCATATAAGGGAAAGTCTCCCCCTTAACGTTATTCTCAAACTATTTCAGCTAGAAACCTAAAATTTAAGACATGTGTTCCTAAGGTATGGACTAATTCACTGATTAGGTTCTTTTTAAAATAACTAATAAGTTGGGCAAATTGGTTAAAGGGAGCTTGAAACTTGAACTGTGGGTTCCTGCTCCAACGTAGATAAAAACTAAAACAGGATTTTTGGATATTTCTGCGTTAAAATTTTCATCAATAGTGTCCAGCTTAAAAATCTTTGGCCATAATTTATAGTTCGTATTTCTTGAATTTTCCATTTAAAGCGTGCTAAAATTGGAATTAATAATAGGAAATATACCCCTTGAATAACCTGTGTTTTAATCCAGGTATCTGAAACTTAAAATTTAAAAATCCACTACAAACAGTTAAATTTGTTAAAGAGGAAGTTCTTTTTAGAAAATGAATTAAATTTAATTCTTTTTTTATTAATTTTATTCCGCTAGCAAATGAACTAAAAATGTAACCTCTCAACTTTCTTACGGGTAATAAACATTTATATGTTTTATGTTTAATTTGTAACTATTTCCCTAAAAACTATCTAACTATTAAAAAAAATTAGCTTTTCGAAAAACTCATTTCAAGGGCTACTCTAAATAAGTCAACATTTTAAAATATTGCATTTACGTTAATTACTGTTAAAACTTTGAATTTTGCCATACAATTTTGTTCTTAATTAAAAATGGTTTTTCTTGCCAGATTCAATACACCAAAGTTTATTAGAGAAGATGTACATATCAGATCTTGAAAAAGGTAAATCTTTAATGAATTAATTCACGAAAAAAATAATTCTGTTTGTAATACAGAGAGTTAATTCAGTATTTTATAAATCAATTTATTAAGTCAGATTTAGAATCATAGTTGATTTTTTTTTTGATTCAATTGAATTAAATCATTTCAAACATAATTCTTTTTTAAATTCGCGAATTAAAAAAAAAACATTGATTTTATTTGTGAATTAATACAAAATTTTAAACATTAAAATTGACTTGCAAGTCTCGCTTAGTTTTCTAGATATTCGCCATTTGGTAAAATGGTAATTTTTTAAAATGGCTGGTATCTCGAAAACTAAGCGAGTTAAGGCAAAACGAACAAAATTTTGCTTCGGTGGATTATTAATATACTGCAATAATAAAAATAGTCCAAGTCTGGAAGACATCCCGAGGTATTTATTTTTATAAAACAGCCATGAACGGAAAACGAAATTTGTATTATTGGGGTGTGTTAATTTATATTATCATATAAATTGATAAAAAAAAATAGTCATCGTGTGGCTGTTTAATAAAAATTCCAGAAAACCCTTTGGGGACCTACAGAATCTATTCTATCGAATTTGCATTTTATAAAATGCAAAATGGACACAATTTTTGCTCTAGTTGAGTCCGGAAGACATCCCGGGGAGGCTGTTTTATAAAATTTCCATGAAACTCTTCGGGTTTAAAATTAAATTAATCGTGATTTAAAAAAAAAAAAAAATATTTTAATTCGCGAATCAAATGATATTCGGGAACCAAAATAATTATTTTTTTGATTCGCGAATCAAATCAAAATAGATTTCATTCTTTGATTTAAAATTTAATTATTTCGTTTGATTTATAAAAAGTATTATTTAAACCAACTTTATTCTTCTAAAAAGATAAAGATTGAATTATGGCAGTAAATAATACAATCAGAAAAATTAATTCGCGAATTATTTCGTCAAAATTTAAATCAGATTTTAAAATTAATTTAAGAAATTATATTTCTAAAGGTCTGGTATAGATTCAGGAGTTTTTTTAGGCTGTTATAGAGTGTATTAATTCTTCAGAAATGTAACTAAATTTAAAAGAGAATAAATAAATATTGAAAATGTTACATATTCAAATAATGTATTAAAAGCATTTTTTAAACTGGCAAATTCCTTTTCTACTGTTTCAAATATTTCAAAACACGGTCTACAGTGTTAATGTATTAAAGGTATGCGTTTTTAAATTTGTTCCCATTTAAATTAGCAGAAATAAATGTTTTGTTAAACACGCCTTCACCTGGTAAATTATGTTATATATTTTCCTTATATTTTGCAATAAATGAAAAAGTATTTTTTTTTTTCTTTTGCAAAATTTTGTAATTAATTTGTTTATACAACAACAGCCTTCTTTGTTTCATTTTGCTTTTTTGTTTCATTTTGCTGCCAGTTATTTAGCAACAAAATAATCATTGAATATTTAGCGTGTTTAGACTGATAAATGATTTTTTTCTGTTGTTTTTAAAAACTCCTATTAACAAATCTTTTATATATATTTTGATAATAATTACCCAGTTAAACTATTATGTCATGTACTCATCAAAACCCAACATAAAAGTTAAAAGATTTTTTATGTATATGACAACTTGAGAACTATATAAAATATTTGCTATTAAAACTCCATTATCTTAAGTTTTCTTTTTCTATCATATATTAAAATTCAAAACAAATGGGAGTGTTCAGGTTGGGGTAGTTTCCTTGTTAGGGATAAAAAGGTACAAATCTACTTGTGTTTTAATCTTTAAATTAATATAAATTGATATTGTGTTAATTTGTTTGTCTCAAATGAATAAACAAATTTAAAATAAACAGAAATATGCAAAATTTGAAACAAAGGAGGAACCAATTAAATAAAACTATGTAGTAAAAATATTAGTCAGGCATTGCGACTGTATGATACCATACACCAAGTATTATTTGGGCGGAAAATATAGAATGAAATTTTCCGAAAAGGTTCGTTCAAAATAAAAGAGCTACGTTTAAATATGATCCGCTTTTCTTTAAATTTTGGAGGCATGATTTATGGGTGTCCCAAGAAGAACGCAATTTTTAAATTTTAAATAAAACACAGATATTTAAAAAAAATCGTGAAACTCTATTATATCGTAAAGTAGACAGAATGAGGTTATGTATGGAACAATATATCGTGCAGATGGCCGCCGCGGCTTTGCTGGCATGCACGCGATCTTTTAATGAAATTTTCAATGACCGTTTTGCATGAATGCTGCGGTATTTCATTAATGCAGCGTCCAATTTCCTCTTTTAAGGCTTGAGTCGTCGTCGGCTTATTCGCGTAAACCATCGACTTCAAAAAACCCCAAAGAAAAAAATCTAATGGTGTTAAATCGCACGATCTAAGCGGCCAATTCTAATCTCCAAAACGCGAAATAACACGACCGGGAAATGACTGATGCAGCAATTGAATTGTTTCTCTGGCTGTATGACATGTGGCGCCGTCTTGTTGGAACTACATGCCCTCCACATTCATTTCTTCAATTCTAGGCAAGAAAAAACTGGTTATCATTTCACGATACCGAACACCATTGACTGTTTGCGCTTGACCTGGCTCATTTTCATAAAAAAAAGGTCCAATGATTCCTCCAGCCCAAAAACCACACCACACAGTGACACGTTGAGGATGCATTTGCTTCTCGTGAATCACTCGAGGATTTTCCTCACCCCAAATGCGACAATTCTGCCTTTTGACGAAGCCATCAAGATGAAAATGGGCCTCGTCACTGAAGATGATTTTATCGGCAAAATCAGCATTTTCATGTTGTCTCTCCAATACCCAATTAACGAACTCCCTTCGCTGTCCATGGTCAGCTGGCTTCAGTTCCTGAGTCAATTGAACTTTGTATGCATGAAGATGCAAATCTTTCGTCAAAATTCGCTGCAAAGTGGATTTGGAGACACCAATTTGCTGAGCTCGGTGTCGAATTGAGGTGGATGGAGTTTGAGCGACATCATCACGTACAGCTGCGACATTTTCGGTCGATCGACCTGGTCGATGGCGCGTTGTTGTCTTTACATCACTAACAGACCCAGTTTCGGCAAATTTATCCATTAATCTCTTTACAGTTGACTCTTTTGGAGCATTATTGTGACCCCAAATTGATCGCAATTTGCGAACTGTAGCCGCAAAACTTTCACCATTTTGGTAAAACAATTTCACAATGAGAATGCGTTGTTCATTCGTGTAGCGCTCCATTTTTACTAACCTCGTACCTTCTACTAGCAAACAATAACAATTGTTCAAATGTCAAACAATGACACTTCGAATGTTGCCAGATTTAAAAATTGCGTTCTTCTTGGGACACCCTTTACATAGAATATGTAAAATTATAAAATTCTGTTTGTAATATTGAACATCTTTTATAGAATATTTTTGTAAATACAAAAAAAAAACATATTTTTTAAAAAGGCACCATATTTTTTGTTATTTTTTTGTAACTTAAATTTTTATTTTCAAAGAATTTTTATATGAAAAATAACAATTTACAAATATTTCAAACAAAAAATTGTTAGAAATTGAGTTTGAATTTTAACAAATATTTTTAATTACTTAAAGTTTTGTGATACTTTTTCTGTGTATCATCAGATACGAGGGCGTGTCCATAAGTCTTTAAAAAATCATAGAAGGAGCACTATTAATTTAAAACAAAAATATCAATTTGCAAAAAACTACTGGAAAATTTTAAGAAAAATTTGTTTTCAGTTTTTCAACAACAAATTTCTAATTTTTCCATTATGAAAAAAGTTACTGAAGCGTCTGTTATGAACAACTGATCGAAATGAAATTTAACATGTGATCATATGACAGATAGAAATTTCCAATACACTTAACTTTGTGCTGTTTATATCGTCATATCTGTGTCAGGCTAAGAACATTGCGAAGGGCCTTCGTAATTATTATTATTGGGTGAATGCATTTAAACATGGCCGTACAGCCATAAATGAAAAACCTCTTTGACAACGTCCAGTTGAGGTAGTAACTTCAAAAATCATCGATAAAATCCACAATATAGTTTTGAGTCTTACAATTTAAAGAGCGTTACTAGTTGTGAGCACAAGCACACCACATGGTACAGTGATTTTAATTTTGCCGAAAAATTGTGTATGAAAAGCTATCGGCAAGATGGTTGTCACTTTTACTAACAATATACCATAAACGCAATCGAGTTACTGATGTAGTAGATAGTTTAGAGCTTTTCCGCCGCAATCCTAATGAATTTCTTTGCCGATACAAAAAGGTTGATGTAAAGAATTGAAACAAGAGTTAAAGCAATGGATTTTACCAGGTCAAACCGCTACGAAGAAAGTAAAGACAGTGACAACGGTTTTTTGGGATATACATATAAAAATCTACATTGACTACTTCGAAAAGCGAAACACAATAAATGGAAAATATTATAAATCATTATTACCACAATTAACCGAAAAATGAAGAAAAATTGCCCCAATGCTGGGGTGCACACTTGTGCACCCCAAGTTGAGGTATGAATTGTTGGTGCATTCGCCTTATTCTCCAGATTTGGCTTCCAGCGGAAAAAGATAGAAGTTGAAATCATCTTTACGACATTTTCCTGTTTTAAGAAATGGTTTGGCGGAAAAAGATAGAAGTCGAAATCATCTTTACAACAGAAGCCTATTTTGAATATCTTCCGAAATCTTGCTTTGGGCTTAAAAAAATTGAAGAATCGCTGAATCAAGTGTATTGAGCTAAAAGGAGACTATATTTAAAACTAAAAAAGAATCAACCCCAAAAAATGCGTTTTTCTATGAATTTGGAAGGACTTATTGACTTGACCACGTATTTATGGTTTTAAGTGTCCAAAATGGGAAGTAGGTCTGAATATGAACTGATTTTAATCAAATTCAATATAGTTTGTCAGTGTGCCAGTAAAATCATTCGTACCAAAATTGTATCCAAATATCTTTATATTTGCGGCCTGCAGTTTAATTACAACGTTTACAAGGGCACACGGACGGGCATCGTTAAATCTAGCCAGAAAGTGATTATGTATACTATAAGAGAGGTGTAAAGGCTCATATTTTTGGTAGTTACAAACATCAGCAAAAATTCATTATACCCTGACCACGTAAACTTACCATATAAACTTACTTTCACGGTATTTGCTGAAATTAATTTTTTCGACAATTTCGTTCAGATCTATCTGTATATTTTTAGTCCTATTCATCAGAAACTATGAGGACCTTTGCGGAATTTGAACCGTTTCTCGAAATTCGACCCAAATTATACTTGGTGTAAAGTAGTAATATAATAGGCATGCCCAGTTTAAATCTTTGCTGTGTTTACAATTTACAAGAAAGGCCCTAACTACATTTTTTAATTCCTTTAGGTAAAAAGAATAAACTTAATTAATTATGAAAAACTTTTAATATAAAGTTTCTTTAAATTCAATATTATATTTTGTTGTTGCCAGTATTGATGGAAAAATTCCATTAAACCAAATTTTATTTTTTATGATTAAGTTTACATATACCTATACTAACTGCTTTAAGCAAATAAAAAAATTTATAAACTAAGGTGGTTCACATTTGAAGCCCTTCATATTTCACCACCTTTCATTTCTCCTCTATCGCTTTCCAAAGAATGCAACGCATTAAATAGTGGGAAATATTTCCTGAGTGTCGCTTCCTTTCAAAATATAAATTAAGTTATGCCTTTTCTGCATTGAGCTATCGAAGTGCAAGTAAAAATTTTAAAATGGGTTGTTCACATAAAATTTCATTCTAACCTTTTTCTTTTTTTAGATCAAATTTAAGGAAATTTGTGTTGATAATGTCGATTACTCTGATCAGAACTTATTATACGATTCTGCAATGTACCGTGTGTGTGATTTCATATTTCATAATAAACTTCACCATGCACAGTAACACAGTAAAGATTTGTTTAATATGTTCTAATACGAATAATCGATCTGTATAATAAACTTCACTATGAAACCACACACATGGTACAGAGCAGATTTTTTTTAATATTATTAAATCAAAGCAATTGAGATTACCCACAAAAACTTCTTGGAATTGTTAAAAAACCGTCCCCGCTTACCTCTGAATCTATTATAGAACAGGTTATTTTACCACCGGTTTCCTGAAACAGGTTCTTTTATCAGTTCAGTCATAATGTAAAGCTTTATTGTCCCTCATTTGGTTATGCAACTGGTTCTACACATTTTCCAATTGTATTTCAGAAATAGTCAATTGTATTTCAGAATAGTTAATTGTACTTCAGAAATAGTCAATTTTATTTCAAAATAGTCAATTGTATTTCAGAAATAGTCAATTGTATTTCAGAAATAGTCAATTGTATTTCAGAAATAGTCAATTTTATTTCAAAATAGTCAATTGTATTTCAGAAATAGTCAATTGTATTTCAGAATAGTCAATTGTATTTCAGAATAGTCAATTGTATTTCAGAAATAGTTAATTGTATTTCAGAAACAGTCAATTGTATTTCAAAATAGTCAATTGTAGTTTAGAAATAGTCAATTGTATTTTAGAATAGTCAATTGTATTTTAGAATAGTCAATTGTATTTCAGAAATAGTCTATTGTATTTCAGAAATAGTCAATTGTATTTCAGAATAGTCAATTGTATTTCAGAATAGTCAATTGTATTTCAGAAATAGTTAATTGTACTTCAGAAACAGTCAATTGTATTTCAAAATAGTCAATTGTATTTCAGAAATAGTCTATTGTATTTCAGAAATAGTCAATTGTATTTCAGAATAGTCAATTGTATTTCAGAATAGTCAATTGTATTTCAGAAATAGTTAATTGTATTTCAGAAACAGTCAATTGTATTTCAAAATAGTCAATTGTATTTCAGAAATAGTCAATTGTATTTCAGAATAGTCAATTGTATTTCAGAATAGTCAATTGTATTTCAGAATAGTCAATTGTATTTCAGAAATAGTTAATTGTATTTCAGAAATAGTTAATTGTATTTCAGAAATAGTCAATTGTATTTCAAAATAGTCAATTGTATTTCAGAATAGTCAATTGTATTTCAGAATAGTCAATTGTATTTCAGAAATAGTTAATTGTATTTCAGAAATAGTCAATTGTATTTCAGAAATAGTCAATTGTATTTCAGAATAGTCAATTGTATTTCAGAATAGTCAATTGTATTTCAGAAATAGTTAATTGTATTTCAGAAACAGTCAATTGTATTTCAAAATAGTCAATTGTAGTTTAGAAATAGTCAATTGTATTTTAGAATAGTCAATTGTATTTTAGAATAGTCAATTGTATTTCAGAAATAGTCTATTGTATTTCAGAAATAGTCAATTGTATTTCAGAATAGTCAATTGTATTTCAGAATAGTCAATTGTATTTCAGAAATAGTTAATTGTACTTCAGAAACAGTCAATTGTATTTCAAAATAGTCAATTGTATTTCAGAAATAGTCTATTGTATTTCAGAAATAGTCAATTGTATTTCAGAATAGTCAATTGTATTTCAGAATAGTCAATTGTATTTCAGAATAGTCAATTGTATTTCAGAAACAGTCAATTGTATTTCAAAATAGTCAATTGTATTTCAGAAATAGTCAATTGTATTTCAAAATAGTCAATTGTATTTCAGAATAGTCAATTGTATTTCAGAATAGTCAATTGTATTTCAGAATAGTCAATTGTATTTCAGAAATAGTTAATTGTATTTCAGAAACAGTCAATTGTATTTCAAAATAGTCAATTGTATTTCAGAATATTCAATTGTATTTCAGAAATAGTCAATTGTATTTCAGAATAGTCAATTGTATTTCAGAATAGTCAATTGTATTTCAGAAATAGTCAATTGTATTTCAGAAATTGTCAATTGTATTTCAGAATAGTCAATTGTATTTCAGAAATAGTCAATTGTATTTCAGAAATAGTCAATTGTATTTCAGAAATTGTCAATTGTATTTCAGAAATAGTTAATTGTATTTCAGAAATAGTCAATTGTATTTCAGAAATTGTCAATTGTATTTCAGAAATAGTTAATTGTATTTCAGAAATAGTCAATTGTATTTCAGAAATAGTCAATTGTATTTCAGAAATTGTCAATTGTATTTCAGAATAGTCAATTGTATTTCAGAAATAGTCAATTGTATTTCAGAAATAGTCAATTGTATTTCAGAAATTGTCAATTGTATTTCAGAAATAGTTAATTGTATTTCAGAAATTGTCAATTGTATTTCAGAAATAGTCAATTGTATTGCAGAATAGTCAATTGTATTTTAGAATAGTCAATTTAATTTCAGAAATAGTCAATTGTATTTCAGAATAGTCAATTGTATTTCAGATATTGCTGATTGTATTTCAGAAATAGTCAATTGTATTTCAGAAATTGTCAATAGTATTTCGGAAATAGTCAATTGTATTTCAGAGTAGTCAATTTTATTTGAGAAATTGTCAATTGTATTTCAGAATGGTCAATTGTATTTCGGAAATTGCCAATTGTATTTTAGAAATAGTCAATTGTATTTTAGAAATTATCAATTGTATTTCAGAAATAGTCTACACAGAGAAAACAGATTTATTGTAACAACCAAATTTCTTGTCAACCGAATGGTTTGGTTGGAGCCACCAAAATATATTTGTTTGTCGCGACCGAAAAACAAAACCAGAATTTCTGTGGAAACTATAAATTTCAATTGTATCAGGAATACATTTGGTTTGCGACAAACAAATAATTAAGTTGCTGCAATCAAAATATACAGTTGGGTAAAAAAATTCGGTTGTCACGATGAATATGTTTTCTCTGTTTATTTATTAAAACTTGTTTCAAAAGCAACGGGTTCCCGAACCGGTGCTGGATTTAGTTTTGGTTATAAAATTTTTTTTTTCTTTAGAAAAATTAAATTCAAAAAAAAAAAAACTTCAAAGATAGAAATTGCACTTCCACGCCTTTAAAGCTGGTTTAAGCTGTTTTGATGTTTATTTAAAATTTATTTTCATGTTAAGGAAATTTTCATTTCCTGAAAATTTCCTTGCAGCAAGTTATGAAAATATAAATTTAACTGTTTACTTTCAATATTTTTTTAGTTGATTTTTATAAATATCATTTGTTTGGGTTGTCTTTTTCATCCATTGCATAAGTGGTGAAACTTTTTTTTTTTTTTGCTAAAATATTGTTTGTATATTTTAAATAGAGTGAAGTGAGTGGTGAGTAGTGAGTGAATGTCGCCAAAAAAAAAAAAATATTGCAAAATTTTTGCTCAAGAACTCTTCAAAAATAAACCAGTTGGTTTTATGGTTTTAACTCGTCATCTCAGTCCTCGTCATCATCATTATTGCCTTAAGATGTAGAGTAGTAATAATACCAAAAATAGAGTTTATTTATTTTTTTGTTGTAATAAAAAGACGCAACAAAAAATGCTAATGTAATAATAAACTTGTTTTCGATTTAAGGGCACATCTTCATCTCCAAATAAACAGTTTTGAGGTTGAAAAATCAACAACTGCAACCAACAACCACTAAAATAAATAACTTGTATTAAAAATCACGTAATAAGCCCATTATCAACAATCGGCGTCATCGTCATTATCATCATCATTATTATTACCATCATCTTGTTTTGGTTTTGATTTTGATTTTTTTACTTAAATTTTTAAAGTAGTCAAACTATTTTATTTTTGTAAGAAAACCAGTTATTTTTCATAAAATTGTGGCCATGGCCATGGAAAAGAAAAAAAAAAAACAAGACTTATTGGTAACGATTTTTATTTTATTGTTAGTTGATCATTAACACGGACATAGTAAGTGCAGCAGCAAGCCAGGCTAGCAACCAATAACAGCAACATGAGTTACAGCTATAGCAACAATATCGGATATACAAAAAAAACAGAAAAAAAAAACAAACGTCAGCCTTTTTAACCGTTAATTTTTGTTTAAATTTTTGTTTTCAAACTTTTGTATACCAAGTGTAAATAGTATGTATGTGCGGTAGGGTATGTGTGCTGTTTTGTTATTTGGCAAGTGAGTGAGTGTTAGTGTTGATTTAGTAGAAGAGTGTTGTATATATATTTCTGTTACATAAACATTTTAAAAATGTTTACCCAATTGATTATGCAAATGATCATGATGATGATTGTGTTGTGTTTTATTTTATATTTGTTTTTATATTTTATTTTTTTTTTGTATATTCAGTGTAATTTAGTTGCGGAAGTAGGCTACTGTCTGGTCGATGTTAATGTCTTAACGGAAAGAAAAACACAATGCGTCGGTGTAGTTTTATTAGTATTTTTTTTTTTTTTTTTGTTGAAACAATTTCTATACATTTCTTTTTGTTTTATTAATGGGATTTTATCTTATTTAAAAAGTTAAAATATCTTAAAAAAATATTTTTTTTTTTTTTTATAAATGAATGAAAATTTTGTAATCAAGTTTGTTGCTTAAGTCTTTCCATTTTTTTTGTCTTTAGTTTGTGGCGTCAACTTTAAATTTGTAAGAAATTTTTGTGTTGTTTTTTTTTTTTTTAGTAAAAAGTTGTCTTGTAAAAGACATAATTTATTAACCCTTTTGACCCGTTTTCATGCATACCTTTCTTTTTAAGGTCAATGTGACCTAATTATGTAAATTTATAAAACGTTGTTGATTAAAAATTTTGTTAAACATAAATTCAATAGAAAATTAACATAATCACAAAATTTTACTACAAATCTTTGATTAATTGTTTACTTTTTATTTATTTTTAGTTAAATAGAAAATAAATTTGTTAGCTTTTGAGATATAAAATTTTTTTTCTAGAATCTTTTAACATTTCCCTTGGAGAATTTTCACATAATCGGGGTGTTCGACCCCAGATACGGCATTCGTGATCGTTATTTTTCTGTCAAAAAAAAATTTTTTTATTTTTTAAAATAAAACATTTCTTCGGTCCTTATTTAGAATTTTAAATTTTTAAATATGCAAATGTGATATTATTGTAAATAGATTTTTAAAGTTTATTCCCTGGTACCTTCTTGTTGGTACTTCTAAGCCTTTTGATGTTGTTGTTACAAAGTACATAAGTTTTGGCGTATTTATATTTGATACCCTATTAAAACAGTATTTTTTCTTTTTCGTTGATATTCGTGCTAATTAAGATTTTAAAGAATTCTTCTCTGATCCATTTTTTGATACTTTTTGGACTAAATACGCATCCCTATGATATGCCAAAACAAATGCGTTATATATATATTAAATTTTGTATTTTATTTAATATATTTTATATAAAAATTTAAAATGAAAATGTATTTTTAGTCTAAATCGAGATCACAGAAAAAAATTTTTTTTTTTTTTTCAAATGAAAAAATTTTCTTATATTTTTTTTAGTAATCATAGAGAATACACAGAAAAAGTTATTTAGATACTAGCCGAATGAAATGCATTTTCTAGTCCGCTACGACCTTCATCAACATTCTTCGTACCTTTGAAAGTGCTAATTGTAAATATCTCTATTTAACTCACAAATCAAACGAAAAGGCTATTTATCCAGTTGATTTTTTTCAACATTCACTTAAAACAGCTCCAAAAAGTTTTTTTAGTTCTAAAAATCAGCCCTTAAAACAATTAAAATTTGACATTAAAATCCAAACAATTTACTAAAAATATTTTTAAAAACGAAAAATTAGCAAATTAAAACAAAATGATAAATTCGTTTATGTTTTAACTATTTTTTAAGCCTTTGATTTTTTTAATTTTGTCTATAATATTTTTTGAAAAAAAAAAATAAATAAAAAATGTTCGATAAAAAATATAAATTTGTATATTCGAATTCGTAAGGCAATTTCAAAGAAATTTACAGCTTTAAAGTGTAACAAGTGTAACAGGTTTTGCATTTTAATAATTCTTTTTTTATAATTGACTGACTTTACAGCAATTTACTAAAATTTAGTAGCGTTTACTAATTTTTTATATTAATTTGATTGTACTAATATTAGTAATACTGAATTTAGCAAATCGACTTTAAATTCCACTTTACAAAGGGTTTACTAAAATTTAGTAGCGGCTACTAATTTTAGCAGCAGTGTTGCAAAGATTAGCAAACAATACCCCTGGGCTCAAATTAGTAAAATTTCCCTTAGTAACAGCAAAATTTTTAGTTGACATTACAGACTTTTTTGGTGAGTGCAGGGAACAAAATGGATTGGAACACGATTTGATTTAAGTAATATATATCGATTGGAATTTTTAAAAGTTGGGTAAAAAGTGAAAAAAAATCTGCTTAACGTACTACCCAAACCGCTTGCACTAAAAATCAAACATTTTAAATATATTTTGGCGGAAATTTGATTCATCAATTTCCATTTACCCGCGGATACAAAAACCCCTATATGACAGCAAGTTTAAATAAATTCAGTCTGGCATCACTTCACTATCAAGTTTGACAACAGCAAAGGCCAAAACCTTCTAGAAACATCTGGACAGAAAAGTCGCTATCTTCAGAACCTTCACGCAGCTCTACATAAGTCTGGAAAAAACGGCGTTGCGCAAAATATCCCCAAAAAATATGACCTCAATCTTAAAATAAAATTAAGCCCCAAAAATATAATATTGTCATTTATTATAAATTATTAATCTTCAACTTTAAACAAACATAAATCTTCATAAAATTTCTTGTTTTACTAAAAAAAAATGCAAATTTGATGAATATGTCAAATTGGGGCTATATTTCATAATGCAATTCAACCCCACATACATAAATGAATTTTGGCAACAAAATTTCTGGGGTCATACTTCATTTTTATATTTTTGCTTTTTCGAAAATAAAAATAGACCCCAAAAGATGAAAATACGCCCCATAATTGTTTCTTTCTTTTTTGGGATCATTTTTTATTTCTTACTTTCATAGTGCCTAGCAAAACATCTGGATATTTCTACTACTTTACACAAGAGGTCGCTATCAATTATATAAATGAGCGCCCAGAGATGTACCTTCAGTTGAAGATAGATCATTAATACGGCGACTTAAAACTGAAATAAATGAACGGTTTTAAAAGATAAAATCGTAACAATATTTTCCCTACAGTATGAGCTAATTCACTGATAAGGTACCTTTTGGAATTTTTGTCAGAAACGTTGTAAAAATGGAAGTTCACAAGGTGCAAAGTATTACCCTTAACGGCCTGCCCAAATCGCTGTGGCTAGAAACCTAAAATTTAAAGTGTGTTTTCCTTTTAGTATAGGCAAAATTACAGAAAAGGTACTTTTAAGAATTTTCACCAAGAACTTGGTAAAATCGGGTGGTTCAAAGTCTCCCCATCCTACCCAAACTGCTGTATGCAGAGACCTTAAATTTAAAACATGTGCTCCTTGGGTAATTGGCTAAGTCACCTAGGAATGTTTAAAAATGGGGATAAAACAGGTTAAAAGACTCCCATTTGACGGCCCAAAGCTTTTTGGATAGAAATCGGAAATTCGAAATGTATGTTCCTTGAGATATGAGCTTATCTACGGGAAATTTATTTTCTAGAATTTCTAATTACAAAGTGGTATAAAATCGGTCAAAAAGGAAGACAACCACCTAGATGAGAGTTTTGGAATTTTTGTAGGGACAAAACGGGGAAACTCCTCACAACCTCCTCGCAACCTGTTCCCTGGGGTATGTGCTTTTTACAATTTTTAGCGTTGTAAAAATCATATTAAAAAGGCGAAAATTGTCTCTTAATAACCAGTGGCAACACTTTAAGCTAGAAATTTGACACTTAAAATAGAAGCATCCGCAACAGGAGAATTAACGGGTACGTTCGTAAATGCAGAAAATTTGTGCATCACTGCGGCAGTTATGCCAATTTTTGTTTCTGATGCGTGATCATCTGTTGCAGATGCTTTGCTACTGCTTTTAGAACGTTTTGCAAAAGATAAAAATATGTTCACCACAATAACATTAACAAATATTATTGAAAATTTTGATGGTAAAATGACAACTTTTTGTTAACTTATAACAAAAAAAGAATTAAAAGAAAGCTGAAACGACTTTTGATTATTAAAACTTTAATGATGCCATAGTTGCAAAAATTTTCGGCAGCACTGTTAATTATTTGTATAAAAAAAACGTTTGACGTAAATCAGTGCTGCCAAGTGATGCTTTTTTAAACGTTTTACTTTTATTATGCTGCAGTGATGTGCAACTACTGCATTTACGAACGAACCGAAAAGCATTCAAAGAGAAAAATCCTAAGAAAAAATAAATCAATTTCCATACTTTTTTAAAACCGAGCTTTGTTGACCTTAAATTCGTATTTAGGTAAAATATTAAATACTCCATTAAAACATTAACAAAATTTTGTCTTTTAAACAAAGAAAATGCATTTTTCGAACTAATGAAAATATAACTTTTTTTGGGGAATTTAAATTCGAATCTTAATTTTTATATTATAGCAGTTTTAAGAACCATTGCAAAAAAGGCAATTTTCTAACGGGACCCTTACAACGCTCTTGATTACTTCCTGACAATTATAATCAACTAAAAAGCAATTTTATGTGGCAGGCAAATCCCTAAAAATATTAAACATTTTAAGAACCTTGCAAAGCCTCGGTGCACGTCACTATTGTAACATTTTTTTTTTTGCTTGTTTCTTAAATCTATTTTTAATTTTCAGGGCCAATTTACATCATTTTTACATTGACTTTTAAATACTAAACAACACAAATTAATTGCGTGAAATATGAAAAATAATCGTTTATTTAGATTTTTGTTTTAAAATCATATTATTTTTCTTTAATTTGCGGCCTTAAATCGGCAATTTATT
This sequence comes from Eustalomyia histrio, assembly GCA_949748255.1. NCBI lineage: Eukaryota > Metazoa > Arthropoda > Insecta > Diptera > Anthomyiidae > Eustalomyia > Eustalomyia histrio. Next base: position 10,647,146 of record OX456527.1, read on the forward strand.
TTCATGGTCTATTAACAGTATGCACTTTCAAAAATTTTCATACAAAATTACCTAATTTTACATCAATATTTTAATATTCCATCAACATTTAGCAACTTTTGACTTTTAAATAAATAATTATTTTGAAAACTTATACTTAAATCTTAATTTTTATTTTATTGCAAATATATTGTAGTAATAAAAAAAAACGAAACCTCAAAACAATTGCTAAACAAATATTTTGTTTTGACAATTACACTACTCTACAAGGTTTTTGAATAGATTTCTGCTAAAACTTTTTTCAATTTATTTTGGCCTCGTAAACACAAGCTTGAAGTTTTATTAACCCTAGAGTACTAATGTTCGTCGATTCGACAAGCACCGCTCGCTTTTTTGCTATGGATGTAAAATATACTCTGGGGTGAAATCATATTTTGGAAATATTGGGCTTTCTTTTTTGACCCCTGATCCAGGGATCCGCTCAGTATTGGGGAGAAGTAATTATAAATCTTTGATAATTTTTACAAATATTTTAAATGTTTTACCCTTTAATTTATTCCCTTATATATCTAACATATAGTACGTATAAAGTTTTAGTGGGACCAATTTTTTTTATTGCATACATGAATTTAATAGATACAAATTCAAAAAATTAAATTTTCGACATCCTTCCGAAGTTCTTAAAATACTCTTCCCCGACAGGATTATGCACTTATAATAATTCATTCGTAAAGATACAAAAGTAATGTTAAAATAACAAAAACTTTCTTAAAATAAACAAATTTTCGTTTATTTAACGAAACTTTTTGTTATTTTGACGATAATTTAATTTAGAATTGAAATTCTTAAAAATATTTTTTTTTATATATCGTTACCTTAGTCCGAAAACCTGGTAAGTCACATATTTATGAAAATTGAGATTTTGTCACAGAAAAATAGAACAACTCAAAACACATCATTTACAACAAAAAAAGTTACCACTATGTTGTTCCAACTTGTTGTTTTGCAGTGGTACGAAAATCTGTTAAGTCCCATAAATAACAAAATATTAAAAAAAACACTTGTTAAGTCCAATGAATTTCAATATTTTTTGTAATCATGTTAAACTAGATTTTTTGTTCATTTAAATTACACAAAGTCTTTGCGAAATTTACATAAAAAAAAAAAAATATTTAGTTGCATTAAAAACATACAAATCAGGTAACTATTACTATTACAACTTTTGGTCAAACATTGATTTGTTATAAACCTCATTAGAAATTTCCATGGATTCTGCTTATAAAACTAACACCAGTAGTAACGAATATGGGTTTGAATCAGATGACGGGGTTGTAGGCCTTGTTCCCTATGAATTCAATTCTGATTCTGATGATTCATACGAGCTACCTTCTACATCAAAGCAGCGAAACAAGAGAGTCCGCGTTAAAAATTGTACATGGTTTGATCCCATAAATAAAAAGCGTAGAGAACAGGGAAAAGTTATTTTGGAAGACAAAATGAAGGTAATCATTGGAATTATAAAAATATAAAAGAGAGACGTACAATGAAGGAAAGATGCAATTGTAACAAAAGTGTTACCATGAAATGTGAAAGTATTACTGATACTGATAGACAAAAAGTATTTACAGAATTTTGGCAAATGAGTTGGAGTGAAAAAAAAATTTTTGTTAATACATTGATTCAAACTGTTCCATGTGTAAGGCCTAGAAATACAAAAGCTGAAAACAAATCGAAAAGAAGTCGAACATTACAATATTATCTGAAGGTAAATAATACAAATATTAGAGTTTGCAAAACATTTTTCATTAATACTTTGGGCATTGGTCGACAAACTGTTATCGATTGGACTAAAAAGCCTTTAGCATCAAGTATTAGTTTAAAGAAAACGGCTCCCAAAATAAGTAACATAACAGAAGAGAGACAATGCCTTAGCCTGTTTTTTGATTCTTTGCCATCATTGGAATCGCATTACTGCCGTGCTAGAACTAATAAAAAATATCTGCTCGCAGAGTGGGGCTCTAAACAAAATCTTTACGAGTTTTATGTAAATGACTGGTGCTGCAAAAAAGAAATTCGACCTCTATCAATTTCAGTTTTCTTTGAAATGTTTGATGTTAAAAATCTAGCCTTATTTTCTCCCAAAAAAGACCAATGTGAAAAATGTGCAAAATATTCAGTTGGAAACCTCTCACAAGAGGAATATACAATTCACCAAAAAAAGAAGGAAGATGCAAGAAATGAAAAAAACAAAGATAAAGCTGAAGAAACACATGTATACACAGTTGACCTTCAAGCGGTTTTAATGGCTCCAAAATCCCAAGTGAGCAGCTTATACTACCGCACAAAGTTACAAGTACACAATTTAGTATTTTATAATATAAAAAACCAAAAAGCTTACTGTTTTTTATGGAATGAAGTGGAAGGTGGATTAGGTGCTGAAGAGTTTGCAAGTATTTGGACTTATTTTATTGAAAAAAAGTTCTTTGTGGAAATGAAAATCCAGGAAAATTAATTTTTTATAGCGATGGTTGTACTTATCAAAATCGCAATTGCGTGATGAGTAACGCCTTGCTTAATATAGCAATAAAACAAAACATTATGATTGAACAAAAAATTCTTGAAATCGGCCATACACAAATGGAGGCAGACAGTGTACACTCCTCCATAGAACGAGCTATAAGAAATAGAAATATTGATGTCCCCGCTGAATATATTAGTATTTGTAAAACAGCAAGAAAGAAACCTGAACCCTATGATGTCACTTATTTAGATTATTCGTTTTTTAAAAATTTTAACAACGTTAAATTTTTTAAAAGTATTCGGCCCGGAAATGGTAAAGGAGATCCTAAAGTAACCGATATTCGTGGTATTAAATATACTCCAAATAGCGAAATATATTTTAAACTTACATTTTCTGATGACTGGAAAATTCTTCCAGTCATCAGAAAATCATCAGCAAAAATAAGCGCTTTGGAGTTTTCAAATTTGCAACAACTCTACTTGGAAAAAGAAAGATAACTGCTAAGAAATATGAAGATTTGCAATACTTAAAATCAACTCTTCCTAAAGACCACCACCAATTTTATGATAATTTACCTCATCAATGATTTTTTATTTTTATTACTTTATTTTATAAAATGTGAATTAATTTAGTTATTTTTGTCAGCGGCAATGAAGTAAGCCTGCATTATGTTGTTATTTGTTTTAAAATAATAAAAAAATAATATAAGAAACCACAAAAATCATTTAACAATAAAAAATCAATACTAAACATATTTACAGAAAATCTGGTAAGTCCATAGAAACTTTTGAAAAATATAAACTGTAAATCTGTTAAGTCACAAATCAGCTTATAACTCAAAAACTACTTTTTTTTAAAATTTGAAGATTATTGGTATAAAAGCCATACAAATAGAGGAATAAAATGGCGTTTACGGATTTTAAAAATATTAACAACAAAAGAAGTTATTAAGTTTTTTGTCTCTCCTGAACAATTTGAATTATAGGACTTACCAGGTTTTCGGATATATTAATCATATAATTACAAATTATATGTTAATACCCTAACCGAACACTAGCAACAAAGGCTACGGCTCGTTGAAACCTCGTGAAAAATAAATGATTTTGATTTACAAATTCTCCCCAATATTGAGCCACAAATTATTCTTCCCTTGTCGTAGGGGTCAAAAAGGAAAGGCCCTTAATTCACAACAGCGATTTTATTTAACTCTTTTCGACTTAAGATTTGTATCTACCGAGTCCAAAATACTTTGAAAAAAGTTTTATTATCTAGAAATCTGTGCAAAAAAGTCGATTTTTGTGGAGTACTCTAATCGAATGATTTGTTTCTAAACACTAAAAGTATAAAAATAATTATATGAGATTTTTTTTTGTTCAATGCAAGATCATACAAATATTTTGTTTGGAAATACATAGAAAAATTAAAATTTTGATAATAAGGAGAAACATAGAGAAAATATTATTGGAATCTATCCGGGGGCTAAACCCGGAGAATATGGGGGATGAGGTACCAATTCGTAGCCCAGTTCATGGAATTTTGCCATTCAGACTACACACGTGTGCACCCGTGCATTATGGTCAATTGAGAGTAAACGCGGCACCCATCTTGCAGACAGCTTTCTTAAATCCAAATGATCATTTAAAATCGAAATCACAATGCCATATGAAACGCCTATGACATCAACAATCGATCGGCCAACACCATATCGTAGATTTTTTGGACATTTTCGGCCGTCCATAACGTTCAGTAAACCACTGTTTTACCATTGAAATCGATAGTGTAAAGTCCCCATAGTATTTATCAAACTTTTCCTTGGTTTGATTGATGGTTTTTTTTCCATTAAAAAACATCCACGAGGTTGTATGTTTTTAACAGCTGTTAAGCGCAAAGTAAATGTAGGAACTTACTCAAAATTTGACAGTAGTCTATTAACAGGTGGTACTTGATGGGAGCAGTGTTGCATTTCATATAAATACGAGATAAGTTCAAAAAGTCATGCACTTATTGTTTCGCCCTCGTATGTCAAATCAGCTCTCAGCCGTTATTTGAAAAACATAATTTTGTTTTATTGTTCTCCTTTACTGTTAATTCAAATGAAACTGAATTTTTTACATATGTTTTCCTTCTTACTTTTTTTGATTAACTTTAAATATTTTTTTTTTTTTTTTTGTTGCTAGTATTTTGTTGATATTAAACAATTTTGCACCGTACCGCGTGTATGGTTTCATAGTGAAGTTTTTTTTATCGTTGAAGTGTAAAAAAGTTATATTTTTAATATGTTCTAAGAAAAACAATTATTCTAACCAACAAAAAAATGTTTTGAATTAATCGAAAAGGGCAGGATTAACTAAAATACAGGGTGGGGCAAAAACCGTCATTTAATTTTCTTTAGCTATAATTTCGGTTTAAAGTGAAAACTCATTTGATTATTAACTGATTGTGATTATTTGCACTTATAAATTTTGTTTCAATTATTTGTGGAAAATTATATCCGACAAATGGCCCCGACGGCGTTGTTGCAAATTTGGGCTCTTTGTTTCCAAATTGCATAACTGTGCGCAGCATTTGTGTTGTTTTTAACTCCTTCAAGTTGCGGGGCGACTTGGAAAATCCCCAGAGGACAGTCAAATTGCGAAATCTGGGTGACCAAGCCAAATCATCGGAACGCGATATTACACGTGCTTTGAAGGCATCCTTCAAAGTACGATTCTGTCGCATGCAGTAGGACAAGTGGTACCGTGCTGTTGGAATCACACGTTTTTCCAATCCTGATCGTCAAATGTGGGTAAGAAAAATTCAGTCAGCATGGTTCGACTCCTTCGAAAAAAATTAAGTCCAATCACATTTTCCAACGTAACAGCTCACCACCCGATGACTTTGAAAGGGTGTAATGATGCTTCATGAATTATGCATAAATTTTCCGTCCCCCAAAACCAAAAATTTTGCTTACTGAGGTGGCAGCTGAGATAAAAATTATCCTCATCGCTCATGATTAATTCTGATGGAGAATCATCCACTTTGTCGTTGAGTTCTGAAATCGTATAGCGATTCGTTGTTATTCACTATCTGCGTCACGAATGTCAAAACCAAACTGGCATAAGAGGCAATTTTCAAAAATGGCAGCACTTTCCATTAGGGTAATACTTATTGCACCAACTTTTGAAATTCCAAATAAATCACTCAAATATTTAAGAAGCATTAAAAAAACATGTTGAAATATAAAAGCAATTTTAGAATTGTTTAACATAAAATTTAAACAATCTATAATTAAACTTGTAGTATAGAATTGTGATCAAAAATAATCAAAAAATGTTTGCTTGGTTTGCTACATTTTTCTCTTTTTGAAATTTGTATAAAATCATAACCTTATTTGAACGACATATTCAAATCTCGGCTTAAAAACCATTTTCGTTTCCAAAATAAAAATCCATAATTGATTCATTTAGGTTAAATCAAAGAAAATTCGCGTTAATCAAGTTTGTTGCTTAAGTCTTTCGTTTTTTTTTTGCCATATTTGTTAAAGATATTTACTTGATTTTATAAGCAGCTACAAACTTTTTAATGAAAAAAATAAACAATTTATTTATGTTATAACAGTTTGCTGTTACGAATTTGGTGTTATTATTACTCTTAAGTAATATTTATAATTTCATTTTATTTCTTCTGTTACTTTTATTGTTTTTTTATTTTTTTGTATGCATCCATCTATTCAACCAACCAAGACTTTTGTTTTTTGCTATTCAAACCATCTTGGTTACTCTCTTTTATATAAAATTAAATATTATATGAAAAAACACCCATCTTTTATTTGGAGTGTTGTGGGTTTATTAAATAGTTTTTATTATTAAATATTTTTTTTTATTGTTACATAAAAAATTCAACATGTTTTTTTATAATTATAATTTAAAATGCCTTTAATTGCATAATCATCATCAATATTTAATTTAAAGTTAAAATTTTTTAAAAAAAATTTTAAGTGAAGTTAAACATTTGCATGGCACAATCTTAAAGACAGCATTTTTGTTAAATTTACAAATCAAATATTTCAAAGTAGGTGTTAACTTATTAAATATGTTTGCCATTTAATTCGTGTAATTTTCTTTACATACAAGTATTTTTCTTTATTACAATTATCTTCTTATTTTGTTTTTTTTTTCTCAACATTGTTGTTACTTTAGTGACGGTGTAGTAAAGTAGTTTTTGTTTTGATTACTGTAGCAATTTTTGTTATTATATCAATTGATGTCTTGCTCAACTTTGTGTGTGTATCGCAGTAGCAGCAGTTACGCTATAAAAATGTGTTGTGCATTTTAAAATTAAATTCATCGTTTTCAAGAAAGCAACAACTATTTTGTTGCTTTATTTATTGTTATTATGGCATCTTTTCAAAAGGTGTTTGAACGTTTGGTTTCATTTTTTTTTTTAATTTATTTTTTTTTTTCATTTCTGTTTGTGTACTTTTACGCACTTACCTTACCCAATATAATCAGTCTCTATTCCAATAATAAAAATATCTAAATTGCTTGGTATTGTGTAGTATTTTAGTACATTTTTGGTTGGTAAATGGTTTAGTTTAACACTTTTTTTTATGATCATGATGTTGTTTTTTTGGTATTAGCATAATAAACTAATATATGTCAATGTCGCGACATCAATTATTAAAATGGTCATGTATTTCAGGGCTTCCCCAAGTCATTTATTAGGACTATGGTTTTCTTTGTTTACAATTGAAATGGTTGATTCGTTAATTGCAATTTTCATAATAAGGAAATCATTTATATATATATATTTTTTTTTGGTTTAATAATTGTTGTAATAATACATTTTTATATTGACACAAATTAAAAATACCGGCAATGACCTTTAACAAATTTTAACAATTAGCATATAACGAATTTTCGCGCTTAACTATTATATATTTTAGGTATTGTATTATATATATTATGCAATAACATATTCCTACAATATATTGAAGTATATATAAACATACATGTTCATACATTGACATACATGGTCATATACGTCCATATATGGTTAAATATATGACCTACATGATCTCATATATGACCATATATCTTCGGATCCGAAATTTGAACGTATGTGGTCTTATATTGTCATATATATTATCATATATACTCATATATTATTCATGTATGCTAATATATAATCATATATGCCCATATACCCTAAAATTTCGGCTTAGAAGATATATGGTCATATATAAAATCATGTAATGTCCTATATTGAACCATTTGTCGACGTATATGACCATATATGCCCATGTATGGCCATATACAAGCCCTTGTATGATCATGTATGTTCATATATATTTAGATTTTTACATGGGTTAAAAAACATAAAATATTAAGAGGTATTTCAACCTTATTTTTAAATTTTTGCACATTAACCCATAATTGGCTACATTAAGACAAATCGGATATCTGGAAAATGGCACAAAAGTAAATCCTTGCTTAAAAATACAAAAGTAATGGCAAAACAACAAAGAATTTTATAAAATGAACAAAAAAATGAAAATGAAAATGAACAATTTAAATAAAAAAACAAATTGAAATTTTTTTTAATATTTTTTTTTTTGAAACAGACAGCAAACAAAAGTTAAATTTGAAAAAAATCGGTAAATGATAGTAAATAATTTTGAACAAATATATAAGTAAGTTAAAATAGATATTTCTTTGAAAAATAAATGTAAGTTAGTTTATTTTCAATAAAACGGAAAAGTTTTTAATTAAACTACAAACAGTAAACTACATAATATTCTGAGTGTATTTGTGGAAATATGGTGCACATATTTTAATTCTTAAAGTATTTAGTAAACGAAGCAGATAGTTATAAAGTACAAACGTGACTTTTAAATGTTTGTTCAACAATTTTAATAAAGAAATATAGAATTAGTAGATTTCGTTGATCTTAGTCTAGTTGTGTGTTGTTTCGAGTTTTCTAATTTATTTCAATACTCAATATAAGTAGAAAAAATGATAATGATGATGATTTTTATAGAGAAAACCGAAAATACATATCCTATCCTCCTGGCTCTTATCGATTTTTTTTTTCAATTTTATTCCATATAAACCAGGGACTGAAACCGAACCTGTTGTTTATAAAAACTTTGAATCCGAACCCGCTGAACCCAAAAACTTAACCAGGTTCGGGTTCAAAAATATAAAAAAATATTCTTGCTGCTCATGACATGAGAAATGCTTGATAGAAAAATCATAAAAAACATTACATTCCCTGCATTCCAGTTTGCTTTGCTCGACACTATATCTAGTCCTTTTAAGCAAGTACTTGATCAATAACGAGCTATATGTAGGAAATTGTGAACACCAAAAATTTCTTATTTAGCTAAAAAGCCAAACTTGAAAAATGCCGTACTGGACTGCCAAACTACTTGGAATTACAGTTATGACATTTTTCAAGCCTTATTGGAATATAGAAGTTTTTGTTCGGAAATACTGGATGCTGCATTAACTATGAATGATAATATTTGGAATATTTGCGAAGAATTCGTAGAAGTTTTTGCACCTGTTAACGCTGAAACTACAAGAACAGATGGCGATTTTATGGAATCTGGCTTAGTTTTAGACTAAAGCTAACAAAAGATGACAAAATAAAAACATTTTTTTTTTATATATAAGAATCCACTTTTGATTGTAGCATTATATCTAGATAGCGGATTTAAGTTAATGCTAAGTCCCGAAGATGTTGAAAAAGCTAAAAAACATATTTTAAAAACAATTAAAATTTTCAAAAAGTTATAAATGGAAGAGAAGAAGAGAATTCTATGAGAGAATCAATCTCTTTCTTCAGAAGATAAAGAAGATATGCTCGAAAAAGTTCAGCATTGAAAAAAAAATATATTAATTATAAAATAAAAAAATATATTAATTATAAAATAAAACGGAAATAAATAAATAAATAAATAAACTTCCTATTAATAAACATTTGTAATTTTTTTTAATGTTGAACCCGAACCCTGAACCAAAGCGAACCTGAACTTTTTATTTCGATTAACCCGAACCCAAACCTGAACCCATTTTTTTCAGGGTTTCAGTCCTTGCTATAAACTAATACAATTTATTATGTTTCTTTACATTTGAACAATTTAAAAAGAATATGATTGTATGATCTCAAATTAAATCATATCAAAATCATTTACTTTTTTTTAATTGATGATAATATATTTCATGAGAATGTTCTGCAAAAAAATTTGTTTACATCGAAAGGTGTCTTTAAAAATTCCTTCATAACTTTTGAACCGCCGACCGATTTTATATATTTTCGATACCAAACAACTACCTTAAATTTCAACAAACACTATGACAAGAAAACAGAAACTCAGCTTTAATATTAACGGTGCAATCCATTTCTTTTAAATTGCAGATTTATTTATTAAATTAAATATGACTGCAGTAGTATGACAAAAAAATGGTATTAATTTGTATAAATTTTATTAATTAACCTTAGTAAAAACAAACAGGATAAGGAACTTGAATTTGTGATTATTTTTAATATACTTTTAGTCAATAATTTCCGCTACAACATTGACACATGCATGCTATTATTATGAGAAAGATGATTTTTATATATTTATCCACTTAATTATATAAAATAATATCATTTTATGTAAATAATTCGTGTTTAAAAAAAAAATGTTTATCTATGTGTTTTATATGTTTTAAATGTTCATAAGAGTGAATCACTCTTGATTTCATACCAATCAATGCAAAATACTTTTCCCAATCAAACTCAATTAACTCAAAACCAAGTTCAACAAGAAGGAAGGATAGATGGTGAAATATCCCCATTTTAATAAACCATATATTTATAAACAGTTAACAAACTTTCAAGAGATGAAAGTAAACTTGTTTCAAATGTGTTTCTTGTTATTTATTTTTTTTACACTAAATCTCCTCTAGTTTCAAAGAAATGTGGTATTGTACATTGTCAGTATGTGTGTAAAAGGCGCAATAAGTGTAACAAACAAATAATAAAAACTAAAATCCAAATAATTTTTTTTTTTTTTTTGCACAAAAGAAAAATACAATAAATTTTTAAGAGTGTTAAATTCGGTTGTAACGAATTTTTTATACCCTCCAGGGAAATTTTTTACAATCGGTTGACAGCCACATTAATTCTATACCTTACACTATTTTTGAAACCCCAGTTCTGTAGAGAAGGCTTATTTTTTTTTAACTTAAGTGTACTTTTTAGAGCATTTATGTGAACATTTCAAAATCACTTTTTTGTTGGATGGTCTTAGGATCAGTAGGCGCTGCGAAATAATACCCAATGAAATAACATCCAAAGGGAAAAAATTAAATAACTCCCCAAAATAATTACGTAAAATAGTTTGGAAGTTATTTCATTTAAAATTCTTTTAGTTCTCTTCGATCTTTCCGATTTGTATATTAATTTAAATTGAGCCTAAGATCTCCTTTTATTTATAAAAATTAATTATATCTTTCTATCCCAATATTTCGTCAACACATTGGCTGACTTCTTTAGGGGATTTTTTTTTATTTTGTATATAATTAATTAATAAACTATTAAAACCTATATATAACAATTAAAAAAAATAATAATTTTTCTTTATTCATTATATAAAAAAATTCCCATGAAGAAGTCATTCAATGTGGTGACGAAATATTGGGATAAATATGTGTTTATAATTATTTTTTATAAATAACAGGAGTTATTTCATTTTTTTTGGTTGGTTTATTCAATTTTTGAATTTTGAGATTATTTTATTATTAAATAACCCCCAATAAAATCAAATCCAAATATAAAATTATTTAAGAATTATTCATTTTCATTTCATTTTCATTTTGTTTATATTTTAATTTTTGTAACTATTCAAAGAGGTTTTAATATTTATTTTCTTCCTTTTGCTGTTGTATCAACAGGATATTTTTGAAAAAGTTATATTAAGGCCCGGTGCAAGGTAGCTAAATAAATTCTAAACTGAATAGAATTTAACAAAAGGTTTAACAATTTTTCAAAAATTCGTGGAAGTTTGTAAACCTGAATTGAGTTAAGATTTTATTTTATTCAGTTTTCGCACCCGCCCTAAATAATAATAAATAAGATAAACTTATTTTATATTTTAAAATTTAGTATTCAGTGATTTGATTTACGTGAGAAAATACCAGTCTGAAGGACTGGGTTCAAAACCGAGCAAAAAAAAATATACATATCAATTTTAATTTTCAAAATCTGATTTAAGACAACCTAATTTTTGGTTTTAAATAATAATGGCTTAATAAATTCTAAACTAAATACAAATTTAAATTTCTTTGAATAATATTTTAAAATATTTTTAAATTTCATAGAAATTTGGAAACTTGATTTTTTTAGATTTTATTTAGTTAACACTGCACCCTTTTGTCTAAAGATATTATTATTTTGGGATTGGTAAAGGATTTTTTGTCAGCATATATATCATCCATTAAAGAGCCTTGCCGGCGCTTACCCATTTGTATTTTTCTGACGGATTAGTTTAAAAAAGCACCACATTCAAAAATTTAATTTGGGTTGGCTTAAAAAATCGCTTGATTTTTGAAATGAAACCAAATTTAGGCCTACGGCGGTTTTAGATATTTTAAAAATTAAAAAAAAAAACAATTTAAAAAATTCTGTAATAAAACAAATTTAAACCATTTTATTTATTTTTTTTTTATTTATAATTCAGGAAAAAAGGGAAGCAGTTTGTTTTCAAAAATTAAATCCCAAAAGAAAATCGGGATGTGTTTCGATATTTTATTGTGCGTTGTAAAATTGTAATATTGTAAAATTGTAATGATTATTTTGCAGTATTATTTAAATTTTTTGTTTGGGCTTTATTTTATGAAAAAATTTTTCGTTTGGATGTTATTTCATTACGGGTTATTTCGAAGCGCCCCGGCGATAAGTCCCGTAGTACTTTGCAGTAATATAATCGGTTACTTTTGGGATATTTTTAAACAAAATTTATTAATTTTACAACTGACGGTAAAAAAAAATTATGTAGGGAAAAATGTTGTTCTACAACCGGTCATTGTGAACAAAAAAAATTAAAAAATATTGAAGGCTAAAACTCTTTTTTGTTTATTTAATTCATTTATTTTAATTTAAAAGCCAATTCCGTAAAATTACAAAAACCCTACGAATAGCTCATGTGCATTAATTATTATAGAAAATAATTATTATAATTACAAATAATTATTTAGTTGTTTCTTTTAACCATATATGGTTAATTGAAATAAAAAAAAAGACAAAGATTTTTAAGGTTTAAATTTTTTTTCGTTCAATTTAAAAATTTATAAAAAATTTAAATAATAAAATTTAATGTTGAATTACATCAATTAAAAATGTTTACTATATTCTGACTACAAATTTTGAATTAAATTTTTAATTGATTTGATGTAAATATAAATAGAAATTTTTTATAAATTTTAATAATTTTTTTTTGCAAAATTGCTAAAAATTTAAAATGAAATGTATGAAGTTTTTCCATAAAATTAAAGATCTATAGTAACTGTACAGTAGAACTCCAATTTGAATAATATTTTTTATTCACCTCAAACTTTTTTCATCTCAAAATTTTTTCACCTCAAATTTGTTCACCTCAAATTTTATTTCCCTCAAAAATTGCTTTATACCTTAAACCATTTTTTTTTCACCACCAAAAATTGTTTTCACATCCAAAAACGTTCCTCACTAAATTCTTTTCCACCTCGACATTTTATATTTTTTTCACCTTAAATTTTTTCACCTTAAATTTTATTACCTCAAATTTTATTCAACTGAAAAATTTTTTTATATCTCAAACATTTTTTTCACCACAAAAATTGTTTTTACAGCCAAAAACGTTCCTCACTAAAAATTTTTTTTTCACCTCGACAATTTATATTTTTTTAACCTTAAATTTTATTCACCTCAAATTTAATTCAACTGAAAAATAATTTTATACCTCAAACATTTTTTTTCACTACAAAAATTGCTTTCACATCCAAAAACGTTCCTCACTAAATTTTTTTTTTTTTTCACCTTGACAATAAACATTTTTTTATTTTATCGGAAACAAAACTACTGTACCCCCGCATTTGGTAAAACCCAATTTAATGCTTCAAGGGATGTTTTTTGAATTCAAAATTTTTTCTTGATTTCAGAACATATCGTTTAAAATTATTCTTCACAAATTTACGGGACTAGTGATCGACTCAATTTAGGCCTATTTCAAAATCGGGTTTCGACAGTATTTTGTGAGTTGCATGAAAATCTTGTAAACTGGGATGTAGGGTGTACAAACAGCATAAGAGAATGTGTACTATACACACTCGTTTGTAAATATTTAAACGCTTACCACTTGTAAAAATAATAATAAAAAAAAATTGCTTTAAAAAAGTAAATTAAATGAATTGTACTTAAAGAGTAAAAAAAAAACACAAAAATTATACATTTTTATATATTTATATTAGGGTGGCATTAATTTTTTGAAGTTTACGAGGTTTTATTTGACAGCGCAATGCCATTTCGGCAAAATAGGTCAAATTTTGAAACTATTCCTTAAGAAAGTTGATAGTCCAACAATTTTTTAAGAAAGTTTATTGCTGTCTCTCTCTAAAAAAAATTATCAAGAATTAAAAATTTGCTCCTTTTAAACTAACTTATGGTCAAATTCAAATAGATAATTTGGCAGTTTGAAAGATTATTTGTTTGATTTTCATTAAATTGCCTAAAAGCCTTGAAATTTAAAATTTTTAAATCACCTCCGAAACTAATTTTAAATAATCTCCGCATTCAAACTTAAAAGTTCACCCTATTAAAAAATATGTAATTGTACACACTATTGTAAGCTGGAATAGTGTAAAAATATATTAACTGAAAACAAACTGAAAAAATTCAAACAAAAATCACTTTCACTGGTTGGTGGCAGCATGAAGGCAAAGCCGTGGCAGGCAGACAGTCAAGTCAGCCAGCCAGCCACTTTGTCAGTCAGTACCGGTACATAGTAGTGGTAGTGGATACCATAGGTTGGCAGTAGGTAGTAGTAATGGAATAGATGTTGTATGAATGGAGAGCTTCATTGTTGTAATATGTATGAGCTTGCGTAAAATAAAACATCACCAACAAAATGCTGTGACATACAATACAACAAAAGTAAAAAAAAAAAAAAATACACAATAAAACAATAAAAAACCTCATAAATATTATTTAAACTTAAACTTTAGCACTGCAATAAGAAGTTCAGATCAAGAGCTAAAAAAAACTTTACACACACATTCCGACTTATAGAAAAGCACACACACACACAATAATTGTTGAACAAAAGGAAACACTCCTGTTTGTAAAGAAATTATTGTACAACACTCTCCCTCGTTATACGGATACAGATACACATGTGATAATTTATAATTATGAAATATTTGTTTGACATACATATATTTCCTAAAACAACGGAAAAACCCCAAAAAATTAACTGTCTAAATCAAAATCATTAAAAAAACTAGTACAAAAATTAAAGTTGGTCATGCCAACATTTGATACCCTATACCAAGTATAATTTGGATCATATTGCGGGAAACGGTTTGAGTTCTGGGAAAGGAGCCTAATTCTAATTTTATGGTCAGAGCATGATAAATATAGAGAAATATCGAAATGAAATGTCATAAAAAGTGCGTTTAAGCAAGTTTTGGGAACAATAAAATATAAATTTCTTATTTTCTTTAATTTTCGCCCTCAAAACCCCGTAAGAAACTAGTGAAAAGATTAAAGTCGGCCATGGGGAGACATGATTTAATATCCTATGTACCATTCAAAATCCCAAATATAGCCGGTATACAAAACCTAAATACCGTTTATTCTGAACCCCAAAATACGTATTATTCTGAACCCCAAAATACGTATTTTTTCAAGTTTTCGATTTAAAATATGTATGGAATTTGAAAGTTGAAAACTTTTAAACAACTATAACACGTATTTTGGGGTTCAGTATGAATAATAATTCAGAAATTACCTTTTTATGAGAGGTAGGTCTGAATATTGACCGATTCTAACAAAGCTCAATAGGAAACGTCCTTAGGCCAAATTTCATGCAATTCGATCAAAATCATTAACATTTATTTGTAAGGAATTTATTTTATTAAAATAACCTATAATCCTTTATTATACCAAAAATATGGCATTGGGAATTAAAAAGAGGGAAAAGGAACCAAAACAACAATACTACGAGGGCGGATCGATAAGTCCGTGACTTTTCGAACTTCCCTCGTAGTTATATGAAATGCAACACTGCTGCCATCAAGTACCTCTTGTAAATAGACTACTGTCAAATTTTGAGCAAGTTCCGTCATTTACTTTGCGTTTATCAGCTGTTCAAAACATGCAACCTCGTGGATTTTTTTAAAAATGGAGAAAAGTGAATTTCGGTTGCTCATTTAACATTATTTTTTGCGAAAAAACGTCAATCAAACAAGGAAAAGCTTGATAAATACTATAGGGACTCTGCACCATCGATTTCAATGGTAAATAAGTGGTTTATTGACTTTCGTTGTGGTCGCACAAGTACAAATCACGCTAAACGTTCTGGACGGCCGAAAATGTCGTAAAAATCCACGATATGGTGTTGGCCGATCGAAGAGTAAAAGTGCGTGAGATTGTTAATGCCATAGGCATTTCATATTGCAGTGTGGTTTCGATTTTAAATGATCAGTTGGATTTAAGAAAGCTGTCTGCAAGATGGATGCAGCGTTTGCTCTTAATTGACCATAATGCACGGGTGCACACGTGTGTGACTCAATGGCAAAATTCCATGAATTGGGCTACGAATTGGTACCTCATCCGCCATATTCTCCGAATTTAGCCCCCAGTGACTATTTCCTATTTCCAAACCTAAAGAAATGGCTCGGTGGAAAGAGATTTAGCTCCAACGATGAAATTATTGATCAAACAAATGCCTATTTTATGGACTTCGAAAAATCCTATTTTTGGAAGGGATACAAAAATTGGAGAAACGTTGGACTAAGTGTATCGAGCTAAAAGGAGATTATGTTGAGAAATATTTTTATTTTTTTTTTTTTTTGCAAAATAAACTGTGTTTCATTCAAAGAGTGACGGACTTATTGATCTGCCCTCGTATCATCAAATTATTGGTATTTTGTTTATTTAGTTTGTACAGTAGATGAAACCATTTATTTAGTGACTGTACTAGAAAATTAGTACAATCGATATTCGAAAGTGAAAACTACAAATACGGTTATTCTGATCAAATAAATCATAGAATTAGGGTTTTAGTTGAACAAACCGAATTGTATTAATTATAGAAGCCACTAACGATTGGTATTTGTAAACGAATTTTCTGCTAAATTTATTTTCCTAAAAAATTATTTAAATTTAAAATTAGTCATTCAAATTTATAAGTGTTTGTGGGCTAGTGGGTAGAGAGCTAGCCTAGTACTCCTTATTTCCGAGTTCAAATCCCGGTAAAGGCAAACATTTAAAAAAAATATATATTTTTTTTAATTAAAATAAAATATTCAAATGTTTAAATAACAAATATATCAAAGAAAATGAAATTAAATTAAATTGTGGTGCAGTAAGAAAGAGGGTGAATAATAAATCTGGATACTTAGGTTCGATACCGGAAAAATCTAAAAATACAATTTTTCTTTAAATAAAATTTTATGGAACGTAAAAATATTTATATGGAATAAAAATACTAAATAAGACAACTGAATGTTGGCGTTCACAATTAAAAATTCAATTTAATATGGAGATAGTTGTCGTAACCGCCTGAATTCGATTGGCAACAAATTCGGTGGCCACAACTGAATGGGGTATTAAACATTTTATTTAAAAAAAAAATAAAGCTGGTGTATTTCTCATATAGCTATTTCCATTTAAGATATGATAAAAAAATTTCATAGATTTTTGTTCAACTAACAACTTCATAATATGATGAAGCTGTTTCATAAAAGTGCAAATTATTATATATGCAAATATTATATTTATGAGGAGGAGAAATTTTTGGATATAGTCAGTGGTTAAGTTTTTACTACCTTTTAAAAAAATTTAATAAAAAACATTATTTCTTTTTTTAATTTACCGCATTTAAAAGTTTATTTATTTATTTCTTTATTTTATTAAACATATAATTACAAATTATATTTTAATACCCTAACCGAGCACTAGCAACGAAGGCCTTCAGCTCATTGTAGCGAAAACAGACCAGAGCCTCTGGTGGGAATCGAACCCACAACCCCCGCACTGATAAGCTAGCACGCTACCAACTAGCCTACCGGGGCGATCTTTTAAAAGTTTAAGAAGCTTCATTATATTTATAAATAAGTTTCCTCATATTATGAAGAATTTTGATCAATATGATGAAGATTTTTTTTATTTATTTGAGAGTGTTGTATTATTTTTGTTTTTAATGAAATGATAAAAAGTTATGAAACATTTGTCATACATTTTTATGAAACACTTCATTAAATTGTATTAATAAAAACTAAATAAATATGATGATTTGATAACAAAAGATTTGTGAAACAGTTTTATCAATATGATGAATATATATTTCTCTGTGTGTATAAGACACAAGAATATTGACGGTCAGAACTGACCAGAAAATGCATATCATTTGGCCAGCTACGTTTAGTAATTTTTAGGAAAATGTTCATGATCTTAAACAGGACGAAGAAACATCTCACATACAATTTATTAAATATTTATTTATTTATTTAATCAATGTTACACAAAAACCGAGCCCAGAGGGCCATATATGGTTTAAAAATACAACTCAAACATACTACTTAACAAACAATTAGAAGAATATACATATATAATAAATATCTAAAAATATATTAAGTAGATAAAAAAATTATAATAATAAATCCAAAATAAAATGGCAATTGAAATAATTTAAATGATTTAAATGTATAAAAAGCTAAAGGGTACCGGGTAGAAATTTGAACAATAATATAAACAATCTCAATAACATATGTGGTCTAAGCCATAATAAAGGAGTCCAAGAAATAAACTTACATCTCATTCCGATGAATGTGCTTCAAAAATTTATGTTTGTAAGTAGAACTAGAAAACTCGAAGGATTTTAGATTTTCTGGTAATTTATTGAAAATTCGTGCAACTCTTACATGAAAAGATCTTTCCACTAGGGAAGTTAGCTTAGGAATCAAAATTTGACAATTACGTGTAGATCGACTAAATGAAAAAAATGAAAGCAAATATTCAATAGTTCCCCTTTTAAACATATTGTAAAAGCAAAGCAAAAGCCTTATTTTCACATAGTTATCAAATGAACAGCCCAAAAACTTCGCAACATACGTTGATACATGATTTCGAAGTCTTAAGCAGTATAGATATCGCATAACTCTATTGAACAGTATTAAAAGTTTCTTCCTATGACACCCAAGTGTGCCAGTATATACTTCAATACCATATAAAAATATAGGCATAACCAATGAATGAATAATCATAACTTTGATATGCATTGGTAAGCATAAGTTGACGTTATAAAGTCTACGTAATGAATAATTAACTCTAGAAGTAACAAAATTAATATGTCTTTCAAATTTTAATTTATTATCTAACCATAAGCCCAGACAGTACATTTGGTCCACAAATTCAACTCTCGTACCATGAATAATAATATCTAAGTTTGGAATAGAAGAACCAAAAAACATAGCCTTTGTTTTAAGAGCATTAATACAAAGTCGATTACGCACCATCCAGTTTGATAAATTGGAAATGCAAAAATTTATCATTTGTTGCAAAACATCCTCAAACTGTCTCTCACCACTAAATAAAAACATTAAATCATCTGCGTAAGCAAATGGTAAACATGACGTCATATTAAAATCCGTGAAAATATCATTGATATACATATTAAAAAGTAAAGGCGCAAGGACTGATCCTTGAGGCACCCCACTTTTAACCGGTAAAACACCCGAAAACCTACTACCAATAGAAACATACTGACTTCTATCACTGAGATAAGATGAAATAAGTTTGCATGCCGTAGACGAGAGTCCAAAATTGCGAATAAGCTTGGTTAATAAAATTGTATGATTTACCTTGTCAAAGGCTTTTGTAAGATCAATAGATAAAAGTACGTTAAGACGTTTTCTACTAAGAGACTGACGAATAGTATCAGTTACTCCCAAGAGAAGTGATGTTGTATTTCTACCACATCTAAATCCATATTGACAATTACTTAATAATGAATTACCACTTATGTGCGCAAGAAGCTGATTCTTTAGCAAAATTTCAACAACCTTCGAGAGAGCTGGCAGTATAGATATAGGACGCAAGTTTTCCATATCAACAGACTCACCCGTCTTTTTAATAGGAACTATTCTTAAACTATTATTAAATATTTGTATTCAAAAATGTATTAAGAAATGGAAAAAGTACTAGTTTTGTAATATTATTGAATTTATTGAGATGTTTTTACAAAAAAATTCCTTAAAACACCAAATTTTTTTCTCCTCTCTAAACAAGTCCCAAAAAAATTAAAATCACATAAATCTAAGCGATTGTCAATTTAAGGTATTTTCCCTTCTAACAGTAGCACAAAATTCTGCCCGGCATATATGATCATACATAAATCCTATATGGAATTATAACTTCATATATGAGCATTAGAGAGGCAATGAAAATTTAATTTTTGATTTTTGCTAAAACCCTCTAATGCCCAACACTCCCCAAACGCAGTTGTCAGCTATTAAGTTTTTTTTCACTTAATAATAATTTCTTATTAAAAAAATTATATTGTATTAATAGAAAAATAATTTCGAAATTCCTACATTTGAACTATTAAAAACAAAAAAAAAATTGTAAAAATTGTCAAAAATACATTACTGATCATATGATAAGGATATTCAGTATCTTTACTTTTAATCTAAGTTAATATTTTTGCTCTAGGACTCATAGGACAACAATTGGACACGTTTTACGAATAATCTTCTTACCCAAAAACCAGCTAACAGATTTCTTGGAAATTAATCACAACTAATACACTAAAACATTCTAGAAAATGGAACTAATTTTGTAAAAGTTTATTAAATTTAAAAGGAAATTTTGCTTAATTTCGCACTTTTCAGAAAGCATTACAGGGTTAATTTAAAAATGTTATGATAAACATTTTAAACATATCGGATTTCTCTAAGCCGTGTATTTTGTGGTTAAAGTTTCGGAATTTTGGAAGAAACAGAATATTTTCTTATGTCTTGTGTCTTGTGACATAAACTTGACTTAACATGAAAATGAAAACATTTTTGAAGCCGAGATATTGTGATTTTGATTCAGCAAATTTTTCACTATATCCTAAAAATTGTTTGAACGAATTAAATCAATGTTTTTATACTGTTGATACTGTTTTATAGTGTTCAGCATTTTAAATTTAATTGGAAACCATCCCATCAAAATCTTTCGTTACCAAGTAAGTGGTTATATAATAAATGTAAATTTTTTTAACCGCGACGACAGTAATGGTTATTTTTGTTAGATAAAATTATATATTATTTACAAATCTGTAACAACATATTTTTTAACTGCTCATTTACATATGAATAACTATTTATTTCGTTAGCTACTCGTTTTTTATATTTGTAATGCAGCCGGTTGCACAAATTTTGTTTTTTTCCAGAAGTAGGGTCTGCTGAGATGAGTCGCAGCATATAATTATTTATTTTATTTTTTTTATTTGTTCCAATATACCGCAACTTTGGTCTCAAAGGTGAACGCCTTAGATTTATCCGATTTTTTCTCCAAATTTTCATCTTGTGGGGTGTAGATTTAATCAGCTCGAGTTATTTTTTTTAATTTAGAACAAAATATATTATATTTCATTGCCATCCTAATAAGCATGTATGTGTTCACACCTGTGCATGACTGGATACATGCATACACTCACCAAAAAAAGTCTGTAATGGCAACTGAAAATTATGCTGTTATTACGGGAAATTTTGCTAATTTGCTCCCAGCGGTATTTTTTGCTAATCTTAGCAACACATGTCTGCTGACATGTATGTAGTATAATGAAATTTGCAGAAAAATTAGCTGCCGCTACTAAATTTTAGTAAACTTTTCGTAAAGTGGAATTTAAAATCTGTTTGCTAAAATCAGCAAAATTTACTAAATATTATTAATATTAGTACAAAATTTCAAATTTAACTTTTTTTATCGAGCATCAAAATTTTTTTTATTTTTTCAAAAAATATTTTAGACAAAATTAAAAAAAAAAAATCAAAGGCTAAAAAATTGTAAAAACAAACAAATTTATCATTTTGTTATAATTTCTTTTTGAAAAATATTGAAGTCAGTCTTTTTACTTTTTAGGTAAAATTTTAATTGTTTTTAGGACTGATTTTTAAAACCAAAAAAATCTTTTTAGTGCTATTTTAAGTGGATGTCCTATTTTTAGACATGAGTCGGTATATTAACTTCCGATGCCTTTTTTTAATATATGTAACAGTTTAAGACAATTTAAGTTTGTAGGTGTAAGTTTTAATTACAAATAATATTTCCTTCTATATCCACTTTTCTTTCAAAAATTGGTAAAATGATTTCTAAAATTAGCAACAAAAATTTGTAAATATTCTGTAAAAATTCTGTAATTTGTGAAATGTAAATAGCAAAAAGATTTGCTAAATAATATTTTTTTTTACTAAAAATCAGTACAAAAATAGTAAAGTGGTATTGAAAATAGTTTACAAATTTTTCTACTAACTTTTTTTCTGAGTGTTTATACCAGTTTTCAGCACATTTTTCAAAAAAAAAAAAAAAAACAAATTTCATAAAGGATAAGAACCTTTCCATAATAAAAATAAAATTATGTTCGACTTTATGGGTTAGAAAAATTGCTTTCCTAATAAAATGTTAGAAAAAGTAATTTTGTCAATTAGACAATTTTTATTGATTATAAAAAATACTATTTTAATCACACTCGTTATTTTCTATCAAATTTCAGCAAAAAATCAGGTAAGGACTAATAGATACCATATTGAGTGATCAATTATAATACAAGGTGGGGCAATTATTATCATCCTATTGAATACTTCTGCCATTTTTGCAAATGGCATCGTCTGTCAGTTTGGTTTTGACATTTGTAAAGTATACATTTGCGAAATTTATTGTGAATAAAAATCAATCGATTCTGAATAACAAAGAATCGATTTTGGAACTCAACCGCAAAGTGGATGATTTTCCATCAAAATTAATTATGAGCGACGAGGAGGCTCATTTTAATTACAGCGGTTATGTCAATAAGCAAAAAAGTTCTGGGCGACGGAAATTCCCTTCATAATGTGGGCATTGTGGTGTGGTGGTTAGTGAGTTGGTTACATAGGGTTTGCGGGTTCGATCTCCGGCAACGGCATCATTAATTTAAAAATATAATATGTATGAGTGTTTTATTTCTTATACATATTGCCACGCCCTCTACCGGTCTTCTTATAGCACTTAATCCCACCAAAGTAAAATAACATAACAGGGCTATGAACTCAAAAAGCTTCAACAATTTCGCCGACTCTCAATCACATGGCGAGCAATAACTGTTATCATCTCGAGCAATTACAGTGTTGCCATATATTTGAATTCCTACGTCTTTTACCACCTTTCCACACTCTTTACTGTACTCTTTCCAAAGAAAGCAATACATTAAACTGTAGTAAGAATTTCCTGAGTGTTGCTTCTCTTAAAAAGAAGTACCAAACACCCTCTCAAAGTCACCGTATAGGGTGCAGTTATGTCGGAAAAGGTGTATGGACCTCTACAGCACAATGCTGACTGAATTTTGTGCGAGTCATAGGCACGAACCGATATCGATGTAAATTTAACAACTTTTCAGTAGAAAAGCATGCAAGTCTCTATATGTTGTTTTTTTTTAATTTATTTTTGCCTATTCTTTTATTAGTCATAATTTTTGAAGTACTTTTTCATTTTATTGCTGGGTAATAATGGAATTTTATTTAATCCGTTTAACACAATAAATTCCATTGTGTCCATAATTTCATTTAATCCGTTTAACAAGTTATTGGTGTAATAGATGATAATGCTTGGTCAATTTTATAGAAAATCACCGCGTTTATATGAGTATTGAACAAAAAAAAGGCAAAATGTCTTTGTAAGCAATTGTACAATATGTGGTTAAGACAAATAATCGGTCGAATTTAATATGTTGCAATTGTTGTCAACAAAAGTAGAAAAATAAAAAAATACATACTGATACAACTCAAATCAACTCTACTCCAACCACTTAAATGTTGCTTTGTTTAATTTCAAATTTCTAAAGTTTAACGGCTTTTAAACACTAACAACATGCAACAACGACAACAACATAACGTCAACGGTATTTAAACTAAAATAAAAAAAACATATAAAAATTACAAGAAAAAATTGCATTGTATGTCTTTTTTTCTTTAACTGATATATTTTTATCTTTGTGGATTTTTTTTTATCTAAACTGTTGGAAATTTTCAATATTTTGTTAACTTATTTATTTTGTCATTTATCTTAAACATTTTCAATATAATTTTTGATATTTTTCTTTTATAATTTCTTTTTTTTTTATATTTACACTTACACTTTTTACAAAAAACACAAAGTTTATCAAAAAAGTCCAGTTTAATTTAAAAACGAATCAGTTTAAGCGTTTCTTTCTTTTTTTTTTTGCCGTGTGTTACCGTTTACCGTTTATAACGATTTATTTGTAACTAACGATTTAAGTTCATAAATTAATACCACATTTGTTCGGTTTTGTAATAATTGTTACGTTTTAATTTCAAAACAAATGACAGAGTGTTCAAATAATTCAAAGCGTTCAAAAAATTCAAACGACCTTCTTGAGTCGAGTCTCAAAGAAGTCTAAACGCATGAGCATTATGCTCACTGCCGTAGCTGGCTAAATTTTTTTGTTTTTGGTTTGCTGGCACAATGCTTAACACAGCTGTCGTCGTATCATAATAGTATTGTGTATATTAAGCCAAGCTCTCTGCTGCCGCATATTTAAGCCAGCTGCTTTGCCAACTTTTGTGGTTTTGCTGCAAAAAAAAAAAATATTAAAGCTTTAAGTTTGTAAAGTTTCAATTTCGGGTTTGTTTTTCATATTATTGTTTATAGTTAGTAGATTTTGTTTTGTTATTTTAGCAAACTATAAGTTTTTATTTGTTATTTCATGCTGGCAACTGCAAAATAAAAGCTATTTGGCAGAAAGAGGTAGGAGGCAGTTTAAACGTAGATGATACCAAAAATGTAATATATTCATAACAGTTCACAACAGCTGTGTGGCATCGTTCGTCGTAATGATGAGGCAATATCATCACAACAACATAACTGATATTAATGTACAGTGGTTTCGTCAGATAAAGAGTGTAAAGGAAAATTATTTTACAAAAATAAAAGCGAATTGTGAAAATTCTTTAAATGCTAGAGAATAAAAAATTCCAATATTTTTTGAATTTTTTTATATAGTCTACGTAAAAATAATAGATTTTGTAATTATTAGGGCTCGACATGTTTGTTGTTGTTATCTGAAGAACAGACCCATAATAATTTCTTAAATAAATTTTCAAATCTGATTTAAATTTTAAAGAATTAATCCGCGAATTCATTTTTCTGATTGAATTATATAATAACATGATTAAATCTTTATCTTATTAAAAGAATCAAGTTGATTTTAATAATTCTTTTTATAAATCAAAACGAAATAATTATATTTCAATAATTCAATTTTAAATCAAAGCATCAAATCAATTTGGAGTTGATTCGCGAATCAAAAGACGAATTGTTTTCATTCTCGAATAAGAATATTTTTTTTTAAATCACGATTAATTTAATTTTAAACCCGAAGGGTTTCATGGAGTTTTTATAAATCAGCCATAGGGTGATTACTTTTTTCCCATCAATTTATATGATAATATAAATTAACACGCTCCGATAATACAAATTTCGTTTCCCGTTCCATTTTGTTCGTACAGCCACAGGGGTCACCCAAAGGCGGTTTAATAAAAATGTATATCTCGGGATGTCTTACGAACTAAGCATATTCTTACTATCGATATATTAATACTCTAATAGAATTCATATTTTTTTTTCGAGATACCGGCCGTTTTCAAAAATTACCATTTTCCAAAATGGCGAATATCTACAAAGCTAAGCAAAATTTGCAAGTAAATTTTAATGGTTTTTAATTTCAGTGTTCTTATTAGAGTGCTCTAAAGTGGGCTTTCAAGGTCATGTTTATTTATAAAGTAAATAAAAGATTATTTATTTTATTATTTATCCGACGTTTCGTTGGAGATTCCCAACATCTTCAGGGATATTTTTATTAATAATAATCTTTGGTCAAGTTTCACATTTCACAATATATTTTCCTTTTCTTGTCTTGTTTTTCAAAGTATAACATAAAATATAAATAATATTAGACAAATGTAGAAAAATAAATATGCAAAAGCAAAAAAAAAATTTTTATATATCACAGAATTATTCCTAAACTAAGTATCACAGTTGTTATCTTAAACTAAACTTATCTTAATTTCTTTTAATTCAAAAATCAAATCAATCTTTTTTTAATTCGCGAATTAAAAAAATAATTATATTTAAATTATTAAATTCAATTGAATCAAAAAAGATTCAAATAAAAGTGATTAATCAATTATGATTTTAAATCTGATTTAATAAATTGATTTATAAAATATTGAATTAACCCGAATTAATTCAGTAAAGATTTACCTTTTAAGTTAAAATTTAAAAAATCCCGTTTTGAGTTTTCAAGCTTCAAAAAAAAAAAAAACGGGAAAAACCAAAAAATTTCGTAAGAACTGGAATAGATTTAAAATTTTCTTTATTTTGAAATTTTGTCATTCATTTCGAAATGTCTTTTTGGGTGGTTTAAGGCAACATTTTAATGATTAAAAAACACTTTTTGTTTGAGCGCTCCGAAGTTGCTGGCTGAAAAATAACTTTTGAAAACATCTTAATTTTTTTTTTAATTTTTTGGCCACAAAAGCCACAAAGGCAAACATGATTTTAACAATATTTTCAAGGATTTGTATTTGGAAAAGTTATTACTGTTAGTTTGCATTTGATTTTTAAATGTTCAAATTAAGACCCTTGAAAAATAAAAAAACAACATCATATAATATAAAAAATACACTTAAAATAGTTTGTAAGTTTAAATAACAGAAAATGTCATTTACAAGAAATGATATTTCATTTAAAAACCGGTCTACTTAATTTTCATTTAAATTAAATGCCTTTTGTTATTTATTTTTAAATGTTGATTAATCAACTGACACATCCGTAAGAAACAAATGATATAACCAGTTAAAATAAATGTTAAAATTTTACCTACCAATTCCTTAAAAAATAAATGTTTTTATCATTTATTTGAAATTGTTTCCCTTTTTGTATTTTTTGTTTTTTTTTATTGTTAATACAAAATGTATGTATGCATAGCTATAGACACTTTTTGTGTAAATGTGTTTGTAAAGTTCTTGTAATTTAAATTGAACTATTTTGTATATGTACAACCAATTTAAATAACAAAACAAATTGAAATTTTTTGAATATTTTTTTTTTGAAACAAACAGCAAACAAAATTTAAATTGGTAATAACTGTTACGGACACAAATAAACCACAAATTTCTGGTTTGTGGGTAAATTTTTATTAAATTTCAAACAAATGAAAAAAATAAATGAAACTGGAAAAAATTGGTTAATGATAGTAAATTATTTCGGATAAATGTATAAAAAAGTAAATATAGATATTTCTTCGAAAAAAATGTATGTTCCTTCATTTTTAAATGGAACGGAAAACTTTTTTATTAAACTAGAAACAGTAAAATACATTATATTCTGAGTGTATTAATGTTTTAGCCTACAGAAAATTTAAAATTTTTCAAAAAAAAATTTTTTTCTGTTCACATAAAAATTACAAATTTCTAATTAAACAACTTTTTTATCAAAGGATTTTTATTTTAGAATTTCTAATTTATTGAAGCCAAAAAGAGGAGATTATAAAAACGGAATATTTAATAATAAAAAAATTGCGGGTTATTCGATTTTCGAAAATATAACTTTTCAAAGAAACCGAAACGGATAAAGCACAAAAAACTGGGTTTAACCGATCGTCTACTTAATATTTTTTACATTTTGTTTTTCTTTAAATGCATATTTTGGCATATTTAATGATGTCATAAATACATATTTTTGATATTTTACTAAAAACTGTGTCATACAATTTATACATTTTGTAAAAAAAATATTTTTCAAATTTATAAATATATTTTTTTTATTTTGTTTTATTACGAAGATAACAATAACGGAAAAATGCAATTAGTTACTTTCTGGATGTGATTAACAGTGATTCTGAATTTTTAAACTAATTTACTTTAATAAAAAACATACAAATGAAGGGCTTAATGCAAAAACATTATAACCCGTGTAAAAAATTAGATATATTCAGATCTGCCTTAATATAATTAAATATGATTGAATCTAATTAGATCTGATTTTAAAAGATTAGATATGGTATACTTTATGGACAGATCTGATCATATTTTAAAAGATCTTGCAAATTTATTGAGTTTTGTGGCAAGATATGAGCTAATCTGGTCATATTCTAATGCCAGATTAGTTCATATCAGATCTAGTACGAGATCAAAGCCATTTAATCCGTTTTCAAAGCCAACGAAGTAAAAATGTATAAAAAATTAGAGGTGTTCTTTAATTTATTATTAAATCAAATGGATAATAGCCAGAGCATATTGGGCCTGATTAGATCTGTCTAACATAGATTTGATTAGATCTCCAATTTGTCCCCAACTTTGAGATCTAATTAGGTCTACTTCAATTACATCTGATGAGATCTGTTCAGATCTGATATTTTTTACTTATCAAAATAACAACATTAAGGCCCACCTACAATTATACTTAAGTGACTTAAGCTTTGTGTTGTTATGAAACAAAGTTTTCGTTCTACTTCTGTATTTAGGTGTTCTCCTCTCTCACTTATCTAAATTTCATTATGAATGCAGAAAAACCATCCGCAAGTCTTAGTATGAATTTTTCTTTCTTTTGTACTATGACCAGCTGCACAGAGAAAACAGAAACCCGAATTCGCTTGTCATAAACAAATACATATACCGATAAACATATACCGATATACCTACACCGGCCCCACCAAATCATTCATTTTGCAGAAATTCGGACCGGTCACAATGTGGCATGTCACAGGACTGGTCCAAAAGAACATGTCCCCAAATAACATATTACACAACCAACGTAAAAGAACATGAAACCGTTCATCTTTTCACCTATCTCGTCATATATTTTCGGAACGGGATATTAAAAAGTAAATCTAAATTTGTCAAAACCACAATTTTTTAAATTTTTAAAAAATTTTACAAAATAGAATTCGTCTAAAAATAACAGTTTTTAATGGATAAATTTCAAAGTTATGTCCAATTATCAAATTGCCTTCAAAATATTTGAAAAGTGAATATAAAAACATAACTCCCCTACGGGAAATGGACCAGTCACAGAGTTAGTCACGTGACCGGAATTTCGTGGCAGAAACCGGTCCTCAAGTTGGTTCTCTTATATGAAAGTAACCGATAACTTTAACATGGGCTTGTCATACGAGGTGGACATTTCTTTCTTTTAAGCTACTTGTGACATATCGCTGACCTTGTTTAGGGTACCATATCACTGCATTGGTGTAAGTGAATGCGCGACAGAACAGGATAGAATTATCTTACACGTAACTAGTCTCATGTTACATACCACAGGACTGAGGACAAGTAATTTATAAAAAAAAAAAAAAATGGTTATATGTCAATCACAATGTGTTATGTTGTAGAACTTGTAGGGAATGAATAGTTTCTTGATATATCACTAGACTGTTGCAAGTGAACATGTCACAGAGCAAACGAAAATTAGTTACCATGTAATCTCAATATTTCTTCCGCGTGTCTCGTATTAAGAACATGTTTCTGAAAGATTCCATAAGGTCCAGTCACTGAATTTACCTGCAAAGTTTATTACAAAAGTTTTTAAAATTTTTTATATTTTGCGACTTTAAACTATTTTCTCAAAAAAAAAAAACATCACAGAATGTGAATATTTTTCAAATTTTAACAGAATTGAAGAACAAAAAATTGTTTGCAATTAAAAAAAAAAAATTAATTAAAAATTTTCAAATTATTGGTGGGGTTAAAAGAAGGTATGTGGAGGCAAGTCTGCCCCAGACTTGAAGGCCTGTCTGCCCCAGCCCCACAAATTAAAAATTAACATTTCACAAATCCCACCGATTGACATTATTTTATACACAGCAAAATTTGTTGAACCAGTTCCGTGTTCTGTCATTATTTCAACTATAATAGTCCTCATTTCTTTAGTCGACATTTGTATTATGTTAATTTCTCTCTAGTTACATGATATATTAACAAATAACTAGTCAAGGTTCTGCCACCATTTTAATAGTTGGGGAACTGGTAATTTTACAGCTATTACCACTCATTTTGCTATCACAGAATTATCACCTTGGATCAATCGACCCTTAATTTCCCGTAGGGTACATATATAAAACAAATTTAGGTTCAGTGCCCAAAAGATATTTTAAAATTATATTCTAATAACACTCGATTGTTTTTTTTGAAGTCAAAAGCGTTTCATGATAGAACTTTTGTGACTTTTGATTAGGATTTAGAAGGCCAAAGTACTTAAAATAAGTTTTTATAGACATACGCTATGTACAAATACATTGTAAACTAGTGTAATTTTTAAATAATATTACATACTTTTTCTATTTTTTTATATTAATAAATGTGAAAAAAATTCATAAACGTAGTTAAAATTATAAATGAAAAGGAGTTACAAATTTTGTTATTATCACATTTCCATCTTTAAATTCAAGACCAACAAAAAAATATCTCTGTCATAAATCAAAATGACGGAAAAATATCTTCAACAGCAACCACATTTATATTTAATTTTATGTTGCTTCTGTTCGTTGATATTATGACTTTAAATGTTATTGGTTGAGTGAGCTCTAAGCCCAACCATTCTCTCATTTATGCAGACACAGTATTTTTGTGTATTTTAAAGCCAAAAAATTGCCCAATTTTTCAAAAACAGCCATAATTATCGTACAATAATAGATGCATATAGTTAATGTCGCCACGGTCATCACACTGGTCAAATGTGGTAATTAAGATTACTACAACTGCGACTACCACCACCACCACCACCACTACTACAACTACACCAGGTATTCATTCAACCAAGAAACAAATTGGTAATCAACCATCCATCGATTTATTGAATTGATTGCAAACAACTTGTTAATTTATGTTTTGTTTCAAGTTTTTCTTTTTAATATTTTTTTTTCTTTTGTCAAACTTATACAGTAGCTAAATTTTAACGTTATTTTTATTACAACTGTTATTAATTTACCAAAGATTTCCGATTAACTACTTTTATAATCTAGCCCGGGGACTTTAAGAAAATAAATGTTTTTTTTTTTATATATTTTTAATAAAATTATATAAATACATCATGGACAATACTCGTAACATATACGCTATACAACAAATTGATTGTTTTGATTGTTTTAATTTTAAATATAATCTTCTTTGGCTTAAAAACAAAACAAAAAAACCTTCATTGTCAAAATTGTGATTATATTTAACAAAAAATCAGTGATCGGTCTGTCTAAATTTTTGTATTAAAAATAAAAACAAAAGCCATTGTGATTTGTGCGTAAAAGAAATCACGGTCATTGAAGACCGATCATAAGCATCTAGTGATATGTGATTCATTGGGTTTTTTTTTTTTTTTTTTTTTGCTCGTTCTATTAAATATTATATATGAACTTTAAAAGAAAAGGTTATTGTTTTATTTTTGGTAATTCTGTTGTGGAAGGTTAATAGAATATTGTGGTAGGTTTAATAACTCGAGTAAAAATATTTAGATATAATAATATATGACCTTATCTAATAATAAAATATTATCATATATAAATGCATAGGCCAGTATGCATTAGCATATATAGCGTATTGAAAATTTTGGGATCGGTGATCGGAGGGTATTAGGGTAAAATTGCTAACTTCTGAAGCCTTTTTGGAAAGGTCTTTGGGAGACCTTTAAGAATCAATAAAGAAAAAAATTAAAAAAAGTGAAATCGCCGAGATACAGAGCTTTAAATAAAAATGGAAAAAAAAGACATAAGAACGTGCACGTAACCTCAATTTTCTCAGCCATATGGCAGGTAACTTATGTTATTTTTTTCTCTTGAAAAATAGCCCTACCCCTTACCTTTCCAAAATATCGTAAAAGAAGCCTAAAAGTCTGACCATTTTCAAAGTTATGATCATTTGACTGAAATGCAAACATTTTTTTAATGTTAATTTACAAAAACCAATGAAGTGTGCTGTTATTTCGCTTCCCAAAACAAAAAAATGTTTGCATTTCAGTCAAATTGACATAACTTTGGAACGGAAAGACCTCTGGGCTTCCCTTAGGTCATTTTGGAAAGGTAAGGTATTGATTCTGAAAGGTCCTGAAGACCTTTCCAAAAAGCCCAAAAACAAAAATATCCGACTATTGGTTCAGAAGTTAGCAATTTTACCCTAATACCCTCCGACCACCAATCCGAAAATTTTCAAGCCGCTGCCATTTCGCACACTTGCATTTTCGGGGATGGTCGTAATGGACATATTTTCATGAAATGAGCCAAGGAATACACTGATGAAATTCGGCTGGTCGTGACTGAATCACCCTGTATATTACATTATTTTTTTAATAGTTACCTTACATTTATATCTATCTGTTTTTATATTAATCTTTATAAAATTATGTATGATTTATATGATAAGATATGGTATATATTACATCATATAAAATTGTATATAAAACTATATATTGCACGGGACTGTACATACTTATATATGACTTATACAGAACAATATACATATACTTATATATGGCTTATACATAACCATTTATAATTATATATACTATCTAATATTTGAGATATAAGAATATATTGGCCATTATTAAAAATATTTGTTTATATGTTATGAGATATAATTATATATATTACTAGCTGACCCGGCAAACGTTGTTCTGCCTAGGAATAGGATTACATTATTATCTAGGTAGCTCGCACAAAGTTTGAATATTCTCACAATAATAGTACCCCAGATATGCAATAATAAATTTGTACTTCGTATGGGAGGTGCCACGCCCATTGCTTGGATCCCCCATATTTTTTGGAAGATTATGAATATTATTATCAAAGAAGCTCACACAAAGTTTGAAGACTCCCACTTTAATAGTACCCCAGATATGCAATAATGAATGTTTTCTTCGTATGGGAGGTGCCACGCCCATTGCTTGGATGGCACTCATTTTTTTGGGAGATTATGAGTATTATTATAAAAAAAGCTCACACAAAGTTTGAAGACTCCCACTGTAACAGTACTCCAGATATACAAAAATACATTTTTACTTCGTATGGGAGGTGCCACGCCCATTGTACCCATATAGGTCAATTGTGAATCTAAACCATTCAGGGATCAAATAAAACAGACACAACAAATTTCATCGAAATCGGCCCAGCCGTTAAGGAGGAGTGCAGTCACTAACACACGTACAGGAGAATTATATATATAAAGATTATATATGATACAATATGTGTAAACGAATTTGACATATTGTTATATATAGTTCCATATCTAGAGTATTTTTGATATGGTAAAAGATATAATTTGATATACATAATGGTTTCGAATCCCACTACAACTCCGGCAGACCGAGTTCAAATAATGCGAAGGCATTGAATTTTTAGAATTTTAATATATATATATTTTTTTTATTTAATTTAATATTTTTTTTTATTTTTTATATTTTTTAATAAACTAGTGTTCAATATACATGATACAAGTCGAACTGACATTTTTCGAATAAATTTGGATATTTCTTTATCCCTAAATATATTGTTGGGTCTGATTTGATCTGATATCTTTCGGATAAATTTAGATCCTTCTAAATCTCCAAATATATTGCTGGATTTAATTTGATAATAAGGAATATAAAATAGAATATGATTAAATATTGTGTCAACTTAATTATTTTTACTCGGGTAGCTATGAAGTTTTTCTATCCTACTGGCAATGCTCATGTTTTGAGGCCAAGAACGATCTGAAGTAAATGGTAGTCGGACGGGGCAAGGTCTGGACTATAAGGTGGGTGAGGCAAAACTTCCCAACTACTAGTTTCTAAATAGTTTTTAACCGGTCTGGCAACATGTGACCGAGCGTTGTCATGATGGAATATTACGACTTCATATCTGGTCGCATATTCCGGGCGTTTTTCCGCTAATGCTCTCTTCAAATGAATCAATTGTGTTTGGCGCACATCATAATAGATGGGACCCTTCTGTTCCCACCAAATACAGATCTTTATCTTGGTTCCATGGATATTCGGCTTTGGCCTTGATTTAGATGGTTGGCCTGGCTTCACGTACGATGTCTTGAGCTTCGGGTTGTCGTAATAAATCCATTTTTCATCGCCAGTAATGATTTCATGCAAAAAGGACTTTTTTGTGGCGCATTTCGGACATATACAATTTTTTAACGTCTCTCAGCTTTTACTTGTGTGGTAGCCAATTTTCTTGCTTTTAGATGGATCCCGCTGCTTGCAAACGTTTTGAAATTGATGCTTGAAAGACCAATGATTTTCTAGAGTGGGACGACAATCTTCATCGAGTAATGCCTTTAATTAATCATTTTTGGCTGATCTGCCCCCCCGTTTCTGTATTTCTCGCATCTATAAGGTTAAAAAAAAAAATTAAAACGCAACCTTGTTATAAGGCGCTATATTCTTCAGAAATTTTACAAAATTAAATGTGCAACAGCTTTAAATGTTAGAATCTCGTAAAAATACAATCAACTTTATTATCTTTTAAGTCACCTTGCATTAAATAGGGGGACTATTTATATCTCGATGCGAAAATTTCTCGCATCAGATACAGAAACGGGGTGATGGGCAGTGCTTGTCTTTCGTGTCCAAACCGCACAAACCATCTGTCGCACGTAAAAACCGACGGAACATATTCAGGATAAACTTCAGTGAGCAATCGATGTGCATCTTTTCCGCAAATTAAAGAAGTAAATCAAATCCCGAAAATGATGCTTTGTTGGCACAAAATTCGACATTTTCGAAGAAAAAAATTACTTTTATGTTTGCATTATTTCGTCAATGACCCTGGAGAATGCCATGTATATAATTACAGACACAAACTTTGCATAAAAGATACGCCATCTGTTGTGAATCCCGCATTTTTAAGTTATACACCGAATAAATAAAAAGATTTCTGAATAGCGGTATTTTTGAAATCAAGAGTTTCGGGGTTGGTACGGTAACAACAAGGTTTCGGAACGGAGAGCTGTATAATAAAGGTATCGGTTACTTTTAAAGGTTAATAAAACATTTATGGAAGTTATTAAATTTTTTTTTAACAATTTAAACAATAATTATAATAATAAATTCATAAAACGATTTTAGTGGATGAGTGTGAATTAATAAACAAGCAAATAACTTTACGACAATTAAATTTATTAAGGATGGGGGTTGGTAAAAACAACAAACAATATATAATTCAGTTGTTTTTATTTTGTAAATCAATTTATGGAAAAACCTGTGTAAAAGCTTACACAAATACTAACAAAGATCTTAAGTATACACTTTGTACCAAAAGAATGCAACACTTTTGTAACTATATTAAACGATTTTAACATTTAAAAATAAAAAAACACCTTGGTAATGATTACTGAGCAAATGGCTTCTAAATAAGAACTTTATGATGGAATCAAAAAAATTTTTACGTCAATAACGATGAACTCTTAAGATAATTGCACCATATTAAAAACTGGTAGAAATTATGAAATTTTTCAAAATTTCACTGGAAATAATTCTGTGAAAATTATATTAGAAGTACCAGATTAAGTGAAATTTTGCTGCCACCATTTTTTTCGAACCAGTTGAAAGCAGTATTTGAAAGATTTTTTGTTGATTCTCATTATGTTGTGTTAAAACATTTCCTTAGCAACAATCCTTTGATGACTTGTTTATTTTAAATTATATAAATTACTTCACACTTTTCCATCCAAGTGTCTTCAAATACTCATAACGAGTGCAAATATTGTACCTTAGATACATGCTATTTATTAAACATTACATGCATGTTACTGTCTTTGTATCATCTATGTACAGTGGGGCAGATTCAAAATATTTTGTAAATAATTCAACCATTTCTTGTATTATTCTAAAATTTGTGCTCAACTTAAACATCTATTAAGACTGGATTTTTCAAAATTTTTGCGTGAAAAAGGGAAAAATTCGCTAAAATTCTGAAACATATAATATGTTTCCCCTGGAGTATAAACTAATTTTCTCTTTGACGGCCTGCCCAAACATCATTTGCTAGAAAACTGAAATTTAAAATATGTTTTTGTAAACTTCGTCAGAAACGCTATAAAAATGACGATTACAAAGGGGAAAAGTCGACTCACTAACGGTGAGTACAAACCAATTTGGATAGAAACCTAAAATTTGAAATATATGTTCCTTGGGACGTGGTTCTAATTAACTGAAGACATACTCCTTAGAATTTTCAATAATAACATAATAAAAATGTGGTTAAAAGGAGAATTAGTGTCCCGTCTAAAAAGCCTGTATCTTATAACTTGAATTTTGGTATTAAGTTTCTAACTCCGGTGCGGACATCCAAACGGGATTTTACGAAACAAAAAAAAAAAAATTTACTTAACGTCCTGTCCAAATTCCTTCGGCTAGATATCTCAAAAAAAAATATGAATTCCCTGAAGTATGAGCCAAGTAAGAAAAGTCTGCTCTTCAACGTCTTGCTCAAACAACTTATACTACATAGAGAAAACAGATTCATTGTACCAAATGAATTTCTTACCAACCGAATGTTTTGTTTGCAGCAACCTTATTATTTGGTTGTCGCAACCAATGGGTCAAATGCAAAATAATGCTCGATGAGAAATTATATTGTTTTAACCGAATTTCTGTCACCACAAGAAAAAATATCGGTGGCTGCAACCGAACCCCATGCGGTTTATAAAAAAAATTCGGTTGTTACAATGAATCTATTTCTTCTGTGCAGAAATCTGAAATTCAAAATATTGTTACAATTCTGTTAACCTGTTAAATTCTACCTCTAGAAATTTCTTCACGCGAATTTTGACAGCTGGAAAAATCTAGTGCCGTAATAAACTGGAAATAAATATAATACCTGACTACTCATATAAATGCAGGTACTTGGTGACGCAGTAGTTCAGTTGCTAATTACATCGTGTGAATAAAGTGTGATATTAAAGTGTTTTTTTCTGTTTTTAGTGCCTGTTATAAATAAATACAACTGTAAATAATTTCAAACAGTGTTTATTATTTGCAATATAAAAAGAACTCGATTTATTTAAAAGGTAAATAAATCAACGATTTTATAAAAGGTAAAAATCGAAACAATATAAATATTCACTGAATTGGTTCTTGTTGGAGATGGCGATAAAAATCGGATTATAGGGGAAAAAGTGTCCCCCCAATCCCCCAGCCCAACTCAAATGTGGCAATGTAAATATCCACAAAAAGTGGATTATTAAAAATTCTTTTGCAGTAGTGTCCTGCTCAAAATTCTTTGCCGATAAATCTGATATTTAAATTGTGTGTTCCATGGATTTTATTCTCTAAAAGGAAAAAACCCAACAAAAATGAAGCTGCCAAAAAAGCAATAAAAGCATCACTACTATGGCAGAGGCATCACTTCTTTTCTGATGATTTCTTGGATGAATTTAACATTGGCGTGTCATTATCATCATCAAATATAGCTACTACCATTACTCATACTTTACTCTGAGAAAGCAATGACAATGCAACGATTAGATATTCTGATGCATGAGTGGAAAATGTTCATATACTTTGTAAATATTTAAGCTTTGATGAAAATTTAATTCATAATTCTGCATGCAATGAAAAAGCTTTTTTAGGCAACTATGAAATATTTTTCAAAAATGTTTATGAATTTTTGGATAAATGTAAAATATTTTTGTATAATTTTAAAACTGGTTGTACAATTTTAAAACATATTTAGACAAATTTAAATTGTTTTTGAGCAATTTAAAAACATTTTTGAATAGTTTGAAATAATTTTTACACAATTTTAAAATTGTTTTCGATTACTTTAAAACATTTTTACACAATTTTAAAATTATTTTTAAAAATTCTGAATTAAAGCTGGATAAGGTGTAAAATACAAATTGCAAAAATGCACAGATTGTGTCGCCATAACTACTTAAAGCTGATAAAATTCATTAAACAAAAATATAAAAATTATTTAAAAATAAAAGTTATAAAAGGTCTTCAGAACTATTTTCACATTGATATTTTTGACTTGAATAATCAGAAAACAATATTTTCAATAAATGCTTAAGATTCAGAAAATATACGATATACTATCAGTTATGCTGTAAAAGAAATGAAGAGTGATTTTTTTTAAATTCATCGGCTTTATATCCAAATTACTTTTGATGAGTTAATAATTCTTTGCAAATATAATCGTCAAATTGATGTAAAACTGGCCTTGATTTGGTTTTCCAGATGATAAAAAATTCGGAACAGGTTATTGTTAAAATATAAAATTAAATTTCTTTAAATACAAATAATTGCAAATCAAGTTTATTGTACCCCTCTGCTGGCAGATTACAAAAGTGTTTAGATTTATAAAATGGGTTCATAAAATGAAAACAAAAGGCTTTTATAATTTGTACAGGCTCGTAGTGTCCTACTTTGGAGTGTAAACTAGCTACACTCACCAAAAAAGTCTGTAATGGCAACTGAAAATTTTGCTGTTATTTTTTGCTAATCTTAGCAACACATGTCTGCTGACGTGTAGTACAATGAAATTTGTAGAAAAATTCGCTGCCGCTACTAAATTTTAGTAAACTTTTTGTAAAGTGGAATTTAAAATCTTTTTGCTAAAATCAACAAAAAAATTTACTAAATATTAGTAATATTAATACAAAATTTCAAATTTATATTTTTTTATCGAGCATCAAAATTTTTTTATTTTGTTTATTTTTTTTCTCAAAAAATATTTTAGACAAAATTAAAAAAAATCAAAGGCTTAAAAATTGTAAAAACATAAATGAATTTATCATTTTGTTTTAATTTCTTTTTGAAAAATGTTGTAGTAATTTTTTTTACTTTTAAAGTCAAATTCTAATTGTTTTTAGGACTGATTTTTAGAAGCAAAAACACTTTTGAGTGATATTTTAAGTGGATGCCCTATTTTAAGATATGAGCCGGTATATTCACTTTCAACCCCTTTTTTTAATCTATGTAACAATTTAAGGTACATATTTTAAGTTTTTAGGTGTAAGTTTTAATTAGAAATAACATTTTCTTCAATATCCACTTTTTTAAAATTAGTAAATTTTTTTGACAATTTTAGCAAATCGGTTTTCAAAAATTTGTAAAATGATTTCTGAAATTAGCAACAAAAATTTGTAAATATTCTGTAATAATTCTGTAATTTGTAAAATGTAAATAGCAAAAAGATTTGCTAAATAATAATTTTTTTTACTAAAAATCAGTACAAAAATAGTAAAGTGGGATTGAAAACCGTTTACAAATTTGTTTACTAACTTTTTTTCTGAGTGTAGTAAAAAAAAGCTGAATTATTTTTAAAACATTTTGATTTTGCCCCACTGTGCTATATAGGAAGTACATCAACAGGAATCCTCTTAAAGATGATGAATATTTTTCACCTAAAAACACGAAATGGTCAACATCACACCACTCACATCAAATTGCAAATACGTTTTAAATGTTTGTTTGTTTGTTAATTTGTTCATTTGTGCAATCATGTGGATTTTTTTTATATTTTTGTATTTAGTGTAATTTAAGAAACTCAGTGAAGAAAACAAACAAAATCCGCATGCATCACACTCAACTATCGAGATATTAATAATATATGCGGGTAGTTTGAACACAAATTGGAGGAGAAAAAAAAAATAAAAAAGTAAAAGTATATCAAATGGTAAACACAGACTTATGTAAAACCCTCCTATATTTAAGACGGCAGTGGAAAGTGTTTAAATTATTTAGAGATAATAAGTCATTAATCAATTTGATTAATATAAGTTAAAAGCAATATTTAATTAGATATTGTTTAAGTATGTTATACATCTCTAAAGCAAAAACTGATAATTAAATTCAAATTTTAATGTATTAAATTTTTTTGTATATTTTCTTAGTTATCAATTACCAAAATCTTGATTGGTGCCGATTCCTGCTTATTTAAAGGTCTTTCCTCCTTCAAATTTGTTTGCATCTTTTACATATTTAAAAATACTTTCATATGACACATTTTTCTTTTCAAAATGTCTCATATGTAATTTGCATATACACCGAGAAAAAAAAAATCATAGTGTAATTTAATAATTATATTTGAATTGACATTTTATATTTTTACAACCTCATTTTAAATTAAGTAGGAATCTATTTTAAGTAAATATGATTCTACAAAAAAAAACCCTTTTAATATTTAAATTAGTATGTCAACATTATAGATTTTGTTTGCGCTTTTTAAAAATAAGTAAAATTATATTTAAATGGAAATAGAAAAAAACTCAGTTTAATTTCAAATCAGTTGCTATTTAATTTAATGTTGTTTGTACTTGATTTTAAAATACATTTTTTTTCTATGTGTAAAGTTAATGATTATAACTGAAAAGTAATATGATCATAAAGTTACACTTAAAATATATTTACAACAACAGAAAAATAATAAAAAAAAAACAAAATTACAAACTTACAACTGTGTAAAGTCTGTTTTTATTATACCTTATCATCACTTTCACTTAATACACATAGTGGTGATATAATGGACTCACTTTAAGTCATGTAAGAGAGTGGCGAGCTTTTCGATTTCCCCCTTTCAGCTTGTTGCAGCCAGTGCCACTTTTCTATGCAGTTATGTACCACATATCTTACAAAAGATTTACAACAAGCATCATAATAACATAACACAAATAATTTACAAATGAACAATCAATAAGAAAATAAGCGAAATTACTAGATAATATTATTGATTAAATAGTAAATCAAAAGTTATATGTAAAATACATATTGAGAAAGTATCAGGGTTGGCAAACGTTTCATATGGTTAGTTTTAATGGATTACAGTATTTTAGGGTAAATATCACGTAGCATTAAAATTTAGGAGATTTAATTATCCTCGGACACAACATAGGACTTTACATCGGACAAAACAGGTTTTTTATCTGCATCCAAAATGAAAACATTTTTCGTATGGTTTTTTATCGAACTTCTTTTTGCCACGATGTTACCGAGGCACGATGTCCTGTCGGATGAATTTTGCACCTTGTTAGTGTATACCGTCCATGAAAAGCATATAATAATTGTTTCAGTGATTTTTGTAAAATTATTAAAATTATTTTGGGACGACAGTAAGGAGGGTTAGAAAAAGTAAATAGATGCATTTGCTCATATCTAGGGGTTTTCAAAAATGGGTACAAAACTTTCGTAAGCTTTTTGGTTTAAGAATTTTTTAATAATTTTTGACACAACTTTGGTTTAAGTTTAAGTGATTTGTTTCAATTTTTAACTTACAATTTACCAGATTTTGAAATCTTAAAATCGTGGTTATTATTCCTACAAAAAGTAACAAATTTATTTTAATAAAAATTGCAAGAGATTCAAATAGAGTAATTTAATAAATTACTGAATGTCCCGTTATAATTTAACCAACTGTAAAACTGAAACTTTATATGGAAACAACAACAAATGTGTCAGTTAAATTCTCAGGTAAAAGCTAACAGGAGATTGTGAAAATAAGGCTAAGTCCCGATTACTAATGTCCTGTTAAAATCTAAATTACAAATTCAAAATTTATTTGGGAACATCAAAAGATCTCATTTTTCACTAAACCATAAGAAGGGCTTTATATGCAATGAAAAAGGATCATAAAATAAAACTTCCACCCTATGACATTCCTATGTAAAAATCACTGGTTCCGATCTAAATTTTCACAACACCGGAATCAAAATCACTGCTTCTTTTTCTCTTCTTTTATTTTTTTTTATTTATTTATTTATTTATTTATTTTGATTTCCTATACAGCAAGACTTAATATCTTATAATTAGAGTATAGGAGGAGTAATAGGAAATGAGCAATAATGTTTAAATATTTTAGAATATAATTAACTTTAAACAGTATATGGTTATTTAAATATGGTTATTTAACAATTAAAATGTAAAAAAGAGAAAAAAAGAAAGAAATTACACAAAAATTAAATTAACTTTAATTTAATAGCATTATTTTTAAAATATTTATGAAAAACTAAAAAAGTCAAAAAGGTATCTTTTAAAATGCATGGCATTGCTAATAAATTGTATATTTGGAGGCAGAGAGTTCCAAAGGCCTATTGAATGGATGTAAAAATGACATTCAGATTTTGCGGTTCGATGTCTTATTGGAGTCAAATTATTAAATTAAATTAAGTGATTGGGAAAACATAAGCCTGTTATAAAGATATGAAGGTTCATGCGTGTATATAACTTTGTGGAGTAGAATTAGAGTTCGAATCTGTAACAAATCAGCAAACATAACACGGAACAGGTTTTTTGCGACTAATGACACACGGTCGTATTTCCCCAATCCATAAACATATTTTACGACAGCATTGTAGGCAACATTTAGCTTACTATAGCTTGTAGTATCGGTTTTAGCAAAAATTTCGCATCCGTATAAGAGAGTTGGCATTAAATAAGTTTTTGCTAAAAGTAGGCGAATTTTAAGTGGCGTGAAATATTGTGTTTTCCATAAGGTTCGCAACATAGAGTAGATTTTTCCAGCAGTAGCATTTATATGGTCTGACCAGGTAAGAGTATAATTAAATATTATACCAAGATTTTTTGCTGTATTTACGATTTCAATTCTTTGATTGTTGAGAATAATTTCTGGTTTTACAATTATTTTCATAGATTTCTTGGTTATAATCAAGCATTTTGATTTAGATGGATTTAGGCAGAGACCATTTGCATTTGCCCATATGTGAATTCGTTTAAGATCCTCATTA
This sequence comes from Eustalomyia histrio, assembly GCA_949748255.1. Taxonomy (NCBI): domain Eukaryota; kingdom Metazoa; phylum Arthropoda; class Insecta; order Diptera; family Anthomyiidae; genus Eustalomyia; species Eustalomyia histrio. The sequence continues at coordinate 10,689,851 of OX456527.1, forward strand.
ATTTTATAAACACAATCTTCAAATTCCATTTTATCACAACTTATGTAGACTTGAACGTCATCAGCATAGATATGAATATTACAGTATGATAATTGGGTAGTTAAATCATTTACATAGATGGTAAATAGAAGAGGGCCAAGAATAGAGCCTTGTGGTACTCCTTTTGTAACAGATAACGGACGCGATTTCTTATTATTAGCAAATACTGATTGTATACGATCCGATAAGTATGATGAAATTAAGCGTATTGATGACGATGAAAAATTAATCATTTTTCTCAATTTCATGGTAAGAACATTGTGGTTAACTGTATCAAATGCCTTAGAGTCTCCAAGAGTACTAGAAACGAAATGTTGCCTTTATCCAAATTTTCACGTAATTCTTCAGACACATCAATAAGAGCAGTTATGCAGCTATGTTTTGGACGAAAGCCTGATTGCCTGCTAGTTAGAAGACCATTATCATTAATATAGCCATATATTTGGTGATGTAATATCTTCTCAAAAACTTTTGACAAGTATGGCAATATAGCGATCGGCCGATATTCATTGTTTGCTTTCGGCGTAGGTATTATTTTTGCATATTTCCAGTTTCCAGGGAATATACTCTTTGTTAAAATTGTGTAAAATATGAATGTTATATAAGGTAGCATTACAGGAAGGACTGCTTTTAAAAATTTTGGGTGAATATTGTCAAAGCCTACAGCATTTGATTTAACAGCGATACAGCTAGATCGTACATCTGATTGATTTACAAGTTCAAAATTAAACTCATTTTCATTCACCATATGAGGAATACTAGGAAGTTTAGTAAATGTTTGATTAAGTTTTTCTACATCTATTTCCGTTGAATGGACTTTCCAATACCAATTTCACGTATAGCTTTCCAAGTTTTCTTTGAACCGACAGCTGATTTAAAAATATTGGAATAGTATATAGATTTTGCACTTTTAATCTTCCTATTTACCACTCGTCTTGCATTGCAATATTCTTCGTGTAACTCCTCAGTTTTAAAACGTTTCCAGCGATTGAATATCAAGTCTCTCTCTTCAATTGCAGTTTTTATATTAGTGTTGAACCATGGTTTTTTCTTGTAGTTATTTATTGATGTTTTCGCAGGTACAGATTTGATGAAAACTTCACCAAGATTTTGTTCCAAAAAATTAAGTTGGCTATCCACTGAAGGCATATAATAAATCGAATCCCAGTCAATATTGGAAAGCTCAACTGATACAGTGTTAAGATCCATGTGTTTAAAGTCATGATATGTGATGGCATTAGTTGATAGTTTTAGTTTAAAATCGAACGTGAGAAATATTAGATCATGTTTCGAAAAACAAGATGCTGTAAGTTGGTCATAGAGAAGGACTTTATCTTTATTACTAACAAAAATAACATCGAGTAATGTATTTCTAGTGGAGGGATAATGAGTGAGTACTGTTGTATTGGTAGGATAAAGGCCAAAAGATTGCATATCGTTTACTAGGTGACTTTCAACTAAAATATTTGAATTAAAATCCCCACATATGACAACTTCATCATGTTTCAGTGTAAGATTTTCAAGAATCTTCATAAAGTTTCCAGTATCAGTTCTCTTATTAGGTCGATACACACATCCAATTAAAATTTTGCTACTATTAAATGAGATTTCCACAAAAATATGTTCAATTTTTTCTTCCTTCTTTTGTTAATTTTTTTTTACTGGGAAAAAAATCCAGCTAAAAAATGAGTTAATTATACTTGGTTAGGAAATTACGTTAAACTGCAAAACCACTCTTTGGTATGGATGGAACTAACGAATCATTTTTGGCTACTTTTACGGAGCTAGAAAAAATCGTTAATCATTTCACGCCAGTCTGCACTATTTATTTAAGCCTCTATTGCTAACTTGTGATTTCAGTATTACAAGTAACTACATATTTCAGTATTTAATAATAATTAATAATAACTTATTTGTGTATATACTCATAAGCTTTAGGTAACCACTTACCTCCAATAATACTACCATCTTAAAAGAAATTCTTATTTGTTTTTTTATTCAATTTTCCATTACCTTGTAATAGCAAGTTTTGCTGGGTAAGCAAATGCCTTGAATTTTTATATTTTATATATAACCGAACTTTATAAAAATAATAACTACATAGAAAATAATATAAAATTGTTCAAAAATTCCTCAATGTATCCTGTGGGGAGACGCACAATGATATTTATACCCTCCACCATGTCCTATGAGTTTGTCATTCCGTTTGTAACATGTTGAAATATAGATTTAAGACCCCATAAAGTATATATATTCTTGTTCCTTATGAAATTTCAAGCTGATCTAGCGATGTCCGCCTGTCTATTGAAATGACGATCACGACGCGAAGACGCAAGCAGTTTATTATTAAAAATGAGCAAAATCGGTCTAACCGCTAGAAGGTTATGAGTGAAAATGTGGAGGAAGGTACCTCTAAATTTTCCATACAAATGAGTGTATTTCAGTACAATTTCTTAGTAGCAACTGGCAAGTAAAATTTTTTATATTGTTTTTAACCTGTCCCATAGAATTGAATAATATTTTATATTCATCTCAAAATTTTTTTTCGCCACTAAAACTTTTTTAACCACAAAAATTTTTTTTCATCTCAAAAAATTTTTTTCACCTCAAAATTTTTTTCCAACTACAAAATTTATTTTCACATCAATAATTATTTATAATTATTATTTATTATTGTTATTATTTTTTTCATTACTTTTTACTTTATTTGTATCAAAAACAGTGAAAACATTTGTTTAAGGACATTTGTGGAGGGTATTCAAAGATTCCACACATCCGAATTTAACCCTTTTTTACTTGGTAGTCATCATATTAATCGTTTTGCCAATAAATGGTAAAAATTCTCCTAAAACGGGTGTTTTAAGCGTTTAAATGTTCTTTGTATGTGGTCTGCTGGAAATTGCATTAGGGGTTGACAAAGACCAAAAATTTTACCTCTGGATGTAAAATCCTGAAAACAAAATTTTAATTTATCACTTTTCAGTGTAAATAATCATTGCCAGATATGTGATTATTAAACTTCGTATCTGGTTATGTTATCGAGTTACTTTTCTTATTACCTTTATATGGGGATGTCGCGAAAAATATAAAATTATGCTTACCCATCAGAATACGAAAAATCAAAAAAAATTGTGGTTATCTATACTCTTACCAGTATGGACAAAAGTAAGGAGTCTAAAAATGGATTTTAAAAATTTTCAAAAACATATTTTTTTCTTAAATAAAATGTTGTCGTGCCGGGAATCGAACCTGAAACTTTAGATTGCTAGCCAACAGCTCTACGATCTGAGCTACCTCGACTGGTTATGAAAGGGACTTGCTGTACACAAGAATTCTTACGCTTTAGCATGCAAAATATCAAAAATATGTGGTTATGTACATACAGCCGTATGCATAAACATTTTGTTGATTTTTATAACACACTTATAAATTAAATTTACATGCAAAACAACAACAAATTTTCTTTATAAGACTTTTATAAAAACCAACTAAATGTCTATGCATACAGATAATAATATTTATAGTTATATATATATAAAAAAGTTGAAAAAATATTGAGTGCAAACCTAGATTTTCCAAAAAATACAATAATCTAGATTATTACTTGATATTTGTAATAATGATAAAAATAAGTCATTATCTGTAACGCATTATTTTTTGATTTCAAATTAAGTAATGGAAAAATTAATTAGTTAGTAACTAATTTTTATAAGTTTAAAAGTAATGCAGAAAGTACGTTGGTACAATTACTGATCCAAAAACTAATGATACCTACTTGTCAAAAAACTTTTAATTTTACGCCTAATTTTTTACCCTATTTTTGGGTTTTTTATCTTAGTAGTCTTACTTATAAAAATCTCATACCTTGAAAAAAGGATCAAGTACGTATTGTATCCTGCTAGCTAGCTATTTTCGCTGTGTTCGCTATAATTTCTAAATAAAACTTAAAATTTGTCTTTGAGATAATACTCGCATTATCCCAAACTGAACGAAAATCCTTTTTTGTTTTTATCTTACAAAGTTTTAATTAAGACGTTTTCTCGCTGCTACGCGATTTCTTTAATATAGAAAAAACCTTTAAAATTCCAAAATTTTAAAAAGTAAATTTTTCTTTAACTTATTTCGTATTTTTCCCCTCTTATTTTTTCAGGTATTTTTTCCAAGTATACTTGGTAAAAAATGGAAAAAAATATCTTATGGTGAGTAACATTTATTCAGTTTTTTTATTTACACTTATATCTTTTTGTGAGAAACAAAATTTTTCATTTCGAGTTTAAAATAAGAGCAAATTCTTAACGTTTAATTTTTCATATCAAGAACAAGAAGCAAATATGTAGTTAACAAACTTATTAACATCAACATGAAAATGATATAACATACATATGTGTGGTAGAAATAATCAACAGAAATGAAAGAGAGAAAACATATACATATTTTTTTTTCATGTCTATCAATGACATGAAATATTGTAGCTATAATTACGAACTCTGTTTTTTTTGTTGAATTGAAAGATTTTAAAATCAATCAGCCTAAAATTCTAAAAAATTTTTGACAAATGTCAAGATTTTTTAATTTGTCAATAAGAATATCACGGGGGAATTTCGGTACTTTTGATGATAAAATTGAACGAAAATTGATACTACGTAGCTATGTCCTGAAATACTTTCGAACATTTAACATAAAATCTTTGTAGTCCTTTAATTTGCGGATTTTCGCTTCATTTATCTTAATTAGGTAAAAATACATATATATTTTTTGAAATTTTTTCATTATATTAAAATCTCGGGTTGTTAGTTTAAATCTTGTCTGAAATTTTTATCATTTAAATTTTGCAATTTCTGAAGGTAGCGAGATTTTGATTTGACATCTACAGTTGTTAAAAAAAAACAACACAAAAAATATATCCACAATATATGTATGTATATTGTTTTATGGCGGAATCCAACTTTGATTCACCTATTGACAAGCGATGGTTAATATACATATGTCCCTATTTTACTATTTTAAGAAAGCTTGCAGGACAATTTTAACAAAACATTATGTTATCGAGGTGTAGCTTTTTAGAGATACATACCTGCAAATTGTAGCCTAATAACATTAGATCATTAGAATGTTATTAAAAATTCACGAGTTCAAAGGTTTAAACGAGTTTTTTATTAAAATCTTGATTTTAGTAATATTATCAGAATTTGGACGAAGATGTGAATGCACTTAACGTTTAACAAATCGAATGAATTCAGTAACGACATTATTTAATTAGGAATAATTTTGGTTTCTTTATCTCTCGGCGCAAGGTGTAATGAGTTTGTGCTAATATTTGTAAAAGTCATAGAATAGTAATCGACTCAGAATATCTACCTGATTCGATTAATAATGTCCATCCTGTCCTTTGGTGAGTGTTATATTGGACCATAAATCATGATTCGGAGTTTGAAAAAAATCATACATAGTACTGATATAAATCCGCATTCCCGACATTTGCTTAAATAAATTTTAATCGAACTAATGATATTTGTATACAATTTGGTTCAGGGACAAACTTAATTGAATTCGGTTACAATCGGATCTTGATCCCACAGCGAGGTCCTATCTGAATTGGGCTGAAATAGTTTTTAAATAAACAAACCTATAGATATCTGGAATTATATTAATTATTATATGATACCTTAGAATTTAGATTGTTAATGTGATATAATCATGCCCTCATATATCATATTTGGACATAGTCCTTATATAAGCACCTTTTCTCGGTATTTGCTTCAAATAACTTTTTGGACTATTTTTTCCTATATTTTCCGACCTGTTCATAAAAAACCATTATGACACTTCTCAGAATTTCGACCACTTCCCGACTTACCCAAATAATACTTGGTGTATACTTGGCCAGACTATTTAATATTTTTACTAGTTTGTGTCTAACACGTTTTTATTGAGCTAATTCATTTGAATTCATAAAAATAGCAGTTTATCTTAAATCAAAATTTCGGTGAAACCCATTTAATTCTTCTCTGCTTTTTCTTAAAGCGTTAATTATAATTCACTTTAACTAATTACTGTTAATTTGCAAAGCTCTATACTGGCAAAAAATAATATTGCCTAAATATCTCCAATTATCTCTGTGATTGATGCTATTAACAAAATGATTAATTCTAAAACGAATAGCCATCATTTGTAATATTGATCTTTGTTTTATTAAATCAATAACATTATTATTCAACAAAATTTTAATTCTACGAATTTAAGCAGTATTTTTATACCCTCCACCATACACTCACCAAAAAAGTCTGTAATGGCAACTGAAAATTTTGCTGTTATTACGGGATATTCTGCTAATTTGAGCCCAGCGGTATTTTTTGCTAATCTTAGCAACACATGTCTGCTGACGTGTAGTACAATGAATTTAGTAGTAAAATTAGTAGCCGCTACTAAATTTTAGTAGACTTTTTGTAAAGTGGAATTTAAAATCTGTTTGCTAAAATCAGCAAAAAAATTACTAAATACTATAAATATTAGTACAAAGTTTTAGATTTATTTTTTTTGTCGAGCATCAAAAATTTTAATTATATTTTTTAAAAGATGTTTTATACAAAATTAAAAAAAATCAAAGGCTTAAAAATCTTAAAAATTGTTAAAACATAAACGAATTTATCATTTTGTTTTAATTTGGTAATTTCTGTTTTGAAAAATATTTTAGTCAATTTTTTTTACTTTTAAGGTTAAATTTAATTGTTTTTAGGGCTGATTCTAAAAACCCCTTTATAGTGCTATTTTAAGTGGATGTCCTCTTTTTAGACATGAGTCGGTATCTTCACTTCCGATCCCTTTTTTAATCCTATGTAACATTTTAGGGCAATTTAAGTTTGTATGTATAAGTTTTAATTATTAGAAATAACCTTTTTTTTCAATATCGACTTTTTTAAATTTAGTAATTTTTTTGCTTATTTTAGCAAATCGGCTTTAAAAAATTTGTAAAATGATTTCTGAAATTAGCAACAAAAATTTGTAGATATTCTGTAAAAATTCTGTAATTTGTAAAATGTAAATAGCAAACAGATTTGCTTAATAATAATTTTTTTACTAAAAATCAGTACAAAAATAGTAAAGTGGGATTGAAAACCGTTTACAAATTTTTCTACTAACTTTTTTTTCTGAGTGTTATGGTATATACCCTATCAGTTTGTCATTCCGTTTGTAACATGTTGAAATATAGGTCTAAGACCCCATAAAGTATATATATTCGTGATCCTTATGCAATTTTAAGTCGATTTAACGATGTCCGTCTGTTTGTCTGTCCGTCTGTCTGTTGAAATGGCGATCACGACGGGAAGATACATGCGGGGGTGCCTATTTTTACCCAGATTATTGTACTTCCTCCCGAGCAGTTTGGTATTGAAAATCAGCAAAATCGGTTCAGCCGTTAAAAAATTATGAGTGAAAATGTGAAGATACCTCTATATTTTCCATACAAATTGGTGTATTTTAGTACAATTTCATAGTAGCGACTGGTATATAATATATTTTCTTATATTTTTTCACCAGTCGCTTAGAAATTAATAATATTTTGGGTTCACCTCAAATATTTTTCACCTCAAAAAATTTTTTTTACCACTAAAATTTTTTTTCACCACAAAAAATTTTTTTCACCTCTAAAAATTTTTTCACCTCAAAATTTTTTTTACACCAAAAAATTCGTTTTCGCATCCAAAAAAGTATTTTACCTCAAAAAATTTTTTTCACCTCCATAATTTTACTTCAAAAGTTTTTTACATTATTTCTATCAAAAACAGTAGAGAACATTTGTTTTAGGATATTGGTGGAGGGTATTCAAAGATTCGGCACAGCCAAATTTAAGCCTTTTTTATTACTTGTTTTCAGTACACTACTTCTAAAGAATATTTAAATATTCATTTGATATGATTTGATTTTGACTATCGGTTGATGTTTGACTAAACTTCTTGCCAGTTTTTTTAAAGTTTTCCCTTCTACTCATATTAATAAAATTCATTTCATTTTAAATACAATTATGAACATTTTTAATTAATTTTATTTATTTATAAAATTGGCTACAACTAATGTAAAACAAACAACATTTGTATTATATCGTTTAAAAGTAATAATTACAATACTTGTACGTTATTGCTAAGATGTAAGAATGCAAATGTTTTAAATACTTTAAAATTTTTCTTTTTTATAAAAGATAATACATTATTAATTAAAGTAGTTTTTAAAATTAATGGCATTGTTTTATAATAATTTTTCAAAGCCTAGTCTTTGGGTATGATAATAATTTTATAATTTTTATCGTTTAACTTTATAAAGCTAAACAGTTTTTTTTTTAAACAAATTTCTAATTTAAATATGGCAACCTTTTATTTTAAAAATATTATTTATTGCTTTGTTTCATACGGATTACTTATTAAAATTATCTATTTGTTTTAAAACCCAACTTCTAGTACTAGTGGGACTTAAATCAGAAGGACACATTATAACGCCAGGACAAGCGATAGCTTCAGTAAATCTATCTGGACGTTTTGAGGGGGATTTTATTATAGGTGGAGGAGGTACATGCAAAGGTTTAGGTTTTACAGGAGGATGAGGTTTATTACTACTACTAAATGAGGGTAGAGATTTAAAGTTGTTGTCGTTACGTCTTTCATTATCATCACTATAGATGGCTGAATCACGAAAATCATTTTCCAAACAGGCTTCTACACATTCCTCATATTCAAAACTATCAGAGGGTTCACCATAATGATCATCAACTGGTTTATGTTCACAAACACTATCATTTGAAGAAGTTATAACAGAATCCCTTTGCATTAGATTGGGATCTTCACATTTGTTCATAGAAAATAATGTTCGAGGATCTGCATAGTCAACGTGAGCCATACGTTCTCCTATAGTCTCACTACCCTGTAGATGTAATATAGAATGACGATCCTTATCAAAACTATCGGAACCACGACGTTCTAAATTATGTGCCGAACGACTTAAACCATTGGTAGAAGAAAAATCTTCTGCCAATAGAGTAGAATTGCTCCATAAACGTTTGAGTAGATTACGGGCTTGTTGGGTTCGTGTTTGATTTACTTCGGTTATGGAAGTGTAGATCGGACTAGAGTGATAACTTGCTGACATTTGTGAAGTATTAAAAGAATTTTGTTCACTTAAATTTTCCGAATTAATACTGTCTCTTTCTTTTAGAGTGATGGTGGAAGATGTTGTAGAACTGTGTTTACTTAAATTAGTTTCCTTGATATTACATCGATTGACTTCTTCTTCTCCCACATTCTTTAATACTCCCTCGGCTGTATAGACTAGTGTTACATAATCGGAATCTGGTCTAGGAGAAGATAATTTGGCTTCTATAGGTTTGTTATGCTGTGCCGATTTAGAACGTCCCATAGTGGGTGAAAATTTATAGGGAACATGTACATTCCGTAGTAAACTTTCATAAATAGGTTCTTCGGTGAAATCATTAGTCAACGATTTATATTCCATACAATCTGTTTCATTTTCTAAAGGTGGTGGCGATCTAGAGGGTGGTCGAGGTGGTAATTCTGGTGGATGGTCTGATTTGTCTAAACTTTTGGTAGATTTAAAATCAAGACTTTTAGATGAATGCATACTTTTTTCCACCGATCGCTTCTTTTGTATTTTAGAGTATAGTTTATCAAATTCTTTACTATTCTTTAGTAAATCTAAAACAATTTCGGCATCTTGTTTAGCTTTTTCCGTGGGTGAGAGTATAAATGAAGTTGATATTTCCTGACTGGATTCAAAATCATTTCCCTTCTTAACCACATCGGGTAAACACATGGTAGAATTTGCTTTATCTTTAGTCGTCAATTCCAAATCATTTGATTTATTTTGTTGCAAAATATTTTCAGAAGATTCGGTTATTTTTAATACTGTTTCATTTGAATCTTCAAATTCACTTAAAGCCATATAGAATGTAGAAGTCTCTTTAGTTTTATTTTTCTGACGTTTCAATGAAGAAATACGTTTTGTGTTAGTTTTATTGGCAGTTGCTGTAGTATCGATTGTATTCTTAGCATCCTTGATTTTAGTGGCATCATTATTTTCCTTTTCCAAACATTTCTTTTCAAAATGTTCTATATAGTGACTAATTCTGGGTACAGATTTACTACGTTCTTTAAGGGGTTTACCACCACCACCAAATCTAAATGATTTATTAGATTGTCGTGTAGATTTACTTGGAGTATCATTTTCAATTTTTTCCGAACATTTACATTTTTGGTTTTTAGCACAATTACAATTTGCAATTTCTTCAGTACTTAATAAAATAGTTACTTTATTTTCTAATTCCGTGGAGGTTAATGCTTTATCATTAATACTTTCCGCACTCTTGGATATGGATTTGTTGAAGGGCATATTATCCTTATTGGGTGTTGATTCATTAGACATATCCAGTGGGTTTGCCGTAGTCATTGTTTTACGTTTTAATTTAGTTTTACGCAATTCACTACGCCTAAATTGATTACGTCTCTCCAGATAGGTGGGTGTTGAAGAAGCCGAATTCAAACCCCATCTCCATGATATCTTATCCGTAGAACGTTCTGAAATTTTATAAAAAATTTAGAATTAATACTTTGTTGCAATAATAATTCCTCAATGCAAGACAAATTATATATTTCAAACAAAAGCGTTATGAATTGAAGCCAATGTAGTGTTTTGTAATGGTTTTCAGTTGGTAATTATGTGCCAATAACCCATGCTTATTTATTTGGTGAGTTAATGTGCAGTTTATTTTGGTGCATGGTTTTTTTTTTTGTGGTTTATAAAGCATTTTTGACTGGCAGTACTAACCCTAAATTGTGTCAATTTTTATTTGATTATTTTTTTTTAATTGAATTTTTTTGTGTGGTTTTATTTCAATTCACCCCTTTTTCGTCGTTTTAAATTTTTAAGCATTGACTACATCACTAAAATTGAAAGAAAATTAAATATTGTGCCAAAATTAGAATAAAGGTGTTAATTTCTTTTGTTTAAATATCTTTTATTTATGTTATGATGTAAATTTTCCTGTAAGTATAATGAAAATGAGTTTGTTTTCAAGTGATTCTAATATGCAAGACTTCTAATGATGTGAGACTTATTTTATTTTAAAAGCATTTGAAATATGCGCCACGAGATTGTTATTTTTATAGAAGGAGTCGTTAGAAATACTCTACTCTAGAAAACCGCTAAGCCCGGCCAAATTCCTACTACAAAAAAAAAAAGACTTTTTAAAGTGAACTCATTTGAAAATCATTTTGGGAATTTTTACCATAATTTTGGGTTTTAAGTCCTTTTTGACATAATGCTTGTAAAATATTCACAAGTAATCGCTTTACCCCTCTGGGGTATTAAATAATTTCTGGAATATGGTCCGGCATCGTGAAATATACGAAATATACGTATGAAACGGAGAAGTAAATGATAATACTGATAAAAAGGACCACATACTGAAAGATCTTTTAAGAACTTTTAGTTTTTGATGTTTTTTTTTTGGAAAATTGAAACTTTAACATAATTCTAAGGGAGCGGTTTAAATTACCGAATCAGTGTCCCGACAGATGGGGATTTTTTATTTTAAAAATTTTGAACTATTTTTCAATATTTCTGATTTGCAAGTTTGACCCCTCGATTTACCTATTGAAATGTCTTGTAAAAGTCCAATATTTTAGCAGGACAATTCAAAGAGATTAAAGGACAATTACAAAAAAAAAACATTTTCAAAATCTCAAAGGGGTCCCTTGAACACTTCTCGGCATGAGTATACTCAAATGAAGGGTAATTTTGTTTGGTATTCAAATGCAAAAAAAATATTAAATACTTTAAGGCAATTCTCCACAATATTGATCCATAAAATATTTTTCTCTGGGTCAAGAATTACATAAAGACAGGCCCTCAACTCGTATAAAAACTTAGATAGAACTATCTTTTTTTAGATTCTAGTTAAGTAGAAGGCTTTGCAAAAAATCGATTATTATTGAGTAAGGTAATTAAAGTCTTCGCGAATACCGCGAAGGATTCAAAGGTTTTCTCATGAAAGGAGACAAGTGGTTACAAGTGGCTCTCATCAATTGGAGTTGATGAAAAATGTATTTTTTTCTTATCTCCAAAATCTTTACTCATTGGCCAACAAAGGTCGGTGAATACACTAACGACGATGTATTATTAATTACGGCCGTTCACAAATTCTGATCAGAGACTACTGTTTGCAAGGTTTCTTTTTTAAGGGACAGCCCAGGCATTAACATTTATGCGGATTGCTCGAAAACTAGTGGGTTGGGTTTCAATAGCTGCTTCTGCCTTCCGTGTAATACTACCATCTTTCATGATTGACCTAGGAATGAATGAAATTTATTAATATAAGAACGCAGGGGAATCGTTGAAATTTATGGGTTGTTTTTTATAATAAATTCTTTCAACCAAGTTGGGTAGAGAAACTTTTCAATATTCAAAGGAGACGAAAAACCTTACCGAGAAAGGATGAGAAATACCTTATATGGTTTCCACAACAGTTGAAAGACTTTTGGAGGGAGGTGCATATCAACCAGTAGATGTACATCACAAAGCCAATAAAGATCCATCTTTTATTAGTCTCATCAGAAATAGATTTCCTCTTAAAAACCTAGGAATTGAATACAATAAGTTCGAGATGTGGGAGGGACTATTAAGAATGCTTTGCACCGGAGATATAGCAACTGTGGGGACAAGGACAAGAAGAACGAAAATTCTTATACATTCTTTTAACATGTGAAAAATTAGTATGCTCTCAAGACTTACAGAATACTGCACGATAAGGTTTCTCAATTAAAAATAACTACAGAATTTGTGGGATGAGTTAGTGCAGCATCTGTTATGTGAATGTCTTGGAATGGAGAAGCGATGACTCCCGTCATCTGAGGTGTATATTCATTCATAAAAAACCTGAATAGTCAGAGGAATGAATCACTTTCCAAACTATCTAAGGGACACACACTAGCAACTGTAGCTCAGTAAAGACTTTGCGTATTATTTAATAAACCTAGACCTCATATAATGTGATTCTAATGCAGTTTCGTTCTATCGCGAACATATACCGGGCGGTGTTCATTCTATAGATCCACGATTTCAAAGAAGTTGAGCGCCCCGGTAGACTAGTTGGTAAAGTGCTAGCTTATCAGTGTGGGGGTCGTGTGATCGATTGCCACTAGAGGCTCGGGTCTGTTTACGCTACAAAGAGCCGATAGCCCTCGTTGCTTGTGCTCGGTTAGGGTATTAGGATATAATTTTTAACATAACACAGTCACTAATTCGTCCCACGACTACCGTCTTGTGAAAACCCCATATAAATAAAGCCCACATTCCAATGCATTTCATGAAGTGTTATCAACAAAAAGTGAACATCATTTCGAACACTAAACTAACTTGGGAAAAAAACATTATTAGTAATCTTGCATACATACATTCTTTTTACACATTTAAGCAATTTCATTTTCATTAAATCGTGTTAAGTGTTCCCTTTTAATATATTTTTTTTTTGTTTGCATGTTGTCCAAGCACAACAATTTACAATTTAAAACAAAAAAAAGTTAAATAAAAACGAGACAAAACAAAAATAAAGTTAAACTCTCAAGAAAAAAAAACTTCCGCTTTAGATCACACCTACATACCTTCCTCATCACCCAGTTGGTAAACCAGCTCTTTAGCTCGCAATGGAATGTTATCGAATTTTTCGAGTATGACACTTTTAATGTGTTGAGTCCATAGGCGTTTCTGGTCACGATTTTTAGCTGTTAACTTGATTTGGTGTTTCGGTTCATCGTATGGTATTACATAAAAGCTAGTTGGCTCACCAGCCAAATGTTCACTCAGCATGAGATTGTTTTGCTAGACAAAATGGAGATAAGCATTTGCTTTATTAAAATAGAAACTAAACACTAACTCCTATCCTTTTGCAAACTAAAACTCACTGAAAAGTCCAATCAATACAACAATTGAACTATAAAACCACAAAATTGAAAAACAACTTACGTGTATGTAACTTTTAAATTGTAAACGATTATCCTCTTTGGCTTTGGCTATAATTAACATAGTGGCAAATAGTAAAACCTTACGAGGTTTATTGTTCTCCATGAGTATACCTTCCAAACGTAATTCACCCAAAACTGTAAGTTCTGCAAAAGAGAAAACAATTTTGTCATTGTGTTTATACAATTGAAAATTTTCAAAATTTACCTGGTCCCAGCCAGCCATCTAAAATACCCGATAACTCTTTCACTCTTGTCTGTTGTTCCAATTTTTTTTTAACTTGATCTATATTACGGGCCACTTGACGCATTATTTCATAAGCCTGCATTACTTCCTTTATATCACAATGTTTTCTTAAATTCTGTAGTGTCAAAAAAAAAAGAGAATATTAAATTTAGTTTTAAAGTTGATGTGTGTGAAACTTACATCTAATAGCAGGTGATATTTTAAAATTCTCTGTACTGGCTTTAACAAATACGAACCCAAAGGCAACGTATGATGTAACATTCTTTGGGTTGAAGCCAATAAGGCATTTGTATGTGTTGCCTGTAATAACTTCGTTAGCAATGATATGGCTTCTGGATAACTGGTGCTGAAAAGAGGATGATGTTAAATTGATTACATTCTTTTTATATCATAAATTCTACTTAATTGTATGTAAATTTTTTACACTCTACTCTTATGTTGGTTAAGATTTTCAATGGACAGAGTGTGTGTTCAATTAATAAAAATGTACTTGTGGAAAAACTGACTAAACATTTTTGCAAAATTGTTCTTTCATAACAAATCGGTCTTAGCTCCAATGGGAAGTTTCTGTTTGGGGATTATGACTAAAATTTTTTGGAAATGGGTTTTACGTTCGTGGGATTATGATACACATTTTGGGTACATAGAAAAAGTACCGAAGATGATTAAATTTAATACAGTTCTTTTGGCATGTTTCTACCTAAGGGGGTGCATCTACTAAGTATTTCCTGTCTTTGTCATTCATTGATACGTTAGTCTCGGCATTTGTTTTTCCCGTAATTGCGAAGACAAACTATAGTAAATTATTGCATTCTGGACCCATTTTCTGTAATTTTAGCATCGAAAATTTTTCTGCAAAAGACATATCAAGCAGGCGCCTGGAAGTTGATATAATTTTAAATATTTGACGAAAAGAAGGAAAACGAAGTTGACGAAGCCCGCTCTGGGTTGCACCGGGTGGCTCGAATTCGGCCTTTAAATGAATTTGGGAGTTAAGTGCTATGGGAGTACTTAAAGAGGCCGCTGCGTTATGTATGAGAGATATAAATCTCATACATATTATTTTTTTAAATTAATGTTGTCGTGGTTGAGGATCGAATCCACAACTGTTTGTGTAACAAAACCCAAACCATTACACCACAACGCCCATAAATTCGAATTCAGCCTTTGAAGGAATTTTGCTTAGGGTAGCGGAAGACAAGTTGCCGATAGATGTAGAAAATATTTTTGGAAATTTTAAGGCAATTCGTAATTGATCTTCGATTATCATCAGAATATCTGAGATTTTCAAAGTGAAAAAATTTTTTTCGAAGTTGTTTGCAAAAATTATTTCGCTTTTAATTATTGATAAAAAGCGAAATTTGCGATCAGACAAAATTTTCAGTTGATCAAAAATCCTTTTTTTCGAATTTGCTATGGAGACTGCCAATTTTGTCCGACAGAAATTTTTTTTTCTTCGTTAATAAGAAACAATCCAAAAAATGTCGAACCCAAAAAAAACACCACTCTATTCGGTAATTCCAGATTTTAAGATGAAAAGCGTTGGTCGAAGATCGATTTGGGTAAAACTTTAAGGAAAAAAATTGTTCATCAAACCACAACTTTTTCCCTGTCCTAAGCAAAAGTTCTAACTCCAGTGTGGTCTATCGGCAGGATTTAAAAGCTGATAGTTGTTTTAGATAAGCCCCTCATATGAATCCAGCATCTTAGGACCTTTAGAAAATATTGCTTGCATGGTCTTATTGGTACTCCAGGAGTTCGGAAATACAAAAAGTAGTGACCTTATGAGACACATAAAAGTTAAATAGTTTATTGATAAACGGGTTGCAAAGATCGCGGATAGAGTATAACTAAAACATTAGTTTGGAAATCATTGATTGGAAGAAGCTAAAATATAGTTGTTAGACTGCTGCAAGCAGAAAAAAGGATATTGGCATAAGGATTTTCGGTCATAACATTCGGCCTCAATATTTCAGACAGAGATCTTTGCAGTCTTTGTATTGGCGACTGATATTCATGGCACGAAAGTTGGAAGTTGGCGTATTTACATATTAATGCGAAATTAAGCGTACTGATGTGGCGAATTCACTAATTTCGAAAAGCGTTGATTGCTTTAAATGCCGCTTGCGAACTGTCGTCCTCTTTTTGGATGATAGCCTTTTTGTAGCCTACCGCAATGTACAAAAGGGAAAAACTTAAAGCATAGAATAAATCTGAGTTAGCCGAACTAGAACACCAATTTGGTCCGCGTTAGCGAAGAAATTTATCCAGAATTAACTTGAGACACTATGCGCCTTGTAGAAATTAAAGGAACAAATATATATATATGTAACTTTAGACGGCTACTTGATAGGAACAACAACAAAAAAGTGGTTTACACCAGGTGTGCTTGCTTTAGCAGCTTGATAAAGGTAGAGGCTATTAAGGTACATCTTTTACTAAAAGGAGTTATAGCGAGTGCATGACGGTGATCTAGTGCTCTACTCTTGTTCTACCATTCTAATATAGGTTTTACCGTTTTACGACGATTCCTTCTGATATGTCTCGATATGATATGTCTCGAGGTTACAATAATATTCTGAATTTATTGTTTTACACCTTTGAAGATAGTCGATCAATAAAATACCTTTGTAATCCCAGAAAACCGTTGCCATAATTTTTAAAAGCAATTTTCTGTGAATGAATTTTGTAAATTTCAAACATGCTTCCATAAAAAAATATTCCCGTTTTTTTCTTACCGATATGAGCGCTGTTTAAGGCCTTCTTTATAGCGCTAATTCCTACACTGCCTTCACTTATACAAGTTGCACAAGCAAATAAAAACGTCACTACCTAATTTGGCTCAAGAGTTGTGACAAACTTACGATTGGTTGGGACAATGACTTTTTTCTGGGTTTGCAAATAGTTTCACCGAGGATATCTTCGGGATAACTGCATATTTATTAAAATAAAAATTTATCTTTTTTTTGTATGTTATTCGCACCCAAAAATACAAAAAAAAGTAATCATAGTTTCTTTGCTCTCTAAAAGATATTTAAGTTTTTATCAAGATCTGAAGGTGCGCGTAAGGAGTTCTAAGGATGATGTATATGGGGACACATAGACATTTTTTAATTTTTTATTTTTCGTGTGTCCCTAAGCAAAAGAGACACAAGTGAATGTTTTGAGATGTACAGTCTAGAGCAGGGGTGCCCAAAAGTTCCTTATGGAAGAGCAAACACCAATACATTTAAAAAATAACTAATTTTGATTCAATATTTTTTATTGTAAAAACCAATACATATAAAGAAAAAAGAAAAAAAAAATTTCATATCATACGTTAAACAAAATCTACATTGATGATCACTGTCGTCAATGTTTACCAGCAAAGCATACGAAAGTGTTGTTGCTTTGCACTTGCGAGTATATAGTGAAGAACGTATTGCTAGTGTTGAGTGCTCTATGCGTGTATTAAAACAAACAGCCTATATCTAAGTGCTTTTACAAAAATAAATGAGAACCAAGCGCATTGGGCTTGGGCACCCTTGATATAGAGTTACAGTAGACTTCTTTCTTTTCAAGATTTATTTTACAAAATAAAAATAAATTTTTAAAATATTCTTACCAATAAGTAGTATAAACATCAAATCCTTCCTTTAATTCTATGAAACATTTTGCTGTTTTTAATGGGTCCAATATTGATTCTGAAAGATGTTTAAGTAATTCTGAATTGAAGAGATAAACATCTTCGATATTGGAAAATAATACATCAAGTTCATCTTGTTTCAAACAAGCACGTTCTTTCCAATCCAAGAGATATCTAATGAAGAAAGAGAAAACAGAACAAAAGTAAAAAAAAAACGTTTAAGAAAATAATAGAACTTTGACTAATAAGTTTTTGTATACGTGGAGACTTTTGTCACAGCGACAGCCTTTACATTTATTCCCATATAAATTTTAGATCAGGCTACTAAAAAGGACTGATTGTCTTTAGGCGCTGCGAAAAAAGTTTCTAGTACAAAACTTCCACTGAATTCAAAAAAAAAGGCTTTAAATTTAAAGTTTTGTTTCAATTTAAAGTTTTGTTAATTGCCTTGCTTTTATTATGTAAACTCACCCTCTTATTACTTCTCCCAAATCGTTAACATAATTTCTTTCCGATTCTATGATCTCCATGCATGCTCTTTCAAATACTGTCATACCCGTATGAGGATCAGCTAATTCATTTTCATCTGCCAAACTTTCTACACTAGCCAAATAAGAAGTATTAAGTTTACCACTAATATGATCGGTACCCGAACTCGAACTTGAACTGGAGGATGTGGAACATATAGACGATGAAGACAAAGGACGATGTTTTAGTTTTGCTATATCGGGCAACATTAAGCTGGACATTTTTCGTGATTCTTTGGGTGAAAATTTCGATTTAATATCCGACAAACGATCCAAACTTTCAGCTGATATTTGCTCATGATCATCTTCCTCTGCCTGATCTTGTAAAAACTGAGAACGTGGTAGAGTGTTGGTTTGTTTAATAATTATATTTTTTTGAGCAAAATCTCGGGCGGCTAAACTTTTAGAGCGGGCATATGATAGGGGATGATGGTTAGGACTACGTTTGTTATTAGTTGGTGAGATCACAGGTTTGTTAAGATCCTTAAAGAGATCCACATTACTGCTAGGTATTTGAAATTCTTTAGCATTAGCCGCTAGAGTAAGATTTTTTAAATTTTGTGAAACTACTGCAAAATTAATGGTCTCCGTAATGGGATTTTCGGTTGTTAAACATTCTAACGACATATTTGATGATCCATCCAGGGAGGAAGTATGCTTTAATAAACAGTCTTTTTCAAAATTATGTCTGGGTAAACTAAATTTACGTATACCATGATTTTTGACACTAGAACTATCAAAATTAAATGTTGTATGATTGGTAGGTGTTTTATCATCATCTACTCCGGGTATGGGATATATGGCAGGTGTAGGAGGTTTTCTTATACTTTTTGATTTAACATCAAAACGTCGAAATTTCTCTAGATCTACCGATAAATTATTATTAAATGTCTCCACCAAATCTGTACCAGTTTGTGTAAGTTTTCCAGTAGTTTTTGATAAAGGTATATGCGAAAGTTTATGTTTAGGACCGGTGGTGGTGGTGGTGCTGCTGTTGGTGATGTTAATAGAGGAGGAAGTCTTTTTTGTATAATGCTGTTGTACAGGAGTACTAGATCTTATTTGATATTGTAAAGCGTCAATATCCACCGCATCTACTGCTTCTGCATCCGAGTGATTGATAATTCTTTGAACATTTGGTGATAATATCCTTATGTGAGAACGTTGTTTATTCGAAGAACCATTAGTGGACGAAACAGATTCCAAAGATCCTCTTAAACTACTGCTACAACTACCACTGTTTGAGTTGGTTAAAGTGGAGGAATTCTGTAGTTCTTCACAATCTTGTGAAGTTCGTGTACTTTTAATTTCGGCTAATTTGGAATATTTTTCCAAACGACTTAGATAGGCATCCAAAGGTGGTCTTGGAGTTTCTTCTGTATATAAATTTGATTCTTTGTTATTATCACAGTTTAAAGAAATTGTAGTAAAAGAGTTGTTATGATTACTCGAAGAACTTGAATCCAAACTTGTGGTTAACGTGTCATAGATACCCAATAGAGAGGGTGTTAAATCCGTGGAACTACCTGAAATTAAAAAATAGGAAGTTAATTATAACAACAAATATTTTAAACAAAAACATAATAAATAATTTTATATAGTTCTATTATGCGCAGCCTAAATTGGGATTTCAATATAATACTATTTATTATAATCTTGAATAACTTATGACTTCCTGAATAAAATTTTGTTGAATAATGACAAAAGTATATCCTCATCACCTTTTGTAAAGTGTAGAAAATATGTTTTTTTTTTTTTCTTCAAAGAAAGAAATCAAAATCTTTTGTTGCAAAGATTTCTGAATCAATCATTTATGCATTCCAAAGTATTTAATCATCAACCGTATACACATTTGCGCAATTTTTGCTTTAGCTTTGGTTAACATCATCCCAAAAGCATGTGTTTGTTATTCCTTTAAAAGAAAAAACTAAACTTACAAAAAAAAAAACATTGTAGTTGTTATGGAAGTTTATTATTCTGGGCAACCTACACATGCCTTAAGTATGCATTCGTTCACTGATCAAAGCCTTTTTTATTTAAAGTTTAGTTTTGTATTTTATAATTCTGTATCGTGTCTTATAGGCGCCAGTATTCAGTATTCATTTTATACTTTTTTAATTTTCATTTCTTCGTCATCACTAGCAGTGGTGTACATAGTGGTTGGTGGTGGTGCTGGTGGAACTACTACTATTTACTAGTGTTAGTGATCTTGTATTTTATAAAGTTATTGTATGTTTGGAGTATGTATGGTGCATGCTAAATTGCAATTGCCCACACTGAGCAGATACTTATAACATTTATACATATTTCATATACAATTAATAATAATTTTGCCCGAACTCTATGAATGATACACACGTGCTCTTCCAAGCACATTGTGCACATACTACCTTACAAAGAAACATTGTACTTAGGCACCATCAACATCATATTACATTGCTTGCAATGGGAATACTTTATTAGGGGTAATCACATATGGTCATCCAATATGCAAGCATGTTGTTAAAAAATGCGATATGCATAATAATTCTAAATTAAATCAGATCTGTGGGAATTATTTTTTAAAATAAAAATATTTCATTAAAATCGATTTATGTTCTTTCTGTTAACTAGATCATTTAACCTACTTTGATACTTATTTTAATTTTGGTATTCTAAAAGAAAACTTAATTCACTTTTGCACGTTATTTAAACTTGAAAATGGACTGCTCACCTTCGAGGACGTGATCGGGATCTTTACTGCACTCATAATTTTAATCTAACATGATTTGCATAAGGATGATAAACATATCGCTCATTTGCGAAAAGAAATAACAAAGAATCGATTTCGAGATAAATGCATTTAAAGTTCTCAATTGAGCCTAACTACCGAGAAAAGTACAAAACACTTTTGGTCAATGGGAGAAATAGGTATCAATACAATATCAATATTTCTGCGTCAGTAACTCAAAAATAGAGTTTTTTGAGTTATGCCGTTCTTCTCGCAAATGAGCGAAATGTGGTTCTTTATCCAAAATTCTAGTTGTTTGTCCAGGTTTTGGGATTTTTCTCATACTTTTACTTCCAGGGTAAGAGAATTCAAAACAAGTTAAAGGCGGGCAGGACGTTTATATGATATCTTACACCACAGTACGATTTTGGTCATATTCCTGGAGAGACTTTAAATTAATGGGGCATTAAAAATATTGAAATTCAATAATAGACGTAATAAGAAGTGGATCTAGATAAAAAATTGATGTTTGTGGATATCAAACAAACATCAGCATAAAATTACTGCCATATATAATAATGTGGGGTTATATTTTGTAAAAACGCGTTAAAAAAGTTCAAATCTAGATTTCTTCAATATCGAAACATATCGGGGTTCTGAAATGTTTGCTCTCTGTTAGGTCAGATGTTCTAGTCACGTATATGGGCTGCACAATTTTGAGTTTTTGGTTTTTTTTTTGGATCTTAAAATTTTTGGCTTTTTAGCCGAGTCGGGTTCACAAAATTTGGTCCATCACATAGGGAGTTCTGCTTTCCGCATTGCTACATGATGCATGATTCACTCAGACGATTCATTCAGAAATTTTATTCCATAGAATAAAAAAACCACGAAAGAGCAATAGAATTTTTTAAAATTTTTCTTATTTTCGTAAAACTAGTAAAAAAAATTAAAGTCAGGCATGCCGACTATATCGGATGCGTAGTTTTAGATCCTATATAACATTGACAACCCGAATTTTAACCGAATATCTGCGGATTACAAATGTCTTAATAACATTTACTATATAAGGGCCGATTCTAACCAAATTCAATAGAATGATCTAATTCATGAGAATGATCTAATTTACTTATAAGGTAATTTTTAGAACTTTCTCCAAGAGTGCGGTAAGAATGTGGGTTTAAGAGAGAAAAAGTCTCTTTAGCTAGAATCCCAAAAATCTATTCCCTGGATTATGGTCTAATTAACTGATAAGGTACTAACGGCCTGCCTAAACCGCTTTAGCTAGAAAACTAAATTTTTGTAATTACAGGTCCCCTGGAGCCCTGACTAATTCACTTATAAGGTATTATTTAAAAATTTCACCAGGAAGGTGGTAAACGGCCTGTCAAAAACAACTTTGACTATAAATATGAAGTTAAAAACATGCGTTCCTTAAAGAGATAGAAAGGGGAAAAAGTCAACCAGCCCAAACAATCGGAACTGAAAACTTGCAATTTAGCATGAAGGTTTCTGCTTCGGGACATGAAAAAAAAGATTCCTTCTTGGAAAGACTGAACAACAGAGATGCAGGCCGACCCAAAATTTCATTGGCGGCGGTTAAGTGATCTTGGTCAGTAAGGCGGTTCTTGTAGTGACCAATTTATTAAAAATTTAAAAAAAAAATTTAGGAAATAATAAAAAAATTGATTCCTTGTCTCTTTTTATTTATTATACGGCTTAGCCAAAAAGTATATAATTTTCTATAGAGTATTTTTCCCGCTCTACCAGAAATTCAACATGGTACAGAGTTCAGCGGCAACATTTTTAAATGAGAGGGCAACATTCTCAAAGTTGCTAAAGTGTTGAAATACATTAAATTTGGTGTATGTAGTGCTGCCACATAAACAGTGTAGTTTTTTATCCAAGTTTTTGGGATTCTTAACTGTTTACCATTTTTTTCATGAAAACAATTTTTTTTCAAATTATTGCATTTTTTATAGGTTTTTAGTTATATGTTGCAACAATTAATAGCATATTTATTCTCTTTATTATATATTTTTACCATAGAAATGGGAAATAATGGATATGAATAGACATAGTTGGTCAATGTGTGTGTACACACTTTAATACTTTTTATGTCACAATGTTATGTTTGAATTCGTAACTATTTTTTAACACAATTTTTTTTTTGTATTTTTTTACTTTATTAGACATGTCTAATTTTAGTAAAAATAAATAGTATATTGAACAAATATTATACTTTTATATGAAAAATCTGAAAAAATACATGAATAAAATAAAAAAACATTTTTTTTATGAAATAATCTGAAAAATCTCTAGCATCCCAAAAAACGGCAAAAAAATAGTTAAAATTGGTTATATGGCAGCACCGCTAAACACTACTAAAAGTTGCCGAACAAAACTCACCTTTGTTGCTGCCAAACTATGTACTAAAAAGTTCGTGAGAGACAAACATACTCTATAGAAAATTATATACTTTTTGGCTTAGCCGGCAAAAACGTTTTTGAGAGCGATTTTGCCTTTACTGAACGGCGACTTGCATCTCTGCTGAGTATATGTATGGAAATTGTGATTCACAAAGAAGGTATCCTATAACGGATCTTAAGGAAATGTGGATATGTTGTAGAAGAGAAAAGAAATAAGGGATGTGAAATGTTTTCCAGTTGCTCAATATAAGTATTTTGGGGTTTTATTTGGTTTATAAGCAAGGATTAAAAACTTCTTAAACACAAAAGTTTTGAACAATTTAAAAATCAATTTTGCCTCTTAAAATAAGATTGGAGAGTTAATAAACAGATAATACAAAAAAACAAAATTCAATGTATTTAAAGTAAAAAATATTGGCTAAAATGCAAAAAGTTGGGGGAAAACACTAAAAAAAGAAAAAAAAATGAAGAAAAAGTTCTTATTTTAAGTAGAAAAAACAAAAAAAACACTGAGGTGAAAAATGCAATTTAAAGCTCAAAAATCTTTAGAAAAAGCAAATTTAAAGCTAAAAACTGGAAAAATACAAAAAAAGCAAATTTGAGTAAAAAAGCTTATAACTTTTGTTCCCTCTATCACAAATCCACCCTAGGAGATCTCTTTTGTTGGAACTTATTTTCAGCTACATAAAACAGATAAAGTTAATATTACCAATACGAAAAGCAATAAGTCTTAAAAAGAGAGTGCTGAGAGCAACTAAATCGGTTAAGGTATTGAACCCAATGATCCGTAAAGCTCTCATCTAGAACAATTTATGCGAAACCCGCTTTTTCAAAGTGAGTCATTGTTCAAAATGTAAATTAATTTTGAAATCTATTTTAATCTTTTGAAAAATATGACAAATAGTGAATATCCTTAATATTTAAAATTCATGGATATATACTACAATATGGTATTTGAAATCACATTAACTTATCTTTTCTACTCTATAGTTATTTTTAGTTCAATAATATTTCCTTTTACAACTTTTTATTTTTCCTTTTTCTATGAGAGATTTTTCCTTTCATCTTTTCAACATTCATACAACATATTGATCTTGTTGAATTCATAATAAATGGCTACAAATAACTAAAGTGTTCGCAGAATTAATGCAAACCTATGATAAATACATACTCTAAAAGAAAGAATTTTTGTAATATTTAAACTCAACAAGAATTTATTCATATGGAATAAAACCCTTTAGTTGTTTGTTAAAAATAAAAGAAAAAACTGTTGTTTAGTACGTATGATATATGCGTTTAAATTTAGGTTAAAGCACAAGCGGCGGGAGGCCACAATAACTTAAAGAAACTAACTAACCAACCTACAAAACCATAACATACAACCCTGCCACATGCATACAGGTGGGTTGAAAAGTTCCTGCGCTCGAAATGAAAGAATACTGTTTTTGTTACGAAATATATTTTTTTTATTCAATATAATCTCCTAGAAGCTCAAAACACTTGTTCCAATGATCTTCCAATAATTTTATCCCATCCTTATAATGGTTTTCCGGAAGCTCTGCAAAATAACCGTCTACGGCTGCTATGGCCTCTTCATTCGACGAAAAATGCTTTCCACGAAGGAATTGTTTGAGATTTCTAAAGAGATAGTAGTCACTGGGAGCCAAATCTGGTGAATACGGTGGATGTTCAAGCAATTCGTACTTTAATTCTTTGAATTTAGCCATCGTCAAAACACTTTTGTGAGCAGGTGCATCGTCTTGATGAAAAATGATTTTTTTTCTTCTTTAAACCAGGTCTTTTCTCACGAATTTTTTTATCCAGCTGATCCAAAAGGCTGCAATAATATTCAGAGTTGATTGTTTTACCTTTCTGAAGATAATCAATCAACAAAATTCCTTTTGCATTCCAAAAAACTGATGCCATAACCTTCTTTGCTGATCGTTGTGACTTCACCTGCTTTGGAGCTGAACAACCAGCTTCAGTCCACTGTAAACGTTCCTGTTTAGGATCATGGTGGTAGATCCAAGTCTCATCCATAGTTGTAAAACAACGCAAGAAGTCGGTTTTATTCGGCTTAAAACGCTCCAAATTACGCTGAGAAATTTGTTTTCGATCCAGTTTTTGTTGAATTGTTAATGTGTGCGGCACTAACTTTCCAAACAGTTTTTTCATACGTGATTCTTCATGTAAAATATGGAGTACTCGTTCGTCTGAGATGCCTATGGCATTAGCAATTTCACGCTTAGTCAAACTTGGATCTTCACTAACCATATTATGTACCTGCTCAATGATTTCTGCTGTGGTTGCAGTTTTTGGTCGTCCTTCGCATGGATCGTCTTTAAATTCACCAACCCAAAATTCAACGGTGCGTTTTGAAGGTGAGGACTCCTTATACACTTCTAACAATTGTTCATAAATTTCCTTTGCTTTTAAACCCTTCAAAACAAAGAATCTAATGACTGCACGATATTCAATTTTTTCCATATTAAAAAAATCAATGACACGTCAATTCCAAATGGCTTGTAAACAAAGAAAGAATTGACAGAATGACTTGCAACTTTGCATGAGTTCTCAGGACAGTTATACCAAATTGAGAAAAAAAAGTTTTGAGCTAGCAATGCCATCTCTTGGTAAGCGCAGGAACTTTTCAACCAACCTGTACATACGATACAACATATAGCCACAAGACAATAATAGTGCTTTGGCTGGATAGAAGGGACAATCAACCAGCCAACACATTATGAACATTAACTCAAGTGCTTTGTAACCTTTACAAAATGCACTATGTGTAATATGTCACATTCTTTTTTGTTGTTTTCATGGTTAAATATAGTTTAGATTTCATAATAATCGATCGCCCACCACTAGATACAAAATTTTTGTTTTTTTTTTTTGTTTTTATATTTACAAAAATTATGTTCCCCATTAGTGAATATAAACATTAAAGTGGTTTCTAAGAAATTTAGTGGTGATATTTAATGGGGAAAGGTCAAATTTCGTAAAAGAAATTTCGAGTGGGTTTTTTTAATGTTTCGAAAACAGAGCATTGTGCTAAAAATGTCATAAATTGAAAACAAATTTTAAACTAAAAAAATAATATGTGTAACTAGAACATGAAGAACGTGTTTTATAAGAAAAATGTCTTGGAAGTTGTCAGTTTTTCCATAGAAATAATTGATTATAGTCCCAAAGTATTTGTCTCAAATTTTTCAAAATTCTCCGACAAAAACAATATGTTTGCTGTTCAAACAAAATATCTTGGATATTTGGAATATAACTTTACAGAAACATGTTTTATAAACTACTCCACTTAATGGTACGGAGTATATTGAGTTTGTGCTGTTGTTTGTATTTTCCGAAAATAAAAGGCGTAGCCCAGCGCCCGTCTGCCCATGTGAGCATTGTGGTGTAACGGTTAGCACGTTGGAATGTTACACGGAAGGTTGCGAGTTCGATCCCCAGCGACGGCAACATCAATATATAAAAATAATATGTATGAGTTTTCTATCTCGCAACTCCCTCCTTTGGCGTACCCATATCATTTAACCCCAACGAAGTAAAATAACATAACAGGGCTATAAATCAAAAAGCTTCAACAATTTCGCCAACTTTGCATAAGATGGCGGGCATCAGCTGTATTAAGATTTATCATCTGGTGCAATTACAGTGCTGCCATATTTGAAGCCCTATGTTTTTCATCACCTTTCCAGATCAAGCTAGATCAATTCGCTCAACCTTTTAAACGACAAATTAATACTTCCACACACAGGAAACAGATATATTTGTTTGTGGCAACAGAAATACGATTTATACAATAGAAATTCGGTAAATACAACAGAATTTCAGTTAAAGCAAAATATTTCAAGATAAATTTAATTACCACAACCAAATAATTCAGTTGCTGGAACCAAATTATTAAGTTGGCAAGGAATTCGGTTGTCACAATGAATCTGTTTTCTCTGTGTAGTTAAAATATTTTTATGGAAGTATGTTTTAATTCTTGTTCCAAATCGGATTACTATGGAGAACGAGTGGAATTCGACCAGGTAACATGGGTAATGGATTAGAGAATAAGTGGAAAAACCCAACAAGGGGAACGAAAGGTATGGAGTGAAGGAAATCGGAACACTGAACAAAGGAAATGGAATGAAGCGATCCTGAATTTTAAAGATATTTATAGATTTGAACAATTTGGGCATATAACTTTAAAATGTTCACAACAGATGGCGTATCTTTTACACATGGTTTTGTGTCTTTAGTAAGTTATATGACATTTTTAAGGGTAAAAATCGATCATTTTTATCACGAAATAGTGTAAACAACAATCTTTTTTTTTCTTTAAAAATGTCGAAGTTTGTGCCAATAAAGCATCATTTGTGGAAAGCTTTGCTTTACTTCTTCAATTTAAAAAAGTACAGCTAAAGCAAATCGATTTCCCACTGAAGCTTATCCTGAACATGTTTCATTGAATTCAACGTGCGAAAGATGGTTTGTGCGGTTCATAAGTGGTGATTTTGACACGAAAGCAAAAACCGTTCAGGTCATCCAAAAAGTTTAAAGATATTGAATTGAAGGCATTACTCGATGAAGATTGTTGTCAAACTTAAGAAGTACTTGCAAAGTCACTGGGAGTCACTCAAGCAACAAACGTTTGCAATAAGCAGGATTCGTCCAATAGCAAGGAAATTGGGTAGCAGACGAGTTGAAGCCGAAATACATGGAAAGACCTTGCGTATCCGAAATGCTGCTTGAATGCCCTAAAAAGAAGTAATTTTTGCCCCGAATTATTACTGGCAAAGAAAAATAGATCCATTATGACAACCCAAAGCGGAAGAATTTGTATGCGAGGCCCTGTCAACTAGCCAAATCAAATCAACGTCAAAGCCAAATATCCATGGCGCCAAGGTAATGCTCTGTGATTGATGGCGCCAGAAGGGTCCCATCTATTATGCGCTGTTGAAATGGGGCCTGAAGTTCACAGAGGATCTGTACCAAACACAATTAATTCAATTGCGATTACGCGCGGAATATGCGAACTGACATGAAGCCGTAATATTACATCATGGCAACGCTCGTCCATATGTTGCAAGAGCGGTTAAAAAATATTTAGACAAAAGTGGTTGGAATGTTTTGCCTCACCCGTCTTATAGTCCAGACCGTACCCCGTCCGATTACCATTTGTTTCGATCGCTTCAGAACGCTCTCAAAAAATAGCAGATCTTTTGGCGCGGAATCCATGTGGCCAGAAAGATGAAAAAGTTCATAGCTAACGATGGAAAATACTTTGAATAAATTTATATTGTACCAATGTTTCACAAATAACGATCTAAATTTGCTAATAATACCATATTCTTAAATTATGCAGCCAATATATTTCTGATTTTTTTTTTTTGTTTAACGATTTTTCTTTATTTTAGTGATTTTCGAAATTATTGTAATTATATTTTACAATATATCGGCTGATATGTTCATGGACGTCAATAATATTCTAGTCCGGATAACACTTGTCAACACTTGTCTTGTTTCCGCGGTGTTTTCCCCCTTGAAAAATTCTGTTTTTTTCTTTGTTTCAAATTCAAAAAAGTTGTTTCACTGAAACCACTGTAACTTTTGAGCCAAGCGTTAGATCGTCATCAATAATTTTTACAACTATCTTTTGAAGGTTAGTACTTACTCACACCGGGAACTTATCAGCCGATGTGTTAAAGTTGAAATTGCTAATAAATTCATCAATTAATTAGTCCAATCAATGAATTAGCCAAATGTATGGGAAACCATTTTCTAATTATTTCTTCTAAAAGGTAAATTCTTTCTACGTTTAAAAAAAATACTAAAAATCAGATCAAATACTAATCATTAAGAAACCAAAAAGAAGAAAGTTCTTCAAAATAATTAACATTATAAGCACATTTTTTATATGCATTTTAGTTTTCTTTTTTCTTAAGTTTTGTTTCTTTTTGCAAAAGAA
Organism: Eustalomyia histrio; assembly: GCA_949748255.1. Taxonomy (NCBI): domain Eukaryota; kingdom Metazoa; phylum Arthropoda; class Insecta; order Diptera; family Anthomyiidae; genus Eustalomyia; species Eustalomyia histrio. The sequence goes on from OX456527.1 coordinate 10,719,417, forward strand.
TTTCTTTATAATATCCTGCTATCTGACGATTGAGTGATTCGTCACAGATAAGACGTTTATAACCCTGAAAGTTGAATGAACTTCTGAAGAAGTTCTTCAAATGTGTATGCACGAATATATGTTTATGCATGCATTTGCATGTTGAAATATATGCAAGAATATGCACAGGCATTAAAATGGTATGCACTACCTCCTCTTTCAGTTAAACTGTGTAGAATCCCAGCAAAAATGAAGCTGCCAAAGAAGCAATAAAAGCATCACTACTATGGCAAAGGCATCACTTCTTTTCTGATGGTTTCATCGATGAATTTAACATTAGCGTGTCATAGGATGGAAGTATTCAAATGTAGCTACTAGCATTACTCATACTTTACTCTGAGGAAGCAATGATAATACAATGATTAGATATTCTGATGCATGAGTGGAAAATGTTCATATACTTTGTAATATTTAAGCTTTGATGAAAATATAATTCATAAGAATGCAGAAAAATAAGTTTAAAGAAGCGAAATTTATGCATTGATATACAAATACTCTTTATTAAAACAAATAAATAATTCTGCATTAGTGAAAAAGCATTTTTGAAACATTTTTCAAAAATTTTAATGAATTTTTAGACAAAATTTCAAATATTTTTGGATAATTTAAAAACTGGTTGTACAATTTGGAAACATTTTTAGACAATTTTAAAATACTTTTGAACAATTTTAAATAATATTTGCACAATTTTAAAACATTTTTGGGCAATTTGAAATAATTTTTACACAATTTTAAAATTATTTTGGTAAATTCTGAATTAAAACTGGAAATGATGTAGTGTTAAATAAAATACATAATGCAAAAATGCAGAGATTGCATCGTCATAAATATTTGAGGATGAAAAATGCAAATGACATGCCAGCTAGTTTCAATTAAAGGTAAAAAAATCTCTTTATCTTGAATTTTTAAAACTTTTATAAAAATTGCAAAACTGCATAAATTCTAACCTTCGTGAAATTTTAAACTAAAATATAAAAAATGATTTAATAAAAAAATTAAAAAAGTTCATCAGAACTATTTTCTCAATTTGAATAAATGCTTAAGATTCAAAAAATATACGATATACTATAACTTATGCTTTGGAAGTAATGAAGAGTGATATTTTAAGATATGCATCGAGTTTATGTCCATATCACTGCATTTGAAATATGAACACATGAATGCTTTTGGAAGTGCCTTAGAATAACACCAAAAAATCATAAAAGAATGTCAACTGAAGTTTAGGAAGCAATAAAAGAAGTCATAGTCACAGAATGACTACCATTTTTTTTTGCTGGGATATTTAAACACTAACTGATAGTAGGGGTATTCAAGATAATAAAAAAAGATGATATAAATTTTTAAATCAAGCGGATACAACATTAAATTGAATACAAACAACTTTGAAATCAGACTAGGTTTAATTTCTTATTAATTAATTTTACTTATTATTAATTAATTTTTATTTATTTTGAAAATGTGAAGATAAAAGCTGAAATGTTCAAGTATTAATTTAATTATGAACAATTTTATTGTAACTAGAACAATATTTTTTTTTTGCAAGGATTTATATTTAATTGATAAATGTTTGTAAAAAAAAACAAAACGATATCCAATTAGTTCTTTAACTGAAATTCAATTTAAAAAAGCGCCATACAAAAACTTTCATTCTTATGCACGAATTTTCAAGCAATGGATAGAGCCACCAGTTAGATACCTACCGTGTAGGCGAACAAAAACCAATAGATATCTAAGCACCCGTAGGTATCTATCTATTGCTTGAAATTACGGGCTTTAGTAATAATTTTTTTATTAAATCAATTACAGAATTAAATTACTACGATTTAGTTATTTAACAAAATTTTTAATAGGAGGTATTTAAGAGATTTTTTGGATGTCTGGAGTCTGATAACAAATTTGAACAATTTTAAAGTTTTTATTAATAACCACTTTTTTACCGGGTATTTTTACCAGACATATGCGGTTATTGCTAAAAACATAGACACAATTCTGCTGAAAAATATCAAATATCGATCATAATATTTAGGCTGAAAAATATTTTCAATGAATTTCTCAATTTTTTCACCCGATCCTAGTTGGTTTTAATTTTATGTTTTTGTACATTTTTTAGGATTATTAACACTCATAACTTTTGAACTCCTTGGCCTACTTTGCTCATTTTTTATATTTATTTGCGGTCATAATTCGCCATTTTAACGGATGGTCAAAAACTCAGAATAAGCATTTCTTGTTCGGAGGATCAAGAGGTCCAAATCACATATTTTGATGGGCTGCAAGTGAAAACTCAAAATCTCTCAGTGGCATGATTTTATAATTTTTTTTGTTACCATACTCAACAAAAAAACACTTTTTTGCATAACTTTCTACTAAAAATTTTTGAAAGTATTTTAAGATACTTATCCGCAATATTGGGGCATAAATAATTTTTTCTTGAGTCCGGTTTTGGTTTTTACAAAAAAACCGGTTTTCGGGTTATTTCTTTTACATTAAAACGACATTGAAAAAAAAATTTAAACGACTGTAAAAGCTGTAAAAAACACAAATCTTGAAAGATTTGCAGTATTTTTTAAAAATACCTACCAGTTGAGTGGATTCATGTAAATTGGATACACCAATGGTTTAGGAATTCTGCACCCAGTTTTATTATTTCTTGCATCGAAAAAGTTTTCGCGATTTTTTCGTCAGATTTAGCGACTTTAATTTGCCTTAAGCAGGAAAAACTGTAGGTTAGCCGAAAATCTATCAATTTTTTTTTTTTATTAAACGTAACCGGCTTGGAAGCTTGTATTTTAAAAAATTTTATAAAATTCCCAAATTGATATTATTTTTTATAAAAAATATTTTTTACAAAAACTTTCTCTAAAAAATGGCACCGTAGCAAGTTGATTTAACATTTGGGTGTCTAGGATTTTTTATTTTTGGACACCTAAAAAAATCCATCTTTCGATTAGAACATAACACTAAAACTAAGGACTGATAATTTGACAGTAAATCTTATAATTTTGCCTTATTTTGAAGCAAATTTTATCAAATTATGCAGCCCGACAAAATTATATTTTTTGCGAGATGCCGCCAAATAGATGTATTAGGTAACTTTATACAGCATTTGATTTTTTTTAATTTAAAATTTCAACCGTTTTTTCATAAAATAATTTCGCTTGAAAGCTGAAAAAGTGCTAAGTCTTAACTTATAACTATTAATTAATAACTGTATGACGCTTTGTTTCGTATTGACAAAATATTTATGAATTTTCTTATGGGAAAATGATGTGTGTGAGTAGTTCAACTATATAGAATAAAATAGTATCTGTCAAATGGAAGTCAGTAAAGCAGTGCTCCCATTTGGTTTACATTACTGGCAAAAATAAATCTACACTCACCAAAAAAAGTCTGTAATGGCAACTGAAAATTTTGCTGTTATTACGGGAAATTCTGCTAATTTGAGCCCAGCGGTATTTTTTGCTAATCTTAGCAACACATGTCTGCTGACGTGTAGTACAATGAAATTAGTAGAAAAATTAGTAGCCGCTACTAAATTTTAGTAGACTTTTTGTAAAGTGGAATTCAAAATCCGCTTGCTAAAATCAGCAAAAAAAAATACTAAATACTATTAATATTAGTACAAAGTTTTAGATTTAATTATATTTTTTAAAGGATGTTTTATACAAAATGAAAACAAAATCAAAGGCTTAAAAATCTTAAAAATTCGAATTTATCATTTTGTTGTAATTTGGTTTGTTGTTAGGGCTGATTTTAAGAAATAAAAAAACTTTTTAGTGCTTTTTTAAGTGGATGTCCTATTTTTAGACATGAGTCGGTATCTTCACTTCCGATCCCTTTTTTAATCCTATGTAACATTTAAGTTTGTATGTATAAGTTTAAATTATAAGAAATAACATTTCCATCAATATCGACTTTTTTAAAATTAGTAATTTTAGTAATTTGTAAAATGATTTTTGAAATTAGCAACGAAAATTTGTAGATATTCTGTAAAAACTCTGTAATTTGTAAAATGTAAATAGCAAAAAGATTTGCTAAATAATTTTTTTTTTACTAAAAATCAGTACAAAAATAGTAAATTGGGATTGAAAACCGTTTACAAATTTTTCTACTAACTTTTTTTTCTGAGTGTAGTGTCATGCGGGATTAAGCGACGCTAGTCAAAGTAGTTAAAATATGTGCAAAAATTAGAAAAATATATATTTAACTAGCTTATCCCGGCGTGCTTCGCTACGCATGAATATTAACGTTGAATCAAATTCATTGGTTCATTGGTTTCTCGATCCCCGATTTCAATAAAAAAAACCTTAAAATGATCACTTACTGACAGCTGTCAATGTTTATGCGTGTATGCACTACGACGTGTATACATACCGCACACGCTCATGCACGCAAAGAAAAAACATAGTTGCAATATGATCACTGCTACTATATTCTGCTTGCTGCAATCGGGTATGGTTGTCACAACCAAGTTATTGGGTTTCTAACCATCAACATAATCGCTACCATCATTATTTAGTAAATATTTTACTATTTTATGATTGTCACCTTCTTTCATTATATCATGATTGGCTGTAACCATACTGAGGTAACAAAAATTCTGACTATGAAATAAATATGATAATTATGCAACGATAAAATGCTGGCAACAATCAATAAATAATTATACATCAAATAAAACATGACTTTAACATTTACAGTCATAATATTGTCTTGTTTTCATAAAAACCAAAATTTTATCAGTTTAGTCAGTTTGTTTTTACTACAAAATGTCTTATAAAAAAAACAATCATATATTGTTTACTAAAACTATACAAATATTAAATGGGTAGAAAATAGCTTTCACTTGTCATTAAAACATTTCATCAATTGACCCATTAAGAAGATTTTTTTAAAGGGGGTTTTCGAAAATTCCTTATAAATATAATATTATTTACACTAATCAATTTATTGCCTTTCTTTGAAAGAAAAATTCATAGATTCTGAAGAAAATACTTAGATTCTAAGGACTTTATCTAGTAGAACTATTATTAAATTCTAAAGAAAAATTTCTAAATACTTTCTAAAAAATCTTAAAAATATCTAAAATTTTTTTATACAAAATGTCATTAGAATTAAAAAGAAAAGTTTTTTCTAAGTTTTTTTGAAAGAAAAGTTCTGAGAATCTATGATTTTTTCCTTAACAATTTTTCTTCAAAAAGTCCTTATTATCAATTTTTTTGAAATAACATGTCTATAGGAAATATTCTTAAATTTAAAGAGTTTTTTCATAGTTTCTAAGAACTTTTCCTTTAAGAAATTTTCTTAGATTATGGATCATATAATGGCAATCCATGAATCATAATATAGTTATGAGGGACAATAATATAATAATATTTTCAGCATAATATGATTACGTGCGATAATATTATGATAACTTCAATATAACATTTTTATATAGGACCATAATATGGTAATTTTTGAATCATAATAAAACTGTAGGGACCATATTATGGTAAAAATATGGTTATTTTATTATCATAATATGATAACCATATTATAGTACGGCTATGATTGGCATAACCATAAACCCAAAAATATATGATGCTCTTCAAATATGATTGTCCCAACCATGTTTTTTCTTTGCGTGTGTGCGTCTACTTATTTTTTGTTGTTTTTTTTTTATATGGACAAAATCACATATTGACATGAAAAGTCATAACTCACGAACGCGTCGTCCGATTTTATGATTTTTAGATAAACTGTCTACACGACCATACTAACAATCCCTAAAAATTAATTCGGAATTCGGTTTAAGCCTTCGTGAGTTATAAAGTCACAACACACTTGCAACAATTTTTTTATATCTATAGATTAAGGAACCGGTTAACCAATTTATTTCAGTTTAGAAACTAGCCGAAACCGGTCGGTTTTTTAAAAATGAAAAAAAAAGGTTAACAAGTTTTCGATTTCAGATTGTTTAAATAAGGGATTAAAATAAGAAAGCCTCGGAAGGGCAATTTAATGGAAAATTTTTGACTTTTTATACGGATTTAAGAGACCAGAATATACTTCAGAAAACTTTTTAAAGTCTATACAAAAACCTTGTCGCGTGATAGTATAATGTTAACTGATTTTGTGGTAAAGAAAACGTTTCACAACATGTGAATACTACTAATACTAATATGCTGTTGCTGTTTCGGTTGATTGTTTGAACAATGCGACGATATAATGAGAAGAAGATATTATGAAGCAAAATATACTAATAAGAAACAGTAGTTAAGATAAATGGTGTTAAAAAACGACAATTATGAATAAAATATAAGCAAAATGTTTGCAATCGATGAGGCCAACCAACTTTAGAGGTGTTTTAAAACGAACTTTGTCCTCATATGCCTATAGGATACCTTCTCCTTCTGGCAAGTAACACACAAAAAAAGGAGTCATAAAATACGAACGCATTTATGAAACGAGTACTCCATGCAGATATAAATGTGTTTGTTTTTTTCTCGCACAAATGTAGGCGTTTTGCAAGTCGCCTACCTGAACAACACAGAAACAGCAAAAAAAAAAAAAAAACATTAAAAAAATATAGCGACAACACTTATTGCATGACATGCAACAGAATACATTGCACTTACAAAGTCTAGACTCTTGAAAGAAAAATCCATGAATGAAAAAGCTTAAAATAGTGTAAATGCTGCTAAATACACTTACTCCTGCAGGAGGAGGAGGAGGAAGAAGAAGAAACAAATGGCCAAGGAGGGGCAAAATATATAAGGTTTCTTTTCTTAATGATGAATTCCTTTACGTACCTTGCTAAGTTTTAAGGATTCATTAAACTTTTGAAAATAAACAAATTATTTTTAAATTTTCATAATCTTCTTTACACATATACTCGTAGTTTAACAAAATCATGAATTTGTTTTCTCTACACACATTTTTAATTAATTTTTATTGTTTTGAATATTTTTCGTTCGTTATTTACACATCACTCACGTACGTGTTGTATTTATTTTATGGCAATTTATGTTGTTTGTTGCTGTTGACAGTTGTTACAAACTGGTACTAAACTGTTTCACTTTAACCGCATTAATAAACCTTGTATTGTTTCTGTTCTGTTTAAAGGTATTTTTTTACATATTGCATTGTGAAACTTCTGGTGAGTACATTTTGAATAAGGAGTCATTTATATTTTGGCAACTTTATTTTTGTAGGAAGTTGTTTGACCGTATTTTAAAATTTCCAATACGACTTGGGATTTTTGGATTTTTAGCTATTTTTTTTTGTTATTATCTTAAGCCGATTTGTATTGAGATGGTGTAGAATTTGTTGATAGGTTCAAAAGCTATTAGATGAAAATGTGAAAACCCCTCAATACAAAATTACACTCACAATATTATTTCGTTAAAAACAATTTAAAATACATATTAAATTAATCGAAAATACAATCAAAAAGATCACTACTGATTTTCCATTATATTCAACCCATTTTGTTGTTTATTTTCAATCATTGTTTAATAATCGACAAAAGTAAAAACAATAGAAAGTTGTTTAAAATAACTATCAAATTTTTACTGACAAAAAGTTAGAAAAAACTACTTTTGTGGTTTGTTTTTCAAATTAACAGTTCTTTTTATTTGTATGTTATACAGAACACAACACATGCAGATGTATATATATTTATTGGCTTTGTGTGTATAAATTTGAGTAATTTCTTGTAATTTTAATTGAAATAATTTTATATATATACAAACTATTTTGATAAAAATACAAAAAGGAATTCTATGAATTTCTATTTTTTGAAGCAGAAAACATAAAATTTTACATTTAACTGAAAATATCAACTCCTACTGAATGTCAGTAGATTTTTATAGTTTGTTTTTTGAATGACTGATTCAAATAGTTAAAAAATATATTTCTATGAATTTCAATTGATTCTTCATTTAAAAACAAACTTTATGTATTACTTTTTAAATAAACTACAGTCGGTAACGGAAAATATATTGTGAGTGTATGTTTAAATTTTTTTAAATAATCGGGTTTTGAAATTAGTGCAAATTTAAATTCTCGTGAAATTGAAATTTGTGGCACCTATTTTACTGTATTCTAAAGTTGTATTGATAGGATTTCAACTTTACTGCGTTAAATGATCGCTGTACAATCAAAATTCACTTAAATTTTTAACGAAACTAAAAGAAATTGAGAAAAAAAAATTACGAAATTTTCACTTTTACCTCAAAGTGAAATCCAGAGCATGCCCGATTAAGTTATTATTATAATTTTAAACATAAAAACAATGAAACAATATCAGCTTATAGCTGATTGAACACAGCTAAAGTTTGTAAGTAAATTTCATTTAAATTTAATAAATCAGTGTGGATTAGTTCCCATATAGCTTTTTCCTTTAAAATTCTGAGTTAACCCTCTTTTAGTATTTCTTAAAATATCAATAATATTTATACTATATATTTGGCATTGACAAGTTACTATGGCAAATATATTAAAATTTCGATTTATCGCTTTATTTAGGCGATATAGCATAATAAAGGTTAAAGATGAATCAAGAAATCCAGTAATCAAATATTTTTAATTTTTGCTATAAATAACATTATCAGTAAAATAAAATTACATTGTTAATCTGGTGTTATTATATTAAAAGTTATTAAATTTAACTGAAATTGTGTCCGCTTACTTTCAAAAAATCTGTTAACTAATTATTGAGTTAGAAGGATATTCGTAAAACGTATCCTCACGATGTCCTGTAAGTCCTGGAGCAAAAATAGTAACTTATTATGCAAGTAAAGATTCTTAACATTCTTTGTTATTAGCAATAAAGTATGTTAGAGCGTAAATATATTTTTGGGGATTTTTAAAATATTTTTTTCTGTTTTAAAAAGTAAAATTTTTCAAATTTACAGAATTTTGACTTTACATCATTAAAGCTTAATAATCGTTCGTTGAGCAAAAAAAAAATTAAAGGCAGAAAAAGTAGTAATTTATGTTTTTTATCTATATCAAGTAATTGCTTTAATAAAAAAAATATTTAGGCAAAAAATACTTCATATCTGACAACCGCTTTTTGCTGGTCTTGGGCATTAGAGTATAATAAACACTACATGAGGCGTTTAATGTTGATGAAGGTCATAGTTGACCCGAAAATGCATTTCGTTCGGCTACTTGTGTAAAAATTATTAGATGTTATTATACCAAATGCTACTAGACCTACGATATTTAAATTTTAAAATTGGGGACAAATTTAAGATCAAATTAGATTTTATCAAATCAGGCGCACCATAAATCAAATTTGATCTGAACTCAGATCTAAGATCTAATCAGTATTGGGTAAAAATTTGAGATTTAATTCATTTTATCAAATTTGGGCAAATCAGGCGTAGCAGATCTGAACATATAATATCTAATCAGATTCAATAAGAAATTAAAAACACCATTACCTTTGAATATGGCTCAAATGTACACTCTAAAAAACGCTTGTAAATTTACTACTATAAAATGGGTAAAGTTTTATTTATATTAAGAAAATTCGGTTAATATAAACACCAAATGCGTAAAACTCTTTTGCGCACACTTTCATATACAATAATACACACACGAAGTATTTTTAGACACTATGTGTTTACAATTAAACTCATTATGCCTAAAACTAGTATAATTTTGTTGAATAAAAATTTTACGAACGAAGTTTGTAAATATACAAATTGAAAAAAAAAAATCTAAAACATTTTCAAAATTTAAAAAGAAAACTTTTAGTTTTTTTTTTAAATTTATCAATTATTTTGAATTACTAAACAAAAAAATTAATGTTTTTATTATTTTTGTTAGTTTCTAAACAATAAATTTATTGTTTTTATTACAAAACAAACATTTTTGGGCTGTTAAATTTTCAACATCGTAGTAGAAAATATGCGCATTTTTTAAGATTTTTACGAATTATATGTGCACATTTACAGGAAAATCGTATTTCTTTACGCACATATTTGGTAAATTTTACTCTTCAATTTTAAAATTTTAGGCACTTTTAATGTAATTTTACCTATTTTGTGTTCATCAATTTACTTTTTTTCATTAACGCGCACAGAGTAAATTTACCCAACTTATAGTAGGAGTACAGTTTCCTACTATAATTTGGGTAAATTTCAACAGAACTTAATTATAGTATACAAGATCTGGACAAAGAAAATTTAGCATATCTTTTCAAATATGCACCAGATCTACTCAAATGTGGCCATTAAAATCACCCAGAATTCAGATCCCTTAAGATATGTTCTGATCTGTTCTGATGTGGCACTAGATCTGATATAATCTGTCCATAAAGTGGCCAGATATGCCAAAACTTACAATATCTGATCAGATCTGGCACCAGAACTAATTATATTTAATAATATATAATTTGATCGAAACAGATCAGATCTAATCTTTTTTAGTGTCTAATAATTTTGTCTATGAATTCTCTATGATTAAAAAGGAATATAATTTTTCATTTGGAAAAATTTGCATTATCTCTAACCGAATGAGAAACATTTTATATAATTTTAAAATAATTTAAAATCATATTTTTTTATAATTTTAATTTTACTAGGTGTAAAATGCTCCTTGTAAATATTTTCTACCTTAATTTTTTGTTATTGCAATTCTATGGAGTAATTTACACCTTTTTTATTTGTTAGCAAGAGATTAAGTTTTGTTAAGAGTTTTAAAACAGGGGTTGCAGTAGTGGAATTACTCTTTAAATGAAGTTATAAGAGATAAAACATGGGCGGCATTTCAAAAAAAAAGAGTTAAAATAATTATGAAATATTATACTTGTACTAAGTTTATGTATCTAGGAGTAACCCAGTAAATTTTCATTGAAAATTCATTGATATGGAATGAGTTGTACTACTTTGAAAATGTTAAATTATTCGATGGAATAAGTTTTTACTCTTTAGGTGAATTTACATTAAAAATGTGGGTTAAATAATTTCTAGATAAAACCCAGCAAATGTTCTTGTTAAAAAAAAAAAACTAATTAAGTGGAGATAATTGTTTTTAAAGAATTGGCCTTATTTTCACGATGTAGAGTTTAGCTACTTTCACTGACACACTATTGTTGTTTTACATATAAAATTTGTATTTTATGGTTTGTTAAATTTTAACTGGGCACTCAGTTGTCGGGCCTTGTAAATTTGATCTAGTTAAGTAATACATCCTTCCCTGCGATACATTCATAGAAATACATCTGTACAAATTTTAGCTATAATTGAAAATGGCAATTTAGTCTGCTAAAATCGGCTATATTATTCGTTCACAATATTATTTTGTTCAAAACAATCTAAAATACATATTAATAAATTAAACAAAATACAATTAAAAAGAGGACTACTGATTGTTTATTTTATTCAACCCATTTTGTTATTTATTTTCAATCGTTGTTGAAAAATTGACGAAACGAGTAAAAACTATCGAAAGTCCTTTAAAATAACCATAAATTTTTAACTAACAAAACGTTTGAAAAAAACGATTTTTGTGGCTTGTTTTTTAAATTTAAAGTTTTTTTATTTGTATGTAATTACAAAACACAACACACACAGATATATTAATTTTTTTCTATGTGTGTATGTATATTTCAATAATTTCTTGTAATTTTTATTGAAATAATTTTGATAAAAACACAAAAAGGAATTATTTGAATTTCTTTTTTTAGCAACAGAAAACATAAAATTTTACATTTAACAGAAAATATCAACTCCTTAATAACTGATTATAGTTAAAAAAATATATTTCTATGAATTTTAAGTGATTCTTCATTTAAGAACAAACTAGGTATTAATTTTTAAGTAAACTACAGTCGGTTACCGAAAATATATTGTGAGTGTATATTTACATAATTTTAGTTACATTTAAGTTAAATTTAGTTGAATGGAAATAACAGCCTTTTCTACTATACAAAATATGTAAGACTGCTGAATTCGAATAGATAGAATTTAAATCGCTTAAAAAAATCTTAAAAAAACTTCAACAATTTTTTTTAGTGTTTTTTCTGCCAGGTTTTAGCAGTACAAATTGTCAATTTCAATTAATTGAAATTTAGCTCTAATATAACTTAATTTTTGCTGGCAAATTTCAGCAGTTTATTTTGCAGTTTCCTTTTGAACTAATTTTTAGTATTTTTAGCAATAATTTTTTTTTTCATACTTTTATCTATTAGTGTACAAATAAAGTATATTTAATGCTATTGTTCCATTTTCATTCATTCATTTATTTACTGATATCATAAATATTTATTTATATATTTCTTTAAAAAATACTGTAAAGTATGACAAATTTGTTGTTAATCATTTATTTCTTTTTAAAGGTAATAAAGATTAAAAAAAATCCGTCAAAAATGTACAGTCAGCTCAATTCTTGTAAGCCCCATAACACTAGCGAGGGTATTCCCCTTAGTGAGAGTTTTTTTTCGCTAAAAATCTAATTTGTAATTTATCAAAACCTATTTTTTATACATATCTCTTTTTCATTTCTAAGAGGTAAAAAATATAGAGTCGCTGGTATTGGAACATGTCTGAAATTTACGAAATTTCATTTTTTTATGATTAAAGTTTTCCAGAAAAGGAAAATTTTGATACCCATATTGCCTATGATTTTTACCCAGAGCTGTCATCCATTTCAAATATTAAAAATATAGTATAAAATAAAGCTACGGGAAAAGTCTATCAAAGTTGCATGAATATCGAAAAAAGCCAAAACACCCTCCAGCTTGAATGGAGTAACGAATATAATATACAAAATCTGGAATTCGCATTGAATGGTTATCGGTGAATTTATGATTAATAAATAAAAATATTACAATTAAATTAAGTCTTTTAAAGAGTAATCGAATGGGGTTAAATGGAAATTAAATTAAGTATAGGTAGCAATATGCTAAATAAAATCCAAACTTAAATCAAACCTTTTGTCAAATCGTTTTTAGTTTAAAATTTATTTAGCCAACTCGCACAGGGCCTAAATCCATTCAACGATGAATTCTTTAAATTTCATTCAGAATTCCAAAATTTAACTAATGAATCAAATCTTCGAAGCTCTGCCTAAAATTTCAGTGTTTAATGGTTAAAAAGCAGCAAAAGCACTAGTGAAAATTAACAAAAGCATCAATTTAGTGTATTCTTATGTTTTTGGCACCTTGAGTATAAAAGGCCGGCATTTTGGGTCATCAAAAAGCACTATAAATAGTGTCAAAAGATCCAAGCTGGCTTCACTGAGAAAATTTGAATTCTCACTACTTCTAGAAAAAATAATTGTTGGAGACAACCGAATATTTCCATTGCTGCACCTGGAAATTAGATTGTCTTAACCCCAATTCGGTTGTCCCCACCCTATTTCAGTTGGGACAGCAGAATAAAGATTGTTCCGTTGCAGCAACCGAACGATTCCTTTTTTTTTTAGGTGTAGGGAAATTTATCTTGTAACATAAGTGGACCGAGTAGTATTAAGAGTTTATATTAATACTAGTTCAAGACCCCTTTCCTAAGTATACCAATCGAAGAAGATTAACTTTCTGAGTACATTTAGCGACTCTTTCACTGCCTCTTAGAATAGAACTCTTTAATATTTGGCTCTTATTTAATTTTAAATAAATTTATTTTTGGGACGATGAAAATCTAGTTCGCCATCTTCGAATCCAAGTTCATTTTGCAGCTATTGAAATATTTAATTAAATCTCATTTCTAACTGAACTGTGGTGTAGGATAGTCAATCTTGGTCGACGAAAATTTATATAAGTTATATATTTCTTATATTGTAATTTATCCATATCACATTCTATTGTTAACAGTTTAAAGGCGATTAAAATATTTCTACTATAGGTATGTTTTTATTTATTTTGAATGAGTGCCTATTAATGATATTTAAAAATCACAGTGGTTTCTAGCGAAAAAAAAATATTTATTTATTTTATTTATTAATCATATAATTACAAATTATATGTTAATACCGTAACCGAGCACTAGCAACAAAGGCCTTCGGCTCGTTGTAGCGAAAACAGACCAGAGCCTTTGGTGGGAATTGAACCCACGACCCCCGCACTCATAAGCTAGCACGCTACCAACTAGCCTACCGGGGCGCTCCGAAAAAACAAATAAAAATACAATAATTCTAAAAAAAGGAATAACAGAGAAAACTCATATTAAAATTTTTTCAGTTACAAAATCCGTATGTAAACCAATGATTTATTTTGGATCATTGTTAACAAATCTTAGTCACAATTTAAATGATATAGAATATCATCTATTAATTTTCATTATTATATGAATTTTGTTCACAAAAGAAACCGAATAATGTTTGTTATTGTAGAAAAAAAATTGTATATTGCATTAAATGCATTTATTTATTTTTATAAAGAAAGAAGAGCTAGTCTATGTATTGATTGTATGCAATGTTGATACTTATGAATATTATTATACAAAAAGAAGTAAAATACAAATGTAGAAACATGTATTCACTTAAATACAATCGTTAAATTGTGGCATTAAGTATTATACGTATACAATGCAATATTTGTAGGCATATGACTACATAGAAACTACTCATATTCATTGTAAACCGCAATATCAGCATTTATCGAAATGGAATTTTTCACGTTTACAATTGGGCTTTGAAGAATGAAAGAAAGATGTACCAAGTACGCATACACATGATTTGTAAAGAAACCAAAATTAAATACATAGAAATTGAATTGTTATTGGTCAAGAGCGAAGTGTAAATGAGTTACACGGGAAATTGTAAATTATCTTCCTTGCAAAAAGGTGCAATACAATTAAAGGGTATGTCTTCGAATTCCCTTGGTAAAAATATGATCATAATATTATATTCAAACTATTGACTTATATTCAATATGCCGTGTTATACGCATACTTTTTATGTTATATAACCACAAAAATAGCGCCTTATACCCAGATTATCAATTTCTTCTCTGCTTTTGGTGTCAGTAATGATTTCTCTCGATTTATTACTAGCTTTCTCCGAGATCGCTGTATACGTCTTGTAATAGACGAGTTTCAGCTAAATTCTGGGGTACCACAAGGTTCCGTTCTTTCTCCTTCTCTTTTTCTTGTCTTTCTAAATGACCTTTTATGTTTAACTTTTAACCATATCTACTCCTTTGCTGATGATAGTAACATTTGTCATTAATTTTCCTTCGATCGCAGGCCAAGTTTCTTAGATGTCGAGGTCAGGAGGCAAATTATGAATGATGCACTTAATCGGGAACTCTCGTTATTTTCAGAGTGGGGACGTACAAATAGGGTGGATTTTAATGCAAATAATACCCAATGTTGTATGATTGTGGATGCTCCGGCGTCATCTGATCAATTGGAGGGTATCGATATTGAGGAATCGGAAACTCTTGATATTCTGGGCAAGAGAATCCAGTGTGATATCAGTTGGAATAAACACGTTTTTGAAGTGTCGAAAGAAGCATTCAAGTGTTTAGGTTTTTAAATCGGTGCAAGCACGCAAAGAAAAAACATGGTTGAGAGAATCATATTCGAAGAGCATCATATATTTTTGGGTTTATGATTGTGGCAACCATAATCGTACTATATTATGGTTATCATATGATAATAAAGTATCTATAATTTTACCATAATGTTGACCCTACAGTTATGTATATTATGATCCAAAAATTAGCATATTATGATTCAAAATAAACATATTATGATGTTGAATTTATCATATTTTGCATGTAATCATAGTATTCTCAAAATGTTATTACATTATGGTCCCCATAACTATATTATGATTTCTGATTATCATAATATGATCCATATAAAATCTTTATATAGAATCTTTTTCACAATGAATTGATTATTTTAAATAATATTACATGTATAAGGAATTTTCGAAAACAAACCCTCAAAAAAATCTTCTTAAGTTAAAAAAAAAAAATAAACTGGATCTTAATAGGTCAATTGATGAAATGTTTTGATGCCATATGAAAGGTATTTTCTACCCATCTGATATTTGTCCAGTTTTAGTAATCAATATATTATTGCTTTTTTAAGGCATTTTGGTTTTTATGAAAACAAGACAATACTCGTATTATGATTGTAAATGTCAAAGTCATGTTTTATTTGATGTATAATTATTCATTGATTGTTGCCAACATTTTATGGTTGCATAATTATTATATTTTTTTCATAGTCAGAATTTTTGTTACCACAGTAAGGTTACAAGCCAATCATGTTATAAAATAGAAGGTGGCAATCATAAAATAGTGAAATATTTACAATAAAAATGATGGTAGCGACCATGTTGATGGTTAGGCAACCAATAATATGGTTGTGACAACCATACTCGATTGCAGCAAGCACAATATAGTAGCAGTGATCATGTTGCAACCATTTTTTTTTTCTCTGCGTGAGAATTACTTTACTCTATCCGATATTCTTACTATCTTTTGGACCGTGTTCAAAGAAGGGCTTCGGCGCTTATCAATGACAGTAGGATATCCAGTTCTATTGATTCATTGGAACATCGACGCAATGTGGGCTGTGTGACACTGTTCTATCGATACTACCATGGGATGTGTTCTGCTAAAATAAGTGAACTTATCCCTCGGGCCCAGGTTTTTGTCCGGAATATTCGCTTGTACAGTAGAGACCATCCCTTTGTGGTTTGTCCAGTGAACCGCACAACACATTATAGGGAAAATTCGTTCATAAGTCGTACTAGTCGTATGTGGAATAAACTCCCCGCAGAGGTCTTCCCTGATAACTATATTATAGAGAAATTCAAGTCTAATATCCAAAAACACTACTCTCTCTCCTTCTCATAACCTATTTTTCTGATATCAGCACAATGCACTGCTTTCATAGGGGGCAACCCCAGAGGGTTGTTACATAAAAAAGCAACTATTTTAAACTCAGAGTCCTAATATCATCTTATAGCCAAAATATTCTGTTATAGAGAGACTATGGTCTTATACACATATTATTGTTTATATTCATATATGGTCATCCCAAAAATATTGTCTCAGGTTATAATGTTATACTCAGACTACTTTCTAATACACAGCCTACCGTGTTATACTCAAACTACCGTATTATACACAGCCTACTGTATTATACTCAGACTACCGTCTTATACTCAGACTACCGTCTTATACTCAGATTATACTGTTATACTCAGACTACTTTCTAATACACAGCCTACCGTGTTATACTCACACTACCGTCTTATACTCAGAGTACCGTCTTATACCCAGAGTACCGTCTTATACTCAGAGTACCGTCTTATACTCAGAGTACCGTCTTATACTCAGACTGCCGTCTTTTACTCAGACTATAGATATGCTATGGTCTTATACACAGATTATTGTATGTATTCATATATGGTCATCCCCAAAATATGGTCTTATATTCAGATTATACTGTTATACTCAGATTATACTGTTATACTCAGATTATACTGTTATACTCAGATTATACTGTTATACTCATTTTATACTGTTAAACTCAGACTATGGTCGTATTCTCAGACTACAGTCTTATACTCAAACTAACGTCTTATACCCAGGCTACCGTCTTATACTTCTACTACCGTCTTATACTCAGGCTACCGTATTTTACTGGGACTATCTTTGTTTACTAAGACTGCTGTCTAATACTCATACTTCAAAAGTCGTACCATTTTATCCTTAAACAACCGACTTATTCTCAAACCGTCTTCTTATACTCAGATTAACCTCTCATTTTACACTATGGCGTTATACTCAGACTATCGTCTTAACTCAAAATACTCTTATTCTCAAACTAACAAACTATCATTCTTCGTCTCGCGCTTGAGGGCGATAAAAGCAAAAATTTTATTGAATTACGAACTTTTTCAATTTTATTTTAATACATTTTTTACCTTCACCACCAAATCATAACTTTTTGTTTGGGCTTAATATTTTTAGCACACGCAATTAATTTACTGGTTCGAGTTCAAAAAACACTAAAAAGATTTTTAGGGAGTGTAGCATTTCTATTATAGTTAGTACTATCTGCTTATACTCAACCACAATATAACATAGATCTTAATTTATAATTTATACCTGAAATGCTAATTTCCCGAATTATATCTAGAGTCCCATAATCTATAGGATCCATCACATTTTTTATTCTGGAATATGTAGTATTGTGTTGTTAGTGCAATAACAAATTCAAAATAAAATTCAGCACAAGACTTTCAATTACAAATTGATTAATTAATTTAAATGAAAAAAATTAAAAACTTAAAAAAAAATACGCCCTAACACTTTTAATTTAAATATTCGTTTTATTTTGCCCACCATATGCATACGTTTGTCAGAGTGTAGGGTATAAATAGTGACAAAGTTTTTCAATTTCAATTGATCTTCGGCCTTTGTTGCCACAGAACTATTGTGTATGCAAGATGGATGTATATTTTTACATCCATCCATACCTAATACTTACTGCATGAATGGATGAATGAGTGAACGTTGTAGAGAATTTTGCTCATAAGATTTACATATTTTATGTTCATCAACGAAGCTCATGACCTACATTTTATTTTCCAATTTGATTTGGAAATAAAGTTACGATAAGGAAATATTGTACTTTTTGGTATTTTAACAAGTAGCAAATTTTAGAGAGAAAAAATAGATTTGAAAATTATGAAATTTTCAATGAACTAATGTGAAAAACGTGTTTAATTTCAAATTATTTAAATAGGCATAAAGGTTTATGGTAAAAAAACAAATTGTTTGGGGAAGTAATAACAAGTTAATAATTTGATTCTTTGTGAGCTTCAAATAAATCGAGAAACTAGAAAAAAATTTTAAAAATCGGTTCGGCATTTGATAACCTTTTTTATAAACATGTTTATGATATTTTTTAAGAGATCCGCATCATCTCTTGTAGAACTACTTGCAATTTAGAGGTTTTCTGTAGTATAAGAGTTGTTCCACTATATCTTACAATAATGTTTTGGCTGCTTTCAGTTTTATTTTTTTTTTTAAAGATTTATCAAACTAGATCATATTGTACTATTCGGCCTGCACATTTCTATAAAGGTATACTTTCATTTATAACCAAATAAATTGTCAAACATATCAAGATGTCACACTGTACTTTGATCCTAATAACATTTTTTAAACGACTTTGATATCGATGCAAAAATATGTACATATGCATATGGTGTGTCTAATGAACATCGTTTAGCATTTGATAGTACAAACATACATACATACATAGATATTTATTCAGCTTCGGTTTAATGAAACACAGTGTTATCTTAGGAATTGATATCAATGTTCTACTTTTTCCATATAAAGGCGGCAAACTTATTTGCTGTTTTCATTTTATTTTATTTTTTTTTTTTGAAAAAAGAGAAGCACAGAAGCAACTTCCCAGAGACATGTGTGTGCAAAATAATAGAAAAGCAATAGATAAAATATGACATGATTTAAAACCAGGGATGGAAAATTCAATACTTTGGTACTTCACTTGGAAATGTAAAGAGAAAAAAATATAAAGAACTAGTTTCAATTACGAAATTGATTATATTCATTACTAATTTAATTTAGTTTGCAATGAAATTTTTACTTTTACAAAAAATTTCCGAAATCATATTGGCGGGTATTGAAAATTTTAAACAATTCAATTGGAATTTAACACATATAGAATGATTCAGCTTTTATTAAGTCTTTTCTAATTTGGAGGAATCGGTTAGTAGTTAGAAATAGCTTATCTAAAAAGGTAAAATTAATAGTGAATCATAGGTTATTTATATAAAAAAATTGTGGGTTATCTTCATATTAACTGATTTCCTCCGAATTTAGCATATCTTATTAAAATATGAAGCAAACATCATGTACCAAATTTCAACTAAATCGGATGAAATTTCCGGATATCCGTAAAAAAATTCTGTAACTTTTGGTGAATATGAAAAATGTTTATTTTGCAACACTAATAGAAATAAATATGTAAAAAGGGCAAATCAAGCTACCAAAAATTTGTTAAAAAGGATCCACCGGAAGAAAAACGGCTGATAATAGCAGATTCCTTATTTTTTTTGCTAAATATTAGAAAGCAAAAATCAAGTCTTTAAATATGCAAAATTTTAGTTACATTTTAGTAAACTGATATGACAGATAACTAAAAAATTTTTCGTAATTTTGCTTTCGTTTAAACTATTTTCATAACATATAAATCAGGGCTATATTTCAGTTAAATTTAGTAGAACACAAACAAATATTTAAAATTAACGGTTGTACTTCATAACAACCTGCGTTGGTTTATAATCACTTAAATAGTTAAAGTTCTAACCAAAAACAGTCATAACCAGCCCAGCAAAAATATGGTATCAACCCAAAAAGTAATGGGTACTAATTATTTTTTGGCTCTTTGTAAGCGAGAAGGTAATGACCACCCATTATTTTGTGTTTTTTGTAAGTAAGAAGATAACTACTCATTACTTTTAGGACATCGCGAATAAAAGTAATTAATTGAGTAAATATGCTGGTAAGTAGTTGAAACCCTGTTTTTGCTGGGAGGGGATAAATGTAGAATTGTTTAATTTCGTTGATGTTAGTCTAATTGTGTGTTGTTTCGGGTTTTCTAATTTGTTTGAACACCCTAAAATAAGTAGATCATCATCAATCATTAATTACAAAAGGGCAGGAATACTTGAGGATGGGTTTTGTAGCTAAAACAGAAAATAGTTATACCATCCTGCTGGCTCTTATTGCATTTTTTTTTTAATTTTATTCTCTATCAATTAATTAATTTTTAATTTTAATTAAATTCATTATATTGATCACAAATCGACCGAGTTATACATTTATTTTTAAAATTGTAAAAGTTACTTTGGCACGTAAAAGATATATTTTCTTTCTTTAAAATGCGACAAATCGGTCCACATTTGTAGAGTTATAAGGTCTGAAAGCTTTTATACATCTGAAAATCAATTTTGACATCCCGATGTTTAAATAAGGTTAATACATTCAGATTATTAATACATTCAGATTATTATGTAGTTGACTGTTTGTAGTTTATTAAAAACAGTTTTTAATTCAGTTAAAAATAAAGGAACATAGATTTATTTTTCAAAGAAATATTTATTTTAACTTTTTTTTTGATTTACTGTCATTTACCGATTTTTTAGTTTTATTTTTTTGAAATTTCATAAAAATTTACCCACAAAGCGGAAATTTGTGGTTTATTTGTTTCCGCTATAGCTATTACAAATTTTAATTTTGCTTGCTGTATGTTTCACAAAAAAGATAAAAATATTAAAAAAAAATCCAATTTTTTTATATACAAAATTAAACACACACACATATTGTCGTTTACACAAAAAGTGTTTATAGACTGTGGGAGTATACAATTTGTGGATTAAAAAACAAACAAGAATACAAACAATTGGTAAGTAGAGCGCGCCGGTAGGCTAGTTGGTAGCGTGCTAGCTTATCAGTGCGGGGGTCGTGGGTTCAATTCCCACCAAAGGCTCTGGTCTGTTTTCGCTACAACGAGCCGATGGCCTTTGTTGCTAGTGCTCGGTTAGGGTATTAACATATAATTTGTAATTATATGATTAATATAAATAAAATAAATAAATAAATTGGTAAGTAAAATTTTAAGATTTTTAAATAACTTAATTAATCATTTGTTTTTTACTGATGTGTCAGTTGTTTAAACAACTTTAAAAAAAAATTACAAAAACCATTCGATTTATGTGAAAAGTATATTTGGCCGGTTTGTAAATGAAATATAATTTATTTTAAATGATATTTTTTGTTATTTTAAGTGTTATACATTTTTTAAAACATTAGGTGATTGGCTTAAATTTTTGTGATAACAGTTAAGGCGATCTATAATTAGCGGAATTATGGAATTTTGGACCAACATACAAACAGGCGGACATTGTAAGATCAACTTTCTATATTCATTTTGCCTTCTTTTGATATGTATGTTTCAATCCGGCAAAAGATCTTCGCGAAATCTTAGAAGAGTTGGAGCCTCCAGAGCTTTAACTCAGGCATTGTTCCTGCCTGAGTGTAGTAATGGGGAAGATGTGGTCCACGCCGTATCCACAGCGTGGACGCGGCGGAACTTTAAATTTCACTAATCACTGGCTGGGATTAAGTTCAATTTTAATTTTCTTATATTTTTATTCTCAATCAAATCCCGTAAAACTTATATCAGCCCAAATATTTATAAAAAAAACATTTAAAAAAGGCTTAAATTCGGCTTTGTCGAATCTTTGAATACCCTCCACCAATATCCTAAAAAAAATATTCTTTACCGTTTTTGATACAAATAATGTTAACAACTTTAGAAATAAAAAAATTATAAGGGTGAAAAAAAATTTTTTGTGAAAAACCTTTTTTGAATGTAAAAACAAATTTTGTGGTGGAAAAAAATTTAAGATCAAAAAAATTTGGCGAAAAATCTTAATTATCTACTTAAATTAGCAAACAAAAAATTCAATTGAAATTCCTCCCTTTTTCTAATGAAATCATTGACACATTAACTGCACTAACTGCCATCTAACCAAAGCTACTGTATTATTTTTATATACTTTATGTGACTGTCAACACCAAATGACAACGAAATTGAGGCCATGGCATGGATTGGATGGCTGCTTAGCTATAGATGGTTGGGTTGCCTTGTGTTGTTACTTGGTTCGATGGTTAGTTGGTGGATGGATGGATGGATGGATCGATGTTACCAGCTTTATGTTGAGATTGGAATGTTGTCGCAAAACTACTACTACTACTACTACTAGTTGTGTTAGCATTAGTAGTAGTTATAAATCATGTTTTCCTTAGAGACTAATGGTAGGAAAATCTATACGACTTACATACTACAACTCATATAAGTAAATTTAAAATTAAAAAAAAATAAATGTATAGAAATGATAACATTTATGGTAACAACATGTATTTTGTATGTTTAACTCAAAAGGTAAATGAAGAGAAAAACAGCAACCATCTTACAAATAGATTTCTAAGAAAATCTAGCACATTTTATTAAACAAATGGTTAAGTTTTCTATTTGCATCTTTTTTGCAAAGACTGCAACTCTACTCACAAACATTATAAGAACATCTAACTAAATTGCAAGTAGTAGAATGTCTATATGCATTTTTAAATGTGTCTGAATGTCTGTTTCTCAGTCTATGTGCCTGTCTGCCTGTCTGTCCGTTCAATTGTCTTAACCATGTGAAATGTTTTAATGTAACGTGGTTGGAGCACCTTTCGCAACAGGTTGTCAATCAATCTATGTCGTCGATTAACTAATGTTCCATGGCTCCATAAAAGAGTAATGGTTAACATTTACTCATCATATCTAATATTTATTCGCACATTTACTTCATGGAACATGATAACGTTGTTGTCTATGCAAGTATTTACTATGTAGGCAATCATCCTCACTAAACAAATCATAACAAATTGTTGTTCATAGAATAGTTATTTTACACATTAAATACAGTGGGACAAATGGGGAGAGAAGTTGAAAATTTTTTTGAATGTAAACATTTTTGTAGTAAAATTTTTAATGTCCCTGCAAAATCTCAGTAAATCTGCGTAGGTTTTCTGAGATACTAGGCACTAATTAACTATACCCTATAATGGGGGTATAATTAATTTGTGATTCTGTTTTTAGCTACTAAAAATTTCAGATTTAGACCCAAATTGTAATAAAACAATCGATTAGGAGCCAATTTTCAATCTACCTTCCATAGAAAGGTTCTTTCTGAATTCTGAATAAAAAAAAAAAAAAAATACATAAAAAATCGTAAATATCTGCTTGAAATTTTGGTTGTTATTTGGGACAGCAAATCACGCCTCCAAATTTGAAGAAAATCGGATCATATTTGGACCTGGTCCCCATATAAAACACCATCCCGATATTTGCTTTAATGCACTTTTAAGGCCATTTCATTTGTATTTTTCATATGTAACATGTATACATCGAAATGAAAGAATACTGTTTTTGTAACGAAATATATTTTTTTATTCAATATAATCTCCTAGAAGCTCAATACACTTGTTCCATTGATCTTCCAATAATTGTATCCCATCCTTATAATGGTTTTCCGGAAGCTCTGCAAAATAACCGTTTACCGCTGCTATGGCCTCTTCATTCGACGAAAAATGCTTTCCACGAAGGAATTGTCTGAGATTTCTGAAGAGATAGTAGTCACTGGGAGCCAAATCTGGTGAATATGGTGGATGTTCAAGCAATTCGTACTTTAATTCTTTGAATTTAGCCATCGTCAAAACACTTTTGTGAGCAGGTACATTGTCTTGATGAAAAATGATTTTTCTTCTTTAAACCAGGTCTTTTCTCACGAATTTTTTCATCCAGCTGATCCAAAAGGCTGCAATAATATTCAGAGTTGATTCGGCTTAAAACGCTTCAAATTACGCTGAGAAATTTGTTTTCGATCCAGTTTTTGTTGAATTGTTAATGTGTGCGGCACTAACTTTCCAAACAGTTTTTTCATACGTAATTCTTCATGTAAAATATGGATTACTCGTTCGTCTGAGATGCCTATGGCATTAGCAATTTCACGCTTAGTCAACCTTGGATCTTCACTAACCATATTATGTACCTGCCCAATGATTTCTGCTGTGGTTGCAGTTTTTGGTCGTCCATCGCGTAGATCGCCTTTAAGGCTGGTACGACCACGTTTAAATTCACCAGCCCAAAGTTCAACGGTGCGTTTTGAAGGTGAGGACTCCTTATACACTTCTAACAATTGTTCATAATTTTCCTTTGCTTTTAAACCCTTCAAAACAAAGAATCTAATGGCTGCACGATATTCAATTTTTTCCATATTAAAAAAAATCAATGACACGTCAACTTCAAATGGCTTGTAAACAAAGAAAGAATTGACAGAATGACTTGCAATTTTGCATGTGTTCTCAGGACAGTTATACCAACATGAGAAAAAAAAGTTTGTAGCTAGCAGTGCCATCTCTTGGTGAGCGCAGGAACTTTTCAACCAACCTGTATTTTGTGACCTAACTATAAAGAAAGAACCGCTGCCTCGAATAGGACACAAATTATACCTGTTATAGGGTATCATATAGTCGGCATGCCCGAGTTTAGTTATTTTTTGTTGAAATTTATCTTATTTATAGTAGAAAACTGTAGCTGGGAAAGCATGTGATTTCGAGGAATTTTTCTCAAAATCTTCAATTTCTTAAGCCCTTTATTGTGTAACATAGGCCTGAGATTATATGTAATTTTTCCAATAGAAAAAGCAAGAAAGCTTCACATATAAATCGTAAAGAAATGCCCCAGATTTTGATCACTGTCCTACAGAAAAAAGTATCAGAATATAAAGCGCACTCTAGGCATTTCTTCTTTTAAAAGTCACAGAATCTGAATACCTGTTTTTAAAGAAAATCGTTAAGGCTCTTAGAACTCTTTCTTATGAAAACTAGCATGAATTTTACAGATTTCTTACTTTTTCATATTTTAAGCACTTTTTGATGCAGAAAAAGCCTGAGATTATAAATAATTTTTCTCATGAAAATATACACGGATTCTAAACACTTTTTCTTATAGAAAAATTTATACTTTTTTCCATCGAAAACCTCAGATTAAACACAATTTTTCCTAAACAAAATTCTTATATCTTAAACATTTTTTTCATCGAAAAACCTAAAATACTGAGCACTTGTATTGTATTGAAAAAGTTTCAAGTTTGAGCACTCAGATTCTTATTTCACAAAAAAATGTTTTAGATCTGGAGCATTTTTTAATTAATTAGAAAATTGTTATATATATTTTGATGGGGTGCTCATCCATTACCGATTCGCGGTGTCAAATTCAACTTGCTTGCTTGGTGGATGATATAAAGATGTTATGTAGTAAATTTATTTTATTTACATTACATACTTTACATTGTTTACATTGTTTACATAATTTTCTTGTTTGCTAATTTTACATACTTTATTTCGTATTTGTACACGCAGAGAAAAAACATGGTTGCAATATGATCACTGTTACTATATTGTGCTTGCTGCAATTGGATATGGTTTTTACAACCATCAACATGGTCTCTACCATTATTTTTTAGTTAATATTTTACTATTTTGTGATTGGCACCTACTATTTTATATCATGATTGGCTGTAAACATACTGTGGTAACAAAAATTCTGACTATGAAAAAAATATGATAATATTAAAACGATAAAATGATGGCAACAATCAATAAATAATTATACGATCAAAGAAAGAAAAGATCTCAAAGTATATGATTTTTTCCTTTTTCTTCAAAAGTCCTTAATATTAAGTTTTTTTTCAGAAAAAACATTTCTAAAGGAAGTATTTTTAAATTTAAAGAGCTTTTTCATAGTTTCTAAGAACTTTTCCCTTAAGAAATTTTCTTAGATTATGGATCATATAATCATAATATAGTTATGAGGGACCATAATATGATAACATTTTGAGAATACTATGATTACGTGCGATCATATTATGATAAATTCAATATAAAATGTTTTTTTAGGACCATAATATAGTAATTTTTGAATCATAATATAACTTTAGGGACAATATTATGGTAAAAATATAGTTATTTTATTATCATAATATGATAACAATAATATAGTACGATTATGGTTGGCACAACCATAAACCCATATATTGTACATATTTTGTTTGACGAATTCTGTCTCTCTTCCATACTGAGTGTGATATCGATCTGTCTTGAATACGGCTTCAACTTGAAATAGCAAGAATATCGCTGAAAGCCGAAACACCCCACAATTTAAAATGTGTGACCTATAAAATATATAAATTTGTTTGCTGAACTGATATATTTGGTAGATGAACGTAATATAAAACCCGCCAAAAAGGATTTAAAAATTATCCTGAAGGTGCGTATATTGCATACCAGGGATGGCTCTTTGATATACTTCCTCTGATACCACTCTAACATGTTGCTTTAAAATTCGATATATATGAAACATCTTCAAATATTTGTATATATTGGCGGGAGGCCGGCTACAGAAAAACCTTTCGCCAGCGAAGCCAGTATTCGACAGACATAACCCAGAGGAGAAAACCCCTATGTCCAGTCATCCATAAAACTTTTATTTAGCAAAGTAGTTGGTGAACATAATGCAGAACACGAAAATATAATGAAGATTATGACCTGGGATTTCTGCACAATTTTTTTGTTGGGATTTCGAACAAAAATGTTTCGGTCATAGCCCTAACTTCCTTTATGTCCAAAATATTTTCAGATCTAATCCCAAACCAGAAAATTAAGATAATGTCCGTTAGGCTTATGTCATGTCAGGGATTTAAATTTGAAAATTTTACTTACATTGTAGTATTTAAAATGTCCCACTGTGCACAGTTGCAATATGTTTACATATGTAGTGCATAAAATATATGAAATTTCACATCTCTATGCTATAATAAGCAAACAAAAACTAAAATAGTTGAGCGGCACAAAATATGGTGAGACTTGCAATGCAATCAATCTATCTATAATCATAACAAACATACTGGCGACCATGCAATGATTTTAGCTGTGATTTTCATATAACTAACAACTAATCCCATATCCACAAACTTAGTATGAGGAGAAATCAGATAAAACCAAAATACGAGTATGGAAAAAGTTTACTTTTCTTTCGTTTGTTGTTTTCTTGTTATTTGACATTGATATCCGCGGAAGCGTACTACTTTTAAAAACAAAATATATATCTTTTTTTCTTTTGTTAAAAACAACAACTCATCACATATTTTGTAAAATTTGAATGAAAGTGATAATTTATCAATTAGCGCCACTAATTAAAGTTTTTTTATTTTACGATATAAATAAATGCAAATGTTTAAGACAGATACACATTATAAGACTTTTGGTATATTTACATGTAAGTCTTGCACTCAAAATAGTCTTTGACAAAATGGCTCACTGCGAAATATCGTTTTAGAGAAGTTTTGCCAAAACTTGGGAAAATTTATTAGGTTTTTGACTGAAATTTTTAAAAATATCCGAAAAACTTTAAATTTGATTAATTGTTTGGCCAATATTTTTTGTTTGTAAAATCTTACCAAAAATCTTATAATATAAATCCGGCATTAGTAATTTTTTCGAGTGTATGTATATTTAATTTTTAACATCTTGGAGTGCGCAAACCTAAATATTATTTTTATGAATGTGAATATGCGTGGGCTTACTTTTGTATAGCATTTAATTTGGATAATAACATACGGGTGTTGTTTGATGCAACATTTAAACCTGTTCGGAAAAATTTCTACACATATGGTAGTTTGTTTTTTTTTTTTTCTCCAAAAGAGACAAGAGACACACGCGTTGTCTGTGCAATTTAACAACGATGTCATGTAGCTTTATGATTTTTAAAGATTTAAATAAAATTTTCTGTGTTGTTTCAAAATATGGAGCGTAACGAAAAATATTTTATTGGTTACAACAATTTCAAAAAGAAAATTAGCTGCATGTGTTTAAAAATTTTAAAATACCACATTAAAAATACACCAAATGTAATAACAAAAGCGCTGCATTGGCAACACAATCACCCTTATTCTAGTTGTCGTTATCGACACAAGACAATGTCGTCTTGGGATTTTTTTTTGAAATTGCTATTCCCGTTGTCGTTATCGAAAATAATTGAACTGTCGACAAGTATTTGGTATTCTGCAAGAAAATGTGACGACGATATTGTCTTGAAACGACTCTGATTTTGTCGACACAATTTTTAGTAACGACTTGAGGAAAAGTAATGACTGAAAAAAAAAACGAAAAAATGGGAAGAAATATCAAATTTATTAAATGCACTTGGCCCACCGAGAATAATGTGAGATGGATAGCAGAAGGTAAAGAAAGCATGATCATATAAAGTGCATTATAAAAATATAACAAAATTTATAGGTTTGGCGAGACTTAAAATTTAAAGTTAAAAAGAAAATGGTAGCCAACAAAGCCGAGTGTAATGCTACATGTGGCGGAATATTCAAGCAATTTATATTGAGCCCGCTGGAGGAAGCTGTGGCAAATCTTCTACAGTTTCAGAAACAGCTGAACCCTAAGTAAAAGTCGTTTCCAACACTGAGCTGGTACGACCCCTGGGCTAAAAATCTTAATGTAGCTGCCAACTTTATTGTTTTGGAAATAAATGTGGACTTGATTCCGGTTTTCAAATTAGGTGCTATTGTTTCCAGCACCTCTTTGAAGGCTGTTTTATTCAGCCGAAAGTAACTTTCAAACGTTTTAAAAAAATTAGAAGTTTAACATTCTTTAAAGTAACAGACTTTGATTTTGCTACTCACTTCTTATCCGGCAGATTAAAGATATTGGATTTCTGTATGAGAAGTCTTCCTTCCAATACTAGATTTTCTTTATTTCCTTTATTACTGGTATCAGAATTTAAATTACACATAAAAAACATTTTTTCGCAAAAATAATAAACAAAATAAATCTGCCGACTCAAATTTTAGAGATGTGTTTTTGTTTAAATCGATAAACTGTCAACGTCGTTACAACACTGTTTTAGAATACCAATTTGGTGTCGAAGTGATGTCGACGTCGAAGCAAAGTGATGTTGACTCAAAAACGACGACGACATTGATAACGACAACTAGAATAAGGGTGAATACATAATTGAAAGAAAACCAATCGTCAGCTGTTACTTTCAGGCCAAAAGTTAAATTAAATTACGACAAATAAAAATAGTTTCTGTTAAAAATTCCACTTATGAAAGTTGATTTATAATTCTGGGTGTCTAAAATGTTCTACTTTTGGGCACCTACGTGGGTAAAAAAATATACATATATTTAGAAAAAAAAAAACAGATAATTACATATTTTTCCTGCTGAATTTAAAGACATATTATTTTGAGTGTATTCTTGCTCAAAAATCAAATCTTCATTTTCTCTATAACATTTTAATATTATATCACAATCAGATATTTTCACTGGAAGGAATTTACTTGCCAAATTCTAATATCTAGTTTTTACAGACTGTACAAGTTATAAGATTATAAATAAGTCCACACATTTATAACCTACAGCACTACGTCGAAAAGGTATAATAAGTTTGTAATGATTTTTTAACTACAAAAAAATAATTTATCCGGAGCCACCTTCAGGTATACCGATCAATACAGAATAACTTTTTGGGTGTGTCCATGTACGTTATAATCAAACTGGGGGTCACAATTCTGAAGAAAATGGGAAGAAATTTTCTGTATAAATTCGTATTGAATAAATCCTATTGAAAATGTTTGACATCGGTCCATGTCATGACATCGTTGCCATAGAAAGGGCGGCCTATCTGAATTGGACTTAAGTGGTATTAAAATTTTGTTTAAAAACAAATAGTGTATGGAATTATATTCTGTCCAGAAAAGTACTCCAAGTAAAACTCTTCACAGAGAAAACAGATTCATTGGGACAACCGAATTGCCAACTGAATGATTTAGTTACAGCAACGGAATTATTCGGTTATCTGGACCAAATTTATTTTTGATCCGATTGAAATATATGGTTTCAATCGATATTCTGTTGTATTGACCGAATTTTGGTCACCGCAAACAGATATGTCGGTAGCTCCAACCAAACCATTCAGATTCATAATGAATCTGTTTGCTCTGTGTTGTAATCAATCGGCAAGTCGCAAGTTTAAAATATTTAACCGAAATTTTTTACATATGTTTCTATTGGCCCAATGACAATTTTTGTTCAAATCGGTCTATAAATAGACCCACCTACTATAGAAACTTAATTTCTGAATTGGTATTTAGACACACAAAAGCTAGGTATCTGGCTGAAATTTGACATGTAAGTTGTTATATGGGACAATTAATCACGTCTAGTCCCCATCTAAATCGATCCCCATATAAACCCACCTTCCTGCACTCACAATATTATTTCGTTAAAAACAACTTAAAATACATATTAAATTAATTGAAAATATAATTAAAAAGAGGACTACTGATTTTCCTTAATATTTAACCCATTTTGTTGTTTACTTTCAATCATTGTTTAAAAATCGACAAAAGTAAAAACAATAGAAAGTCGTTTAAAATAACCATCAAATTTTTACCGACAAAAAGTTAGAAAAAACTACTTTTGTGGTTTGTTTTTCAAATTGAAAGTTTTTTTATTTATATGTAATTACAAAAGAGAACACAACACAAGCAGATGTATATATTTTTATTGGCTTTGTGTGTATGTATATTTGAATAATTTCTTGTAATTTTTATTGAAATAATTTTGTATATAAACAAACTATTTTGGTAAAAAAAACAAAAAGGAATTATATGAATTTCTATTTTTTGAAGCAGTAAACATAAAATTTTACATTTAACTGAAAATATCAACTCTTACTGAATGTCTGTAGATTTTTATAGTTTGTTTTTTGAATGACTGGTTCAAATAGTTAAAAAATATATTTCTATGAATTTCAATTGATTCTTCATTTAAAAACAAACTACGTATTACTTTTTAAATAAACAACAGTCGGTAACGGAAAATATATTGTGAGTGTGATATTTTATTAAATAAATCTTTTCGGCAATTTCGTTCAGATTTATCTCTATATTTTCCGCCCTTTTTATAAAAAAAAAGAATTAGAACCTTTCTTAGAATTCGGACAGCTTCTCGAAATTTGTTTCAAATTGTACTTAGTGTTTTTATTTTTTTGCATTTTACCCAAAAGAACATTTATATAGGGTGTCTCAGTAACAGTGCTCTTTTTAAATTTAGTGTAATTTTTTTTGTGCAAGTGCCAACTTTGAAGTTTGGCAGCTGTCACATAGGTTTATTTCAATTATAAAAAAATGGAGCGCTTTGCAAAAGAACAACGCCTTATAATTGTGAAAAATAAAGATTTCATAATTCGTTCAATGGGTAACGGAGCAAAATGAAGTTAATGCCAATTGTTTTTAAAAAAAAGTCATCTTCTCAGATGAAGCACATTTTTATATGAATAGCTTCGTGCGATTCCTTTCTTTGGCCTTTTTTGAAATCTCGGGTGTATGCAAATGAACCAGAAACAATTTCTGAGCTCAAATCCGAGATCCAACGCGTCATCGGTGAGATATAGCCACATCTCTGTAAAAAAAAAGTCATTAAAAATTTTATGAAAAGAGTAATGGTCTGTCATCAGAGCCGTGGGGCCATTTTACGGATATTAATCCGAACACGCGTGTTTTTATTTTAAAATGAAAAAGTGCTTTCTTACTGCGGCACCCTATATTTATTACAACTTTTGGATATATGGAAAATTTTCCGAAATTAAAAATTTTTTTGATTATATTTATCTTCCTTTATTCGATCTTCAATATTATACTATATTATTCCTTAAAATCGAGTTCAAGATCTTTTTATAAAAAATAATAATAATGATTATTTATTATTTCTTTCTTTCCAATATTTCGTCACCACATTGGGTGACTTTTTCAGGGAAATTATATAATTTTTTCAACAATAAAAACATATATATATAAAATTTATAAAAAAAGGCGGGATATCATAAAAATACTTTTTGACAATATAAAAAATATAAATATCATATGAAACAAAAATATTTTAAGTTTAAAAAAGAAAAGGACATAAATCAGATCAAAAATACAAGAACACCATTCCTACACAAAAAACAGCATTATCATTACACTCTAATCATTATCCTGATTTTGATAATACGACAATTTTGAACATAGAAAATAATTACAGACGTAGATATATGTTAGAAATGTTACAGATAATGAAAATACCATTTACACAACGCATTAACTATAAAACAGATATAGCGAATATAGCCCAAAATTATAGACATTTAGTGAATAAGAACTGAGCTAATTATTTTAATTTTAAATAATATATGAAATTCAAAATAGTTTTTTGTTCTGTGTTATATTTTCATTTTAAATATTTGTAAAAACATTTTTGTTTCCTTATCTTTTTTAAACTTAAAATATTTTTGTTTCATATGATATTTATATTTTTCATATTGTCAAAAAGTATTTTTATGATTTCCCGCCTTTTTTTTTAAATTTTATATATATATGTTTTTATTGTTGAAAAAATTATATAATTTCCCTGAAGAAGTCACCCAATGTGGTGACGAAATATTGGAAAGAAAGAAATAATAAATAATCATTATTATTATTTTTTATAAAAAGATCTTGAACTCGATTTTAAGGAATAATATAATTTTTTTGATTTTTATCGAAGCTTTTTTTTAAACGCTTACCCAAAATTCACGTTTGCAATTTTTTAGGTGACTTAGCAATTCGGAAACTAAAATATCTGGCCTAACAAACAGTATATGTTCCTTATATTGAAATCTTTAAAGGCGTTGAAATTGTCTCAATTTATGAAGTGAGTTAAATTCTTACTAAGTTAAAACGCTATAATAACACTGTATAACAATGTCAAACTTTTTCCAATTTAAAAGATAATCAAGCCCAAAATCAATGTCACGAAAGCATTTAAATGCGGGGAAATAATGAGACTATCAAAAATATTAGCAGCTGACCTGAAAAGCCTTTACTTGCTCAAGCAATCTTAAATTTTACTGTTTTTTGTGTTTTTGTTAAGATTTGGGCTTTGGTGTGTTCTGACATATGTAGTAAAATTTTAAGGTCAACATTTTTATGCAACATTTCATTGGAGTGTTTTTTTTACGATTTGTTAGAATATAGCCAAAAATTACCACTATGTGGGGAAGTTCCACAAAAATATTGGCGTTAATATTTTCTACAAAATTGTTGAACATATCCTATACCTCAGATGTAAAGAACACATAGTTTCATAAACCGAACCCAAACTGTATAATTAATATACGAGTACTACGGTTTACAAATATCGTTAATACAAAACTCTTCAAATTGAAAAGTTTGAAGAAGAATGTCAAAAAATACGCCCTTTTTCCATAAAAAGCTTATTTTTAACAGGATTTTTAAAACATTTTACTTAATAATTTTTTTATGAAACTTATTAAACACATTTTTAGATAAAATTTCTTATATACTTTCGAACTATTAGTCAAGAAACAAAACCACCAAAATGTCAACATTGCTTACGGTAAAGATAATTTAATGGTATAATTATATTTCTAGTTCCCTTTAATAATTCATACAATCCAATTCATTTTAATTTAAACAAAAATTCACATCTCAATTATATTATACAGAATGTCAATGATCTAAATATTTTTAATGGATTTTTTTTTTTGATATTTGCAAAAAAAAAAACTTTAGTTATATCGATTAGTTATGGCCAATACTTAATAAAAATTAATGGTATTGAATTGCTAAAGGTATTGTTAATATGTGATTGCCTGCCTGCCTTGCTTTTTTGTAGCATGGCCTGGACTGTTGCTGTTGTTTTTTCTGCTATTGAGTGCCGAACAGGTTATTGTGTAATAATCACTCTTGTCTCCAGTAGAGGAGGAGAGACTTGCTTCGTTTTGTTAAAGAAAATATCGAAAAAGAAAAATAATAAAAACTTAAATCTAGTATGAAGTCAAACTGGTTTTAGTCGACAACGAACTTTGATCAATCCTCCAACAGCAACAACAACAACATAATTGGGGTTTCATGGGGTAGTAAAAAAAAAAAACAGTCAACTTGATACTAAAATACTGTTTCATTTGGAAGACTTTAAAAAGCCATTATAAATGTATTGGGGTTAATGCAATTTGTAATGGGTGGTATTAATTCATTTTATAACAAACGATCTTCTAACATTAATTGATCAATAAATCAAAAGAAACTGTTAAATTTACAGTGATGGATAAAAAATCACGAAAAACATATGTTTTAACAGGATTTTCAATAAAATCATACAAAATATTGTGCGAAAAATTTCTAAATATTGAGAACACATCTCAAAGACTATAGTGATAGGTTACCAATGACAAAGGTATGTGGTTCTCATATCTGCAAAATTTAATTGAAAAACTTCTCCTTAATGACTTAATGAACCACTTAACTTAATTCTGCATGTTTTTTACAATTCTAAGAGAGATCTTTGAAATATACCTTTCAAATGATAACTAAATTGTATAACGTTCCTTTGGAAACATAAGAATATTTATAAAAAAAAATGTTTTACACCCTAAAAACAAACACGGATCGAATAGATTTGTCTTCTCTCTCACTTGGTGGAGTTCCCCTAAAATGTCGCAATGCAGGGTTCTAAAACTTTAAGCTAGGATGTTGTAAAAAAAAAACAAGTAAAAAATATTATGAGATACCCTACACTATAGTACAAATTGGTTTATATTCCGGAAAGCGGAAGACATCTGATCTTTATTATATGGACGGAAAAATTATCGTATCAGAAAATATGAAGAAAAATCTGACAAGAAACGTATCCCACTTCGCTTTTAATGAAATTTGGATATGTATTAAGGGGTTGAAAAATGGGTGTTTTTTAATTTTCTAGCTTTTAGAGGTACTTTAAAGGTATCGTTAGAAAGGGGTTTAAAAGTGCTTTTTGTGGTACTTTTTTGAATTTGCTGTTTTAAAAATTCTTAAACTTTTGGTACTTTATATAAAGAAGTGTACTGATATGGCCATTAAATTTATATAAAGCGTGATTCATTTCGAGGTTCCCAACTTTTTAAAGAAAAAAACACAGAAAATTCAAATTTAATGGGGAATGTTTATTATCATCTGAAAGAACATTCTTTGACATTTATTTTTTGAAGATTATGTCTATAAAATGTTGGCCGTTGCTACGTCGCAGATGGTCCACACGTTGAGTCCAATTTTCGATGACTCGTTCGAGATCACGAGCTTTAATTTCAGGCATCAAATAGTCGGTTATCAATGCACGATAACGGTCGCCATTGACGGTTTCGTTCGCACCGGCATCATTTTTAAAGAAATATGGACCGATGATTCCATCGGCCCACAAACCACACCAAACCGTTGTTTTTCGGGATGAAGTGGCAGTTCTTAAATATCTTCAGGTTGCTCTTCGTCCTAAATGCGGCAATTTTGTTTGTTTACATACACTCTAATTAATTTCTGTTGAAATTTACCCAACTTATAGTAGGAAACTATACTCCTACTATAAGTTGGGTAAATTTACTCTGTGTGCGGAAATGAAAAAAATACACACATTATGCGTAAGTTGATGAACACAAAATTGGTAAAATTATATTAAAAGTGCGTAAAAATTCAATGAAGTTTTAAAATTAAAGAGTAAATTCACCAAATTTGTGCGTAAAGAAACACGATTTTTCTGTAAATGCACATAAAAATGCGGAAAAATCCTAGAAAAATGCGCACATTTTCTACCATGATATTGAAAATTATAAAGCAAAAAAAAAATGTTGTTTTGTGTTAAAAAATAATAAATTTATTATTTAGTAATTCACAATAAAAACCATAATTTTATTGTTTGTTAACTCACAGCAAGAATAAAAACAATAAATTTATTGTTTAGAAATTGCAAATAACTGATAAATTTAAAAAACTAATAAATCTATTTTTTAGGTTTGAAAATTGTTTTTTTTTTTTTTTTAATTTCAAAATGTCATAATTTTTTTACTACTATAAGTTAGTATATTTACAATCTTTGTGCGTAAATTTTTTATTTAACAAAACAATACTTATTTTAGGCATAATGTGTTTAATTGTAAAGAAATAGTGTCTAAAAATACTGCGTGTGTGTATTATTGTATATGAAAGTGTGCACAAAAAAGTTTTACGCATTTGGTGTTTATATTTACCGAATTTTCGTAATATTACATAAAACTTTGCCTATTTTATAGTAGTAATTTTACAAACATTTTTTAGAGTGTACCCATTGAGCCAGAAATGGGCCTCATCGCTGAACAAAATTTGCCTCGAAAACGTCGGATATTCTTGGAACTTTTCAAGAGCCCATAGAGCGAAGCGATGTCGCTTGGGAAGGTCGAGCGGCTTCAGTTGTTGCGCAAGCTGTATTTTGTACGCTTTCAATTTAAGATCTCGACGTAAAATGCGCCAAGTTGTTCCATACGTTAGGCCGAGTTGCTGCGAACGGCGCTGAATCGACTCTCCGTGAGGTCTTCGTGTACACTCTCAGCTACGGCCGCTATATTTTCTTCACAGCGTGCTGGACGTGGTCCATTCGGTCGAATATTACCAATAATGAATGCTGGGTATCAAAATGGGTGATGGTGTTGCGAATAGTACGCTCAGTAGGCCTTATTATTTATCTTTTTCGCTATTTAGGATTTTATAAAATTTTTCGGGAAACCCAGTTTTATATTTTTTTGGAATAACTTTTTTTGTAGAAGGTAACAGCTTCATTTAATGAATTATATATTTGAATGCAATTTTTATACAGAATTTCAAACGTTGCCAAACAAAAAAGTATTGAAAAATTTCCAAAATTTTTCCCTTTATTTCATCCCTTAGATCGCTGAAGTGAACGAAAAAGTGAGATAAGTTGATCTTAGATTTCTTTTTTAAATCGCATATCCATATTTCATAAAAACCGTACTGTTTTTGGGAGGTACTTTCCTTGTTTAGGAGGTACTCTCCTTGTGAATGAAATAGCCGAACATTTTGAGCAAGTATCTGATAGGTGACCAGGTCAAAAAGTAGTCCGATTTTCTTTAGTTTTTAAGGCAAGACTCTTGGGGTTGTGTTATATTCCCAAACCAACTAATAGTCATATATGAATGATTTTTTTTATTTATTTTAATACTATTTATAGACCGATTTCAACCATTTTCAATAGGGTTCGGTCTTGGGCCATTAAAAACTTATACACAAAATTTTGGCCATTTATCTTTCAAATTAGTGAAAAAAATTATACAAAAAATAAATAAAAAAATGTTTCAAAAATTTATTTAAGATTTTTTAAAGTTGTATATAACACAAAAGCAGTCATACACTCACAATATTATTATTCCGTTAAAAGCAATCAAAAATACATGTTAAATTAATCAAAAATACAATCTTAAAGAGGACTACTGATATTTCATTAAATTCAGCTCAGTTTGTTATTTATTTTCAATAATTGTTGAATAATCGTCAAAAGTAGTAAAAACAAAGTTTAAAATAATCATCACTTTTTAACTAACAAAACGTTAGAAAAAAAAAATTTTTTGTAGATTGTTTTTTTTATTGAATTTTTTTTCCACAGAGGCATATATTTTTTTTCTATGTGTGTATGTATATTTGAATAATTTCTTGTAATTTTTATTGAAATAATTTTGCATTTAAACAAACTATTTCGATAAAAAAAAAAACAAAAAGGAATTATTTGAATTTTTATTTTTAGAAACAGCCTTAACATTTGGAATTTTTTAAAATGCAGTTTGAAAAGTAAAACAAAGAAATTTACAAATAATTTGTTAATCACACTTAATTTTTAATGGAAACTAAATAACTTTTCCAACATAACAGCGTTTCAGAAGCCAATTGATCCAGCTCCTTTAGAAATAAAAATTAACCAAACTAAACATTATTAACTACAATCAAATATAAGGACGGAGGAACGTTAACATAGAGAAAAAATCGATCATCAATAGAATTTCACTTTTTATTTTCGGTTTTATGTGTTCACTGCATATGAAAAGCCAAAAATTAAAATACAAAATTTTCTATTCTCATTTAACTCCCAATGAAATGAAATATTTGAAGTTAACGTTTAACTACAGTTGTTCTTATATAAATTACTCAATAAGAATTAATGAACAAAGAAAACACAACAAATTTGGGAAAACAATTTTCTTTATTTCTCAACATAATCTTCTTTTAGCTCGATACACTTTTCCCAGCGATATTCAAAAGCTTCGATATCCTGTTTATAATAAGAACAGTCTAGCTGCTTAAAATAGCCATTAATCGCAAATCTTTACCACCGAGCAAATTTTTTCAAGTTCGGAAATAGAAAATAATACGATAGAGCTAAATCTGGCGAAATTCGAACCTTAATTCATTGATTTAGGCAATTTTTTTTTTCCATATTTACAAATTCACTGAGATGGTTTATTTTTGTGGGCTCCAAAAAAAAAAAAAAAAAATACTAAGCAACGTGGCGCCTTGAAACTTAAAATATATGTTTATAAGATTGCCACTTTTCACCAGTATTTTTTTTAAAACTGATGCCACCATCTATACGCCAGGTCGGCTAGTTTTGGGACCGCTCTCGTACGTCTGACTAGTCCAGGCTTCATTTCATAAAATGTGAAACCTAGACGGAAGGCCTGCGGTATGGTTCATTCCGATTTGAATAAAATTTTATAATGTAATAGAGAGGAGAGAAAAACGAAGCCTGCCTACGAAATACGATCTCAATAAATAACTTTTTTATGCATATGCATTTTTAAATTATTACTGAACTTATTTTGGTTTATTAAAACAACAAAAAAAATTTATATTATTCTTCACATTTTTTTTCGAATAATCGATTAATTTTTAAATTTAATTTTTTTTTTTATATTTAAATTTATTAATTCGATTAATCGGTTACCCGAATAATTATTCCAACGATTAATCGATTAAAATTAAAAGTCGATTAATTTAATACTCTAATTACAAAGTTACAGGAACAGACAGATATCTCTAAATCGACTAAAAATGTTTTTCTGTGTCAATCGATATACTTATTGGGGGATCTATGTTAGGTCCATTATTTTAAAACAAAATTGCCACGGGACCTTTTACTTAAAGTGAACGAGACCTGGTATATGGGGATTTGATACTTTTTTGACTGGTCGCAAAACTAACCTTAGGTATATCACTGAACTGTGGTTTTAAGGGGAGTTCAGTGACCTATTCCTTCGAATAAAGGGACTCTAGTGATATAAAAGTTCAAATAAATTTTCTACAGTTTGATTAGGGTTATTAACAATAAGTTACACTATATTATAATACATATAAAAATAATAAGTTATAAAAATATTTTATAATATGATAATTCAACTTACCAAAAAAGTCTTCCCAACGCTCGGAATCATCTGATTCTATATCCATTGTTTTGTTGTTATTTACTGATTTTTTATTATACAGGTTATTAACAATTACTGTTGAATTAATTATTATTAATTATGCAAATATTTGTCATTATTATTTTTTTTTTTATTTGTATTGTTTAATATATGGAAGTAGATAAACACTTAATCATTTATTTAAACCCGTCTATAAATTTTCTTTTTTTTTCTGTAACACACTTTACTAAGTTCTACAAGTTTAGAACAAGATTATTCATATTTTTTATATATAAAGTGTAATTGTGTGTATGATTTTTTGTTAAATAAAAGTCTTTGTTTTGCACTGTAAATATTGTAAATGAAAAAAAAATGATAATAAATAAGTATTAAAAACTTACTTACTAGATAAATCAGCAGTTTATATTCATGTACGAGTATTTTATGCCCTTCATATATGAGTTAATATATAATTTCATTTCAAGTCATCGACCATCATATAAAAAATATTTGTAGGAATTTATATAAAACGCACGCATTTAAAGTGTTCTATACATTGATGTAAAAATCTGTTCTGGTTTACGAGTCATCGACCATCATTTTGTTGTTGGTAGTTAAATATACAGTTTTGTTGTGGTTTCAAAGCCAACAAATATAGACAGTGGTTTACAAGGGTGATATTTTTTTTAAGAATGAAGCTATAATTCTGAATATATTTACAAATATGTATCAGAGCTATTCAGTATTAAAGAAATTCGTTGCGTTCAAAGGGGGTGGGTGATTCTGGCACAGAAAAAGTTAGTAAGTCCAGATTACAGAATATTTGATGCTGTGGGAGTACAGTTTTTTTTATAGCCTTACAAAATATATATTTATAAGGGTTTTATTTTGCTAACCCCAATTCATTGATATGGTGCAAGAATCCCCCACCCTTTAGCCCATGAATTTAAATATATTGCATTTTACAATACTCTCTTAAATCACCGATTAATCTAGCATAGAGAAATTCATTTTGGGTAATAATTGATTCATAGAAACAGTTATCAGTTTGCTATCCATAACTGCTTCAAAAAATAAAAATACTGTGCAATCCAAAGCCACTATGCATTCTAAAAGACCTTAACCAACAACGACAAAAAATACAGTACTAAAGAAGTTGATCGCAAGTGAAATTATCATTGGTTAGTACAAGTAGTAGTTGTTGTTGTATTCTTGTCCAGATAAGATATCAAACAAACCAAAATTCCAAATATAGAATACATGAACAATTTCTTTCCAACCTTCTTGTATTTCATTTATTTTTATTTTTTTTTTGCACATTCATTTCATGTTCATTACCAAGATAAAGGATTGTTATCTTATCAATAATAAGAAGGAAAATTCAAACAAACAAAAACAAAATCCCTTTAAATATTGTAAATGTATTTACATTTCACTTGTTTATCTTCACCATTTGTTGTGATTTTTCTTTTATTTATCGTTTTTAACTGATATTTTTGTTTTAAATTTTAATATTTTGCTTATTTAATAGTTAAAGAGATGTATAAACAATCAAAACGGAAATTATGTTTAAAATTCAAAAACAATTCTATACGATATTCCTCAATTCTCAGAAAGTTACTCATCATGCAAACTACGCTAAGTTTATTCTTTTTTTAAATATTTGTTTTATTATTGAAATACGAAATTAATTACAATCAACGGGTCTTTGGGAGATATAAAAAAAGTATACACAGAACCAGTGATGCCAACCTATTTGAAATACAAATAGCGCCGCATAATAACAAGAAAAACACAGTGGAAAAGCATAGTGGAATTTGTTTATTGGTTAGGAAATGATGATCCCCAATTTATCATTGGTTTTTCTGTCTTAATTTTTGAGAAATCACCTTAAAAATATATTTTTAAAGTAATTCA
This sequence comes from Eustalomyia histrio, assembly GCA_949748255.1. Taxonomy (NCBI): domain Eukaryota; kingdom Metazoa; phylum Arthropoda; class Insecta; order Diptera; family Anthomyiidae; genus Eustalomyia; species Eustalomyia histrio. The sequence goes on from OX456527.1 coordinate 10,761,289, forward strand.
AGCATCAATTTTTGAAAAATTCAATATTAACTACGTCCAAAAAAAGCAGGGCATAAATTCTATAAGACAGCCGACGATTATTATTAAGTCAAGATCTGGCATATGGATCTTTTGTACCAAGGATCATAAAACTAAACCAAATTCTGTATTATATTACCAATTTAATATAGAAGAAGGAGAAGAGTTCCTAATATCTTTTGGACCTCAAAATTCCTGATTGAAAACTTTCCTCCTGTTCCTGTGCAAAACAACACACACACAAAATGTGGATGGTTGTTTCGTTTCCCGTCACAGAGGCGATTCCAACAGATTCATCTTCCACAAATGGTAGTTCAATCCGTAGTGTCCGGTAAGAAACCCTGTTAGTAACCTAATGTCCTTCCTAGCAAGGTTCAAAATTTTCCCATTGGAAAAGGGGTTGACCATTAGCTTCGCCTGTCTCATCCCCAAAGAATTGTTCCAAAGGTCCTTTGCCATTGGTAGTTCGCCCTCCTTAACCAGGGCTACTATGGTGGACCAATACACCCCACAGTACGGTTCTGGTCCCACCAAAGGTGTGGAAGAACCTATTCTAGCTAGTTCGTCCGCTACCTCGTTACCAACATGTCCACTATGACCTGGTATCCAGTAAAGAGTAACCCTGTTACGCGCAGCCAACTGTTGAAGGGTATCAAAACACTCAAAAGCTATTCCTAAAGTGAATATCCAAGACGACAAAGCCTGGAGTGCCGCTCGGCTATCAGAGAAGCTAGAAATATATGCGCCAAAATGAGACATTAGGCGATGCGAAAACCCATCATTCAAAATGTCCATTGTCGCGCGAGCTATGGTTCCGAATCGCTCAAAAGTCACAGTAGCCAAGTTGGCCACGGCCCGATCACATCTCCGGCGTAAATGGTGCTCCATGCAGTGACTTTGAGTGGAAGTAATGATACTTCGTGAATTATAACGTTGATTCTCAGCGCCCCAGAATTTGTAGTATCTGTTAACTTCACAAATAACTATTAAAACATAAATCAAAAATATTAAAACATAACATCTTGCGATAGGTTGATTCATTTTGGGCCCTCTTGTAGGAGGAACTATAAACTTGGTAAAATGTTCTTTTTTTTAATTACAAATTTGTTATGTAAACAAAAAATATAATTTTATTTACAAATTATAAAAAACTCATTTACGTTTTTCAATTATCCACAAAATATTTAAAGTTTCTTTAAACAATTTAAAAAATTGTGCAAATTCATTCATTGATTTTTTTTAAATAAACATTTTGCGATACGCTTACGGAAATAATTTAAATTGTTCAGTTAAAATTTGTCAAAATACAAAAAGATATTGAAAAATTTTAAAATATTTGCAAAGCTCGTTTTAAAAATCGAAAAATATATGAACTTTTATTTTTAGTCAGTCAGTTTATTATAACCGAGGATGCGCGTACTTGGGAAATAAGTATTTTGAGATTCACTATGAATGAAGCTTCCGCCAATTTTCATTTATTTAATAAAAATAGTTTCCATGGCCACTGTCGTTTTTGGTATCTCAAATCACGTAACGGTTGTATTTGTAAAACTACACACAACAAAAACTTAAGCTAAATAAATTACCTTTATTTTGATTTATTACATCGCTGTTTGACTTTTCCTTAACTTCCTTTTTGCTTTGTTGCTTTAAGCAACACTCATTTTCAAGACCTATAGAAATTATAAAGTCCCAACTACATATGCCTTAAATGACTTTAGCTTTGTTTTGGTATGAAATAAAATTTTAGAAATACAAATTTTTATTTTTCTTTTAATACCGATACTTAGCTTAAGTCATTTAAGACAATTGAACCCGTTATTTCGAAAAGGGCATGAGTCCATACATAAAAACTTTTCAGGATTAACAAAAAACGTATTTGTTCTGAAAAAGTCTATGATAGTTAAGAAACTGAATATAAAAGTTAATAAATATAAATATAATTTTTGTGCCATTTATTTATTTATTTTTAAAAAAGGATGTATAATACAGATTTTGGTAGTTGAAATTTCTGGACTTATGACCTCTTAGAAATAATCGCAAATCAAAAGATTTTCGAAAGAAGTGACATTTAATCATCATTATTTTCTTCATATTATTTATTAGCTGAAGTTGTTGGCATTGCAAAAATCTCTGTATAGAAATTTTGGTACTTTTCTGGAATGTATTTTTCTAGTTTTTTCAAATCTGGTATTTTCATTGATTGGCACCTTGCCGGCATACGCAGGAGTATCATTTGATGGTAAAGGTGGGCTAGTGCCCATTCTCTGTAAGAGCTGGAATTTATAACTGATTAACAATCTATAGATTCACGTGTTGTAAAAAGACCTGAGGAAGACTTGGAAAATGTGAAACTTGGGAAAGAGAAGAGATTTAAAAATCAGTCGATATTCATCAGTATTTTGTTTCACTTAAAAAGCACATAAGTCCAGGACTCATGCCCTTTTCATACAGACTTTAGATTTCGAGGGCCATATAAGGTGGTTTGTTGCACTTGAAGCTCTTTTATTTCCACAGAGAATATGTAAAACCCTTAAATGAATTAAATGGCGTCAAAAAGTGATATTTGGAAAAGGTGTGACTCATGCCCTTTTCGAAATGACAGGTTCAATTGTAAATCGGCCCTAAAAGTTATTATTCCCGAGTTGTCAATTTAAAAAATCAGTTTTAGGCATTTTTTATAGTAGTTTTGTAAAGAATTTTTTAAATATAAAAAGAAGAGAGGTTTTATAAGGACGTTGGTGAAGGACATCTAGGAAAATTATGTGGATAGGAAAAATTTGTTGTCTAGTATCTACTTTTTATGTAAAATTAGCAAATCAAAGCAAGAATTTTTCGAATTTCTGAAAGGTTTAGTATGCTGAAAATTAATAAATAATGATATACTTTAAAATTTTGAAAAATTTTTCAAAAATAGCATAATTAAAAAAAGAAAAAATTCACAAAAATCATAAAAGGCAGACAGATATAATTTTGTACATTAGTTTTATAACATTTTGTATAAAGCATAGTAAATTTCTTTTACCGTGAAAGGATTTCACTCGAACTTTGAAGGCCTCAAATAGTAATTTAAATTGTGAAATTGAAAATTTTTTTTATTTTACAAGAAAGACACAATCACAACAAAACCTAAAAGTAATTTTTTTCAAAAAAAAAAAAAAAATATAGTCTTGTATATTATTTTTTTTTTTTTTTTCAATAATTCCACGTAAAATTGAAACAACTTACTACAATAGATTTAAAATAATGATAAAATCTTAAACCGTTAAGTGCACATAAAGCGTTAAAAACAAATTTCATATATTTTTGAAATACGGAAATATTAAAATAAATTTTTTGGAATGATAAAAAAGCGCTAAATTGAGCACACTTACACAATTAACGAACGGAAAAGTAAGGGGGGAGAAGACACACTTGTATATTAACAATAAAGATATTCACTTTAAAACGCCAGTCAACTGCAAAAAAAGCGTTGATTTACGGTACAGACTTGAAAACACACATCAACACATACAACACTGGATAATAAATAGAGCGAGCGATGGAATCGTTTTAGTTTTTTTTTTTGTATTATTATTCTTTAAAGATAAATCGATAGAGATACAAATTCAATTATAACAATATTTTTTTTTTTTTGTAAATTTTGTTCAATATTTTTTCAAATTAAATTTCATTGCCATTAATTATTTACAAACAAAGTACATAAATATATAGATACACACACACATACAAATATAAATTTTACCCATTTGATAACAAACAATTGTATTGAACTTGGCTCACTTTAAAGAATAGAACGTTATACACCAGTATTTCGTAAATATTTATGTATTTATGTGTATTCTAGTATAAAAAGGCCCCCCTTTTTATGTTTAGTTACTTAATTTACACATAGGTGGGGGGATTTTGTTGGTTTCAAAAAAAAAGTGCACTTTGATTTCCACAAATTGATCAGTCAGTAGGTATTTGCTTTGCTTTGGTTGCTTTTTATTTAACGTTTTAAATGCTTACACGTAGGGCTTTCAAATACATTCCAATGCGTTTTTAACTGATATTTAATTTTTTGCTAAAAATTTCTTTTATTTTTTCTGGTTTTAAGTTTTTTTTTTTTCTTATTCTTTTTTACTGTTGCGTCTAACAATCTCGTATGGGTCGGGTTTGTTTTTTTTGTTTGTATTATAAACTTCAATTCACTTCATTTAATATTTCCAGCTGTTGGGTTTTTTTTTAAATAATTTTCCGTTTCAATATCGAACATGCGCTATGTTCTTCATACTCGCGCGACGTATTAACTTCAACTGAATGAGTGTGCTGTTGTTTGGTAGACTTGTGATCGTCAGAGCGTATCTCCCCGTATTCCATAGATATTTTTAATGTTTGGATATTTTTAATGTTTGATAGAGATACTTCAGTTTGTATCAACATGTTGGATGTGTATTTTGTGTGAGAAGCTCGATTAGTGGTGACACTAATACAGAGTGTGACTTATCGGTAGTATAAGATATAAAAATCGAACTTGTTTACAAATTTACCAGATTGCCTTTTGTAGCGAACAAATTGAAATTGCCATAAAGTTATTTATCCCCAGACTGGGTAGATTGAAAATTAGAACATTTACTTAAAGATTTCAAATTCAAAAGATTTTAGCACAGACTATACAGATACGAGAGTTTAATATTTGACAACTCTTCGAATATGGATCGAATGAAAAACTTAATTGTATTTTTGAAAATATTTTTATTTTATGAAAAATATTTTTTTTTTATTTATGAAAATATTTATAAATACGAGGGCGGATCAATAAGTCCGTGACTTTTTGAATGAAACAAAGTTTTTTTTTGCAAAAAAAAAAATTATTTAAAAAAAAAATTTTTTGTTAGCTCAATACACTTAGTCCAACGTTTCTCCAATTTTTGTATCCCTTTCAAAAAAAAATAGGATTTTTCGAGGTCCATAAAATAGGCATTTGTTTGATCAATAATTTCATCGTTGAAGCTAACTTTTCACCGAGCAATTTCTTTAGGTTTGGAAATAGAAAATAGTCACTGGGGCTAAATCCGGAATATAAGGTGTCCCCCCCTTATATTCCGGATATATATATTCTTAGTCTACTTCATGGATTTTGCCATGGAAACTAAGCTGTCACACGATTTCGTTGGTGAGCAAATGCGGCAAGCATCTTGTGGAAAGCTTTCTCGTACCCAAGTGATCATTCAAAATTGAAACCACTGAGCCATGTGAGATGCATATGTCTTCCACAATCTATCGCACATTCAATATCCGATCGGCCACCACCATATCGTGAATTGCTTCAATTGTTTTGGGTGTAGAAACCTCAACTGGGCGTTCGGCATCTTTCATGCTTGTAAGGCTACAAACGAAAGTCATTAAACCACTTTTATACCGTTGAAATCGATGGTGCAGAGTCCCCATAGTATTTATCAAGCTTTTCCCTGGTTTGATTGTCGGTTTTTTTTGTCGCAAAAATAATGTTTAATGAGCACTCGAATTCCACTTTTTTCCATTTTTAAAAAAAATCCACGAGGTTGTATGTTTTGAACAGCTGTTAAATGCAAAGTAAATTTTAACAGGTGGTACTTGCATTTCATATAACTACGAGGGAAGTTCAAAAAGTCACGGACTTATTGAACAGCCCTCGTATAGTAAAAACTTTATAATAATTCGTCTAATCAAACGCTTCATAAATATTTATGTAGCTGTTTAATAAAAATGATGAAATATTTCAGTTTGGAATCCCACACGGATCTATTCCGTTTTTATTATCGCAGTCTGTAAGCACTATTTGCTATAGCTTTATCAGTTATCGGCATACTTGCCATAACTTGAGCTTTTATTCAAAATTTTTTATGAGGTCCTAGGACTTCTACAACGTCCACTTTTCCACTTTCGAAAAGGGAACATAAGCAGTAATCTAAGATACAAAGTGATCCAAAATGTATCACCATATCGAAAGATGCTTTAACTGTTGCAAATGAAGGCGACTGCCAGTTTTATTTTAATACTTGTAAAGAAAACAGATACAGAATACATTTACGCCGGATGTGTCATCGGGCCTTACTTTTTCGTGGACGCCGTGGGTAACACGATTATTGTGACTCATGAGCGATACAGAACTAAAATTAATCAGCTTTTGTTGCCGCAAATTAAAGAATTGGGACTGGAGGACATTTGGTTCCAACAGCACGGCGCAAATGCACATACGGCTTGCGCGAGGCTGCTTTTTCGGGCCGCCTAATGTCTTGATTTGCAGTGGCCAGCAAGGTGTATGTAAATAAGTCACAGACTCTGGTAGCTCTCAAAGAGATTATCCGAGAAGAGTGCGATAACTGATCACCCGAGGTTCTCTCCAGAACGATGAAAAAAGATCTGAAATAACCATCAACAATGGTGACACCGACTAGACCAATTAAATCTTCAAAATAAAATGGAAAAAACTAATTGATCAATTAATAAAATGTTATAATGTTGTTTCATTGAACAGATATAGCAAAACAACATAAGCAGAATGTTTTCGGACCATATAATGACATATAATGCGTCTTAGTGCCTCATGTCATTCTAAAATATTTTCCATGATCTCAAACCAGAATAAATTACATTTTATAAAAAAAAATCTAGTTCTAGATCAAATAAAAAGAAAACTTCACAAAAATAAGCAATTGGAAGAGGATCGATTATAAAGAAGAAGCATCTTTTTCAAATAGAGGCTTTTGCAGTTGCGCATAAATAAGGCATGATTTTTACCCGATTCGTCATATAAATACACAGGAAATATTTATTTTATTTATTTATTTATTTTATTTATTAATCATATAATTACAAATTATATGTTAATACCCTAACCGAGCACTAGCAACAAAGGCCTTCGGCTCGTTGTAGCAAAAACAGACCAGAGCCTCTGGTGGGAATTGAACCCACGACCCCCGCACTGATAAGCTAGCATGCTACCAACTAGCCTACCGGGGCGCTCACACAGAAAATAAATTGGTTGGAATTCTATCCGAACCACCACAATTTTATAGTTATTCAACAATAGTTAAGTTTTTTTTATTTATTTTATAGTCGATCTGTCTAATACTAATATGTATAAAAATATATTTTGTTTTATAAAATTTTTTTATTGATCAAAATTAAAAAATATGGTTGATTTTCTGTTGTCACCACCAAACTATAAATATATAAATAAAATATATAATTAAATATAAATAAAAATAAAAATATTTAAATTTGAAATCTGAAAAAAATATTCAAAATTGAAATTCATATGATAAAATGTAAATTAAGTTTAGCTTAATGTAAAAGTAATGGACTGTAAAACGGAAGGTCGCTAGTTAGCCCAGTTTGCGGCATAAAGCTTTTAAATTCTTTAATAAATTTTATAGAACGTGGTATTCTATTTATAGAGTATTACAATCCAAAAACATAAAATGAATCGTTTGTTGGAATAAAAATTCGAAAAATGTAAAAAGAATTCGGTACTTATAACAGTATACAAAATAAAATTTATTATACCTGGAACCACAAAAAAAAAAGCTGCAACTACTAAGGACCACTTTCTAAGTCGATTTAACATAGAGATGTCCGTCCTTAAGTAATGAAAATAATCTCGAAAAGATATATATTTTTTAGTATTAATATTAAGTACAAACGGTTGTAACCACCATTATTTTTTTTAAGGGGGATTAAGCATGAAAAATTTTCTGTCATAATCCCTATCGATAGAGGTGAATTCCATACAAAAGTACACAACAAAGTAAAATTTTCATATTATTATTTTTTTATAACTAGAAAGAATATCGAAGATGACGAGGATAACTCATTTTAAATTAACTGCACATCTTCAAAAAAGAGTTGAAGCGCTAAAATAAATTTATTTGTAATTCCAAAAATTAAATTAATCAAAAACTGTATAATCTTAACTTCATAACTTTAACTTTAACTCTTCATATTATTTAGTGTCGTGTAAGTCACAATTTGTATGTCGTGTAAGTCACGCGAAAAAAACTATTTTTTGTGAAAAATAAAATAAATTTCACTAAGTTGAAGCCATTTTGTAGTTGTTTGTATTTCTCAAATACTTTTGGTGCAGTTTAAAAGGAATCGGACTACACAATTAACAGAATTTTTAAACTATCTTTGATTACCCTGAAATCAATGGATTTGATGTCCTGTAAGTCACAACTAATTAATTATATTAAAATTAAAAATATGTAATCGCAAATCAAAAATCAAAGTGCATGAATTAATACGTATGTTCGTGTAGATGTTATTTCTTAAAACGAAAAAATTATGATTGTACCAGAAATTTTATCAAAAATGACAAAAGTTTTGCCTCGTGTCGTGTAAGTCACACGTGGAATTCACCTAGATTGAGAATGTCCGGTTTGCCATAAGAAGCGGTAGTTTATTTTTACAGCGAACTGAATTTATTTAAACATTGAATTTTTTTGATTTATCTTCAATCTTTATGAAAATTTCTTTGTCATAAAATTCAGGTTTTTTTTAAGTTATGTACCTATATTTTGTTTTAATCTTTCCAAAACCGCTTTTTAGTATGACAAACTAAAGCAAATTAGATTAACTCGTGTTAAACCAAAATTTGTTTAATAACTCCAATTTAAAATCTGTAAATCCCCTATGATAAAAGGTTCCCCACTTTTAACAGCATTACTATATTTTAGCAATCCTTACAAAAATCAACAGCCTCAATGTATGCTTTGTGTTTTGTTTGTAACCAACTAAATTAGTAAATTAGTGCTGCCACTTTTTGTCAACATTTTTCAAATATTTTGGGAAACAATTCCCAACTTTTAGATAGATAATCGTTAAATTTTTATAATTGCTGTGTTCATTTCGAGTTTTTTTTAATTCTAAAACTTTTTTTTTTGGAAATTACTAATATTTTTCCTGCATGGTTTATGTCTTCGCTAGCAAGGAAGGTACTCCGCTGCGAGTTCTCGTTTATGCATGTAACTAGGATTATAGTTGCCAGAAAAGTTTTTTAACTTATGACCCCATTTTGCTAGTTGAAATCCCGAAAATCTCACAAAACTTTTTTTTGAGGCACCAAAAGAAAATTTATGGGGGTATGACTGGGGCAGAATAGAACAGAAATATCTAAAAATGGTAAATCTGGATGAATTTGCCGAAAAAATGCATTTAAGCAAATATCGGGTGGATGTCATATAGGGACTACCATGTATGTCCACGTTGTTGAAAAAATTTGAATAATAATGTGTTACTAAGTACAATGTATCAAACAAATTATTTATAGATTTCTTTGTTTTATTTTTTGCAGACTGGATTTAAAAAAAACTTCGAATCTTATGGTTTTCGATAATATCCTTTTCTAGAGGATATAATGAATGATTTTTTGTTATATCAACCTTTAGAATATCTTTGAAAAACATATTTATGAAACATTTATGTATATATTTTTTTATCAATTTTGTTTAATCGATTAATCGTATAAAATTATTCGAATTATTCGTTATTCGAAATTGGGTCAATTAAATAATTTTTTTTAATTATTTATTTGACTAAATTGTTCGATTAATCGAATAGCTATTAACCGATTGAATACCCTAATTACAAGGTTTACATGAACACACGGACGCATTCATAAAATCCTCTAGAAAAAGAATATTTCGAAAGCTTAAATATTCGAAGATTTTAAAATGCAGCTTTAAAAACAAAAGAAAAATAATTTCTTTACAAAAAAATATTTTATATATAGAATATTACAACCCAAAAACATAAAATTAATCGATAGCTGGAATTAAAAAAAAAAATAATTAAAATAATGAAATTCAAACTGAAAATTTACTTTATTAAATAGATGCCATTAGTGGTGGAATATAATATCGGGCCTGTGGCCGCCAGGGCTGACGCGTACCACCTTTTCGAGCAATCGAGACGGTACCTTTGCAATGGATCGCACAACCACAGTTTCCGCATAAACCACTGATTACCCAAGAAAAAATATTCTAGAGGCGTTAAATCTCACGATCTCGGTGGCCAATCGAGTGGCCCATTTCGAGAAACACCTTCAATAATTGCATCGCTGTATGCAAAAATATGTCTTCAGTCAACATTGCATTCAACTGAGGCACGAAATAATCGGCAATCATAGGTATATAACGCTCGTCGTTGACGGTAACGTTTTTGCCGTTCTCATTTTTTGAAGTAGTAAGGAGCAACCATTCCACGGTCCCACAAAGCACACTTAATAATGTGTAAAGGTATCTCATGATCTTTTTGTGGATTCTCTTCACTTCAATTTTGTTAATTGACACACCCATTGAGCCAAAAATAAGCACGGTAATATTCCTGAACTGCTAAACCATGATTTTCGAAATAAATTTGCACAAATTGCAGGCGTTGTTCTAGCGTTATTATTATTAAGTCAAGATCTGGCCCCACGGCTGGCACTGCGAACCACATGGATATTTTGTACCAAGGATCCTAAAACTAAACCAAATTCTTTATATATTCCCAATGAACTTTAATATAGAAGATGGAGAAGAGTTTCTATTATCCTCTGGACCTAAAAATTCCTTATTGAAAATTTTCCTCCTGTTTCTATGCAAAACAACACACTCACACAAAATGTGGATGGTTGTTTCGTCTCTCTCAGGCCATAGCCGACACAGAGGCGATTCCAACAGATTCATCTTACACAAGTGGTAGTTCAATCCGTAGTGTCCGGTAAGAAATTGGCAAAGAGGTTGACCAATAGTTTTTGGCGTTAGTCATGATGAAATTGCAAACCAAACTGATTTCACCAATTTGTTACCGTTTATCGTTCTCAAAAAAGGGAACCTCTAAAATACACCAATTTTGCATAAAAGTTTAGAGGCAGCTTTGCATATTAGAGAGCGTTATTCCCTTTGATCTGTAACATTTACAAAAATCACTGACAATGGAAACACAGCTCTTTTTGGTTTAAAACAAAAGAAAGTAAAATATGAAACAAAAACAAACCCTTTTGGCAGTATTTTTTTTTTTTTTACAAATTTTTGAGATAAACGTAAAAAAGTTTTACCGCTTACAGATTATGAATTTTTCTCAAGGAAACTTTCTTCTATGTAAAATTATTTTCTAAACTAATGATAATTTTTGTTTGCCCAAAGCTAGCAACTTAACTGCTCAACTAGTGGTCTACTATGTGGGAGGAGGAGTTGAGCTCATTTGCATACTGACAACAACAACAGCAACAACAACAAAACAGTTTATAGCTCCGGTCTAGCTGGTTGGTTAGCTTTCGGTTTTGTTGCATGCATAGGTAAAACTAAATAATAATTTTTAAAAATATTTATGATCATAATCAGCATTTAATTCTTTTTTTTTTTTTTGTGTTTAAATTTTTTTTTGGCTAGAAAGCTAAACATGGTTAAGATAAGTTTGTTTTTGGCATAGATATGAATGTTTGTATTTGAATTTAATGTTGAATTGTTTTCGGTTGTTTTTCTTTGGTTTGTTGTAACTTCAAGAGTGTGTGACACATTTACATAAATCATTAAATCATATTAAAAGATCTTTTTTCAAGTTATTTTAGATGATAAGCATACGATTATGAATTAAATCTATGACTTTGTTTAGATAAGCATACTTTCGATTTTTGTTTGTTTGTTTGTTTTAATCGCAGATGATTAATAGTTAAATCTTAAATGACATACATGTAATATAATCTTATATATATTTATTAAGAATTATCTTATAAAATGATAAGTATTATAGTGTGTGTGTATTTCTAATTGTTTGTAGCTATAAATTTATTTATTACCGTAAACAACAATTTGTGGCTTTAGAAGGTTAAATAAATATTAAAGCACCCACCAGCAAACAAAATGTAACTAAATGACATCGCAAATAAAAGTTCTATTAAAATACACCATTTCTTAAAAAAATGCACTTTCTTTGCTAAAACTTTTGAAATTATTTCGATAAGTTCTTAATTATAATTTAAGTTTTTATTTACTATTATAAGATTCAAAAGAAACTGTATACGTATGTTTATTACACTCACAATATATTTTCCGTTACCAACTGTAGTTTATTTAAAAAGTAATACGTAAAGTTAGTTTTTAAATGAAGAATCAATTAAAATTCATAGAAATATATTTTTTAACTATTTAAATCAGTCATTCAAAAAACAAACTATAAAAATTTACAGACATTCAGTAGGAGTTGATATTTTCAGCTAAATGTAAAATTTTATGTTTTCTGTTTCAAAAAATAGAAATTCATATAATTCCTTTTTGTTTTTTTACCAAAATAGTTTGTATATATACAAAATTATTTCAATAAAAATTACAAGAAATTATTCAAATAAACATACACACAAAGCCAATAAAAATATGTACATCTGTGTGTGTTGTGTTCTGTTTTGTAATTACATACAAATAAAAAAACTTTCAATTTGAAAAACAAACCACAAATGTAGTTTTTTCTAACTTCTTGTCAGTAAAAATTTGATGGTTATTTTAAACGACTTTTTATTGTTTTTATTTTTGTCGATTATTAAACAATGATTAAAAATAAACAACAAAATGGGTTGAATATAATGGAAAATCAGTAGTCCTCTTTTTGATTGGATTTTCGATTAATTTAATATGTATTTTAGGTTGTTTTTAACGAAATAATATTGTGAGTGTATGTTTACTCCCAATCTTTTGCAATTATATTTTATTTAACATTTTATGTTTTTTTTTTAATATATATTTTCTCCTCTGTTACTTTATATATAAACAAAAAAACAATAACAAAAATCATACAACAAAAAATCTTTATATTCCCAGCAAAAATGAAGCTGCCAAAGAAGCAATAAAAGCATCAATAATATGGCAAAGGCATCACTTCTTTTCTGATGGTTTCATCGATGAATTTAACATTAGCGTGTCATAGGATGGAAGTATTCAAATGTAGCTACTAGCATTACTCATACTTTACTCTAAGGAAGCAATGATAATACAATGATTAGGTATTCTGATGCATGGGTGGAAAATGTTCATATACTTTGTAGTATTTAAGCTTTGATGAAAATTTAATTCATAAGAATGCAGAAAAATAAGTTTAAAGAAGCGAAATTTGTGCATTGATATACAAATACTTTTCATTAAAACAAATAAATAATTCTGCATTCGTGAAATAGCATTTTTGACACATTTTTAGACAATTTTAAAATATTTTTGACCAAATTTCAAAATATTTTTGGATAATTTAAAAACTGGCTGTACAATTTTGAAACATTTTTAGACAATTTTAAAATATTTTTGAGCAATTTTAAATAATTTTTGCACAATTTTAAAACATTTTTGGGCAATTTGAAATAATTTTTACACAATTTTAAAATTGTTTTGGTAAATTCTGAATTAAAAGTGGAAATGATGTAGTGTTAAATAAAATACATAATGCAAAAATGCACAGATTGCTTCGTCATAAATATTTAAGGCTGAAAAATGCAAATTACAGGCCAGCTAGTTTCAATTAAAGGTCAAAAAAATCAGTTTTTCTTGATTTTTCAAAACTTTTATAAAAATTGCAAAACTGCATAAATTCTAACCCTCATGAAATTTTAAACTAAAATATAAAAAATGATTTAATAAAAAAATTAAAAAAGTTCATTAGAACTATTTTCTCAATTTGAATAAATGCTTAGGATTCAAAAAAAAAAAAAAAAACTATACGATATACTATAACTTATGCTTTCGAAGTAATGAAGAGTGATATTTGAAGATATGCATCGGGTTTATATCTAGATCACTGCATTTGAAATATGAACATATGAATTCTTTTGGAAGTGCCTTAAATAACACCAAAAACTCATAAAAGAATGTCAACTGAAGTTTAGGAAGCAATGAAAGAAGTTATAGTCACAGAATGACTACCATTTTTTTTGCTGGGTTGTTAATGTCCCAGCAAACCTTTGGTAATGGGTGCGATATTCTCATGCGTTACCTTGTAATGATAGCTCGTTACCTTTTTCATTATTTGCAAGCATAAAGTAATAAGTTACTCATTATTGATTACGTAATATATGATTTATAAATGTAAAGTAATAATTGAAATATTTTTTAAAAACTATTTTTAGATACATTACTTTGCATTTTTTTGTAAGCAAAAGGGTAATGTATGTTTGTTTTGATAGCACTAGCGAAGAAACGAAGCGCAACAATTCATTTATGTTTAAAGCAATCAAATACTATATGCGTCGATAGCTCAGTGGGTAGAGTTCTTTACTTTGAGGCTCATTGCCTGTAAAATTCATCAATGAAGTAAGGTGTAAAGTAATCCATCGGCCCCTATGGCTATACATTACTTTACCCATTATTTGGTAATGTGCGGTTTTGCTGGGGTCAAAAGAAACTGTACAACTTGTGCATCAATTTATGATCGTCATGAATTGACTTAATGTCGTCATGATCGTAAGATTTCTGCGTAAGATCCATGGATATTCGTGAAGTTGTCTTAAAATTAGTGTTTCCAATTCGGTTAATCGAATAACCAATTCCTCGAATAATCGCCACTATTTCGGTTAATGTCAAAACAAATACTTAAAAACTCAAATAATTATTCGACCCGAATAATCGATTAAAATAGGTCGATTAATCGGTTAAAATTTTAATGTGAATTTTTCTGTTATTTTTCTTAGAACTTCCTAATTTTCTTAACTTTGGCAAGAAAATCGTAGAAAAAAACATCAACTAAAATACAATAAAATTATTTTCAAATCGACTGAATCAAAGCAAATGTTATTTTGGTTTTAGGAAACATGATAGACAATTTTTATTTTTGCTTCAATTCTTTAAAAAAATTAATTTTAAATAATAGAGCTTTCAACCTCTGTATACATGTATTTAGAGCTGATAAAAGATCTCATCAGAACGCGAATTTTTAGCAAATCTAGAGCCTAGAGGCAGAGCTTAACCATTAAATATATATTTTCTCCTTAGCAATGAAACACGTGACAAGGTATATTCCTAACGAGCACTATGACTTTACTTATGTTATAAAATAATAATATAAAATTGCTTTAAATTCGAATACTGTATTTTCTAAACAAACAGTTTCATTTAAAATTCTTTGAAAAAATTTATAAAAACTAAATAATAATATAGAATTTTGTTTCTAATTTGATTTATCAACAAATTTTGATGAAGTAAGAAGAACTTCAGTAGAATTAAGATGTTTAGTCAAAAATATTTAAGAATTCGCTTATTTAAATTCTTAATTGCACAAACACAGAAAAATCGGTGAGGACTTGCCAGGAATATGCAGTGGTAGTTCTATCAAAGTTATACTGTTAAGATTTTGCCATTGAATTTTTTTGAAGGCAGCTCTTGTTTATTTAGGCATTTTTTTATTCTCGAGAGTGTTATATAACTTGATCGACTTTCTACACTGCGTTTATTTCCACTGAACATGCCTGACGTATTCTTTTTAAAGAGTCGTCAGATTATAAGCTATGATTCTTTAAAAAATCTTAGGATGCTCTGAATTGTCCTAGACAAACACTTTAGAAACCAATGCAATACACTTAACTTGATATTTCAGGACAAATCAGCTCTTTGTGTTCTTATTGATGAAAGAAATATATATATTTTTTTTTTGCATTAAACGATTAATCGATTAATCTTCAATTTTTCCGATTAATCGACCCCAATAACTGGATTAATAAATTTTCTTTATTTTTCGAATAATAACCTAACCGATAAACCGGCAGGGCCGAGTAATTGGAAACACTAGTGTTAAAATATACGAGTATCAAACAAGCAAAAACATTGTTTGGAAATTATTGAAAGAAGTCATGTAATGATTGAAAGAATAGTATAAAATACATAATCTGAATGGCCAAAGAAACTAAATGTGATTGAAATACTACTATACATTGTAAAAAAAGTGGAAGAACATTTCAGAATGCTCAAATGTCAACATTACCACTAGCACAATACGCGGAGCACTGGACGAGTTCTAAGAAGAAAACTGTACACCCAGAAAAAAGTATCAGTTGTGACCACCGAATTTGTTGCCAATTGAATTCTGGCGGTTACGACAACTATCTTCATAGTAAATTATATTTTTAGTTGTAAAAGCCAATATTCAGTTGTATAATTTAATATTTAGAATCCACATAAATAAGATTACGTTCCACAAAATTTTATTTTAAGAAAAATTTTATTTTTAGATTTTTCCGGTATCGAACCTAGGCATCCATATTCATAATTCACACTCTTACTTACTGCACCACCACAACTAATTTTCTTTGATATATTTGCTATTTAAACTATTGGAAATACCAATAATTGGATAATAGGATTGATTTTTAGTTTCTTTTCCCTCATTTTAATTCCCAATACAACAGTTTTGCTTTAATAATGGATTATATGTTGCTCCAAATAAAATAACATCCTTACAAATAAATGTTAATGATTTTTATTGCAACCAATCATTTCTCTGGGTGTATATATCGAACATCCGTTAACAGCAACAGGGGGATTTTGCTAAAAAGTATCTAAACAAACCCAATACATTTTTCAACAATGTGTTCTTAAGTGACGAGAGCAAATTTTAAATTTAAGTTGCAAAAATTCTGAAATTTTCCAGGTGCCGAATTACTGCATTTGTGATCGAAGTAAATCGTTCGAAACTGTTTTTTTTCAATAAGTAACTACAATAATACACTCACAATATAATTTCCTTAAAAACAACTTAAAATACATATTAAATTAGTCGAAAATACAATCAAAAAGAGGACTACTGATTTTTCATTATATTCAGCCCATTTTGTTGTTTATTTTCAATCATTGTCTTTAAATCAACAAAAGTTGTAAAAACAATAGAAAGTCGTTTAAAATAACCATCAAATTTTAACTGACAAAAAGTTAGAAAAAACTACTTATGTGGTTTGTTTTTCAAATTGAAAGTTTTTTTATTTGTATGTAATTACAAAACACAACACATACAGATGTATATATTTTTATTGGCTTTATGTGTATGTATATTTGAACAATTTCTTGTAATTTTTATTGAAATAATTTTGTTATATACAAACTATTTTGGTAAAAAAAAACAAAAAAGAATTACATGAATTTCAATTTTTAGAAACAGAAAACATAAAATTTTACATTTAACAGAAAATATCAACTCCTACTGTATGTCTGTAAATTTTTATAGTTTGTTTTTTGAATGATTGATTCAAATAGTTAAAATATATATTTCTATGAATTTTAATTGATTTTTCTTTTAAAAACAAACTTTACGTATTACTTTTTAAATAAACTACATGCGGTAACGGAAAATATATTGTTAGTGTACTTATCATGAAAACAGCAACTTTAACTTTGATTTCCATTCGAGGGCCGAACTGCAACATCCCTTATGAGAAAAATTCCGTCTAAATATTTTATTTTCAAAAATAATAAACCAAAATACCGTTCACGAGTGCTGTAATTCCACCCAAGCTCAATGAACGGGTAGGGCAAAAGGCATCATCTAATTTTATTTCACTACAACTTTTGTTTAGAGTGAAAACCCATTGGGTGTTTAAGTGATTTTGCTTATTCGCACTTATAAATTTTGTTTCAATTAATTCTGGTAAATTTTGTGCGACAAATGGCCGCCGTTGACGTTAATTCAAACTTATTTTTTTTTAATTACATTTTGTATAACTGTGCCCTGCATTTGTGGTGTCATGTCAATTTCGGCTCGTGTTGTTCTTAAACTCCTTCAAGGTGTGGAACTTGTTCGCGTACTGCAACGACATCAAATCTCTGAAAAAATCCGAAGATCTGGCTGACAAAGTCAAATCACCAAAACGCGAGATGATACGCGCTTGGAAGGCATCCTTTAAAATACGCATTGTATCGCGTGCAGTATAACAAGTAGCAACGTCCTATAGGATGTGCATGTCCTCAAAATACAGATCTTTAACTTCCTGTAAGGAAAATTTAGCCAGTATAGCGGTCGCCGTTCACTGTAATAGCGTTACCGTCGGCTGCTTTGAAAAAAATTCAATCACGCGTTTCGACGTAATTGCACACTAAACGGTGACTTTTAGAGGTTTTAATGATGCTTCATGTATTATATGTTAGTTTTGAGGGAAAATCATTTACTTCGTCGTTGGGGGCACCAACATTTTACCGATATATTCTGAATGGGCGCCACAGTCATTTGGTAACAACTGTTGGACCACCTGAGTTTTGTGTGGGAACATTTTTAAGTCCAATGTCAATTGTTGAAAACGTTTTCATGTGGATGTTTGGGGCTCCCCTACCACATTTCCATGCATTGCTTCGATGTTTTAGATGAGCGATGGGTATATTTTCGCCGAAATTCACGTTGCTTTTAAATTACTGACATTAAGTGTGTTTGGGAACTAAAAAATTTTAAATATAAATTTGTTTACACAAATACTCAGTAATGAGAGAGAAATAATAGAGAGTAATGTGACAGTTCGATGCAAGAGATCTTACTGATTTTTACAGGATAAATTTTTGCCAGTTAAAATTTGTACACAGAAAAAACAGATTAATTATGACAACCAATTTTTTTTTTTGCCAACCGAATGGTTTGGTTGAAGCCACCGATATATATATTTGTGGTAACAGAAATTCGGTTAGTACAGCAGAAATTCGGTTAATACAACATAATTTCGATAGAAACCAAATATTTCAATTATATCAGGAAAGTACTTGGTTGGGACAACTCAGTAATTCGATTGCTGCAACCAAAATATTCAGTTGGCAAGAAATTCGATTGTCACGATAAATTTGTTATTCTCTGTGTAAGAATAAATAGCTGATTGAAAAAAAAAACATAATTAAAAAACAAAGAATTTGTCCAAACACATAAAATATTTTCTTTTATACAAGTAAAAAAATGTGTAAATATCAGCTTATTTACGATGGAAGAAGATGAAAGTCCAGAATGATCCGGTTGAATTTTTTTGTTTGGTATTTACAGTCAGCTTTTTTAACTACATATCTTACTAATTCTTACAAATTTTGCGTTTGCGTACTTTTTTTTTTGATATTTTTCTTTTTGAGAGTATGTTTTGTCTTATTCTCTGTAATTTTGTTACCCAGTCATTTTTACTAAACTTTACTGGAAAAGTACACAAACAGACCTACTGTCACAATTATCACGAGTTCTTGAGGCTTATAACAGATTGATTGTTATTCAAAATAAATTTCGCACCTGTCTACTTCGCGAATGTCAAAACCAAACTGACATATGTTGCTGTTTGCAGCAATGGCAGCGCTTTCCGAAATGGTGATACTTATTGCCCCACCTTGTTATATCTACAAGCTGTAATCAAAGCAAATGAAAAACTTAATACCTTAAAATTCTTTTGTTGTTCTTACTGCATAATTTCTTTTGACGCTGTAAGTATAAAGTGTTTTTTTTTTGTGTTATATATTCACCCTTATTCTAGTTGTCGTCGTTGACACAAGATTTTTTTTTGAAATTGGTATTCTCGTTGTAGTTATCGAAAATAATTGATAACTGTCGACAAGTATTTGGTATTCTGTAAGAAAATGTGACGACGATATTGTCTTGAAACGACTCTGATTTTGTCGACACAATTTTTAGTAACGACTTGAGGAAAAGTAATGACTGAAAAAAAAAACGGAAAAAATGGGAAGAAATATCAAATTTATTAAATGCACTTGGCCAACCGAGAATAATGTGAGATGGATGGCAGAAGGTAAAGAAAGCATGATCATATAAAGTGCATTATAAAAATATAACAAAATTTATTTATAGGTTTGGCCAGACTTAAAATTTAAAGTTAAAATGAAAATGGTAGCCAACAAAGCCGAGTGTAATGCTACAGGTGGCGGAAGATTCAAGCAATTTATATTGAGCCCGCTGGAGGAAGCTGTGGCAAATCTTCTACAGTTTCAGAAACAGCTGAACCCTAAGTTAAAGTCGTTTCCAACACTGAGCTGGTACGACCCCTGGGCTAAAAATCTTAATGTAGCTGCCAACTTTATTGTTTTGGAAATAAATGTGGACTTGATTCGGGTTTTCAAATTAGGTGCTATTGTTTCCAGCACATCTTTGAAGGCTGTTTTATTCAGCCGAAAGTAACTTTCAAACCTTTTAAAAAAATTAGAAGATTAACATTCTTTAAAGTAACAGACTTTGATTTTGCTACTCACTTGTTATCCGGCAGATTAAAGATATTGGATTTCTGTATGAGAAGTCTTCTTTCCAATACTATATATTCTTTATTTTCTTCATCACTGGTATCAGAATTTAAATTACACATAAAAAACATTTCTTTCGCAAAAATAATAAACAAAATAAATCTGCCGACTCAATTTTTAGAGATGTGTTTTTGTTTAAATCGATAAACTGTCAACGTCGTTACAACTCTGTTTTAGAATACCAATTTGGTGTCGAAGTGATGTCGACGTCAAAGCAAAGTGATGTTGACTCAAAAACGACGACGACATTGATAACGACAACTAGAATAAGGGTGATTGTGTTATTGTAAGATATTTGTTATTGTTTTTTTATAAATGAGAAAAGAAAAAATATACAATATTTTTCACAAAAAAAAAGGTGAAATGCTGGTGGTGGGAATTAACCACCCCCCAAAGTGGTGTTGCACAGTGTATGTTAATTTTGATTTCAAAAACTAAATTTCTTTTTTCAAAATCAATCCTATGTGTTACAATTGGAAACGTTGTAAATTATAATTTGTAATTAATTGTAACGGTTGACCCTGAACTTGAGACAAGCACATTTCAACCTATGAGAAAATGAAAACACTAAAGTCAATGTCTTACATTTACTACTATTTATGTACAATTCACAACAACTTGTTGATTGTCTGTTGAGTATGTAGAAAAAGACAAAGGGTGACCATTTTATTTAAAACGAAATACACCTGTATAATTTATATGAATAATGGGAGTAGTAAATGACAATTTAAAATTAACCTATTACCGGGCAGTGATGCCATATGGTACTACGCGGATTCCGAGAAAATTTTAGTTTATCCGGGTGCCGAACCGAACATGTTTGGTTTACGCCTCCATGTTCGCTACAACCAAAAAAAATATATTTTTTTATTGGATTTGAATTCGGTCACGCTTGTTGAACAATATTGTGAAGAAAGGGCTTAAAAATGTTTAACGAACCCTTCGCCTTTACTTTCCCATATCCGCTCCAAAAAAGAAAAAATATATTTTTCAACAAATTTTAATTCGGGATTTCCCCACCAAAATTTAGCATCAAATTCGAAAAAAAAACTACTGGACGATATTGGGTTAAACTATTTATCTGACATAAATGTAGTAAGACAGTTACACATACAATTTTATAATTTAATATATTTCTGACAATAGATTTAAGCTGCTGAATGTGTATTTTTGTTATCAAATTTCATGTTATAAATAGATATTGAAAACCGCAACATATTTGATGTATTATTGACTTGATTGGATTAAATGTAATAAAAATATTTTATTATCTATTAAATAATTTATAAACTCGCTATTTTCATAATTTAGTTGTAAATTATTATTTTTGTAATATGAAATTAAAAAAAAAATTATTTAACTGTAACACGGTGCCTTCACATGCAACAAAATGATAGCAAGCAATTGCCAAATCGATTATAGGAAAATGTCAAAATGATCTTAATTTCACTGTAGTAGAGAACAGTTGCACATGTCATTGCTTAAAAATACTAAAGTTTTTTCTTTGAAGAACCCAAAATTTTTTCTACAAATTATAAATAATAAAATTTTTTCCGCTTTTATTAATAATTTTGTGTTGTTTTTATTATTGATAAATTAAAATGAAAACTAAAAAAGTGACATTTGTTGGCAGACATCATGACAAGGGCCGATAGTATGTCAACGATATCATGATATTGCAGTAACATTGAAATTAAGTGTCTTCACTTGAGATAACATTATTTTGACAATTACTTGCTATCATATTATTACATGTGAAGTCACCGGGTAAGCAAACTTAATAGCTGGAAAGGCTACTTTCGGGAATCAAACTTCAAGAAATGAAAATCCGATCATGCCCAATTAAAGCCAATTACAGGTTGGTTGAAAAGTTCCTGCGCTCGAAATGAAAGAATACTGTTTTTGTTACGAAATATATTTTTTTATTCAATATAATCTCCTAGAAGTTCAATACTCTTGTTCCAATGATCTTCCAATAATTTTATCCCATCCTTATAATGGTTTTCCGGAAGCTCTGCAAAATAACCGTCTACGGCTGCTATGGCCTCTTCATTCGGCGAAAAATGCTATCCACGAAGGAATTGTTTGAGATTTCTGAAGAGATAGTAGTCACTGCAATTCGTACTTTAATTCTTTGAATTTAGCCATCGCCAAAACACTTTTGTGAGCAGGTGCATTGTCTTGATGAAAAATTATTTTTTTCTTCTTTAAACCAGGTCTTTTCTCACGAATTTTTTCATCCAGCTGATCCAAAAGGCTGCAATAATATTCAGAGTTGATTGGTTTACCTTTCTGAAGATAATCAATCAACAAAATTCATTTTGCATCCCAAAAAACTGTCTGCTGATCGTTGTGACTTCACCTGCTTTGGGGCTGAACAACCAGCTTCAGTCCACTGTAAACGTTCTTGTTTTAATTTAGGATCATGGTGGTAGATGCAAGTCTCATCCATAGTTATAAAACGACGCAAGAAGTCGGTTTTATTCAGCTTAAAACGCTCCATATTACGCTGAGAAATTTGTTTTCGATCCAGTTTTTGTTGAATTGTTAATGTGTGCGGCACTAACTTTCCAAACAGTTTTTTCATACGTGATTTTTCATGTAAAATATGGAGTACTCGTTCGTCTGAGATGCCTATAGCATTAGCAATTTCACGCTTAGTCAAACTTAGATCTTCACTGACCATATTATGTACCTGCTCAATGATTTCTGCTGTGGTTGCAGTTTTTGGTCGTCCTTCGCGTGGATCGTCTTCAAGGCTGGTACGACCACGTTTAAATTCACCAGCCCAAAATTCAACGGTGAGTTTTGAAGGTGAGGACTCCTTATACACTTCTAACAATTGTTCATAAATTTCCTTTGCTTTTAAACCCTGCAGAACAAAGAATCTAATGACTGCACGATATTAAATTTTTTCCATATTAAAAAAAATCAATGACACGTCAACTTCAAATGGCTTGTAAACAAAGAAAGAATTGACAGAATGACTTGCAACTTTGCATGTGTTCTCAGGACAGTTATACCAACTTGAGAAAAAAAAGTTTGGAGCTAGCAGTGCCATCTCTTGGTGAGCGCAGGAACTTTTCAACCAACCTGTATAAATTAAACTATAATCATGATATGGTCACCTTAAATTCTATGCTTTTAGTACATAAGTTTTAAGTAATTTTCACTTTACTCTGGTGTCTTATAACCAATCTATAAACCTACAAATAAAATAAATTAATATTTGATTCTATTCATAACTATTAGTCGCCAAACAACAATATAGTTGCTACGCGTAATTAATTAATTTTACAATATTTGCATTTAATTAAAACTGCAATGCACCCGTGCGTAATAATATTTACACAGATGTTGCACATACTATATATATTGTGTAATATTTGAATTTTTCAAATTATACTGAATTCATTTTAGAAATATGCAAAAAAACAATAACAACGCTTAGGAATTTCTTATAATTAATTGATTGGGGTGTTGGTAAATAAAGTGCATGCTGAATAATGCACAAACAATTTTAAATAAAAATTCCATAAAAATTCGTAACAAGTTAAATTCGTATTTAAACCCATAATACAGTCAAAGAAAAAAATCTAGAAAATCTTAAAAACTATTAAAAATGTATTTGAAATTTATATAATTTATATAACAGGGCCCATAGTAGGGAAAAGTAAAAAAATAAAGTCGGGTATGCCGACTATAATAGTATATTGAAAAAAACGTTTCATATTCGCGAGAAGCATCCTGATTCTTATTTTATGGGGATAAATCTGAATTAAATTGCTGAAAAAGTTTATTTAAATTAACACCGTAAAGTTGGCTTTATTGAAACACTAGGTCCAAATATTTCACACACAAGTTTCAATCAGATATCTACTGTTCTCTATATCTAAATACCATTTTATTTAGGTGCTTTTATTTAAAGGTCAATATATGATCCGGTTCTAATTCCAATACAATTTTAACCATCGTTTATTCTTGCGACAATAAAACTTATGTAGCAAATTCCATGCAAATACCTCTTGGTTGGTAATCGAATCGATGCGGTAACCAGTCAGGGTAACGCCCAATACTTCATTACCGGTAGTTTTAAATATCGGAATATATTAAAAAGAAAATTCAATTCTTTTTAAGCATCTTGCACTTCAAATAATATTGTTAAAGTTTTTGTAGTTCAAGTTTCAGTTTCTGGATTACAGAGTCAACTTTCCCCCCGTTTTTAGTCTTATTTTTACCACGTTTTCATTGCAAATTTCAAGAATTATCTCTTCAATGAATCACTCCATACACCAGGAAACACAATTTATAAATGTCAGATTTTTTGACAAGACGCTAATGGGAAAAAATTTCCCGAAAATATTTCCAAAAGTCCCCTTTAATAGATGTCTACGTTAGAGGGGAACCTACATGACACATTTAAAGTTTCTTGCTTCGGCGTGGGATGATTTGACGATACTGTTACCCTTTAATCCCATTTTTGTAACCTTTTTATTGGATCTTCCAGAAAGAAATATCAGTGAATTAGCCCATACATCCGAGATTTTTAGCAGAAGTTATTTGAGCATAAAGTTGAGGGGCAGACTCTACCTTTATTTAATTCTTCCCGTAATTATTTGAAAAACCCCCGTCTCTAGCGGTTTGGAATGGCTGATTAGGGGATCACTTTTTTCCCTTTTTAAGCCCATTTTTACATATAGTGTATCTTCAGCAAATTAGTACATATCCTAAGGAACACACATTTTAAATTTCAAAGGGGACGTCTCTCCCCATTGCAACCTATATTTTGACAGCGATCCTGACGAATATTCCAAAAAAAACTCTTCAGTGAATTAGTATATACTCCAGGAACACAAAATTTTTAATTTTAGGACAGGTGATAAAGTGATTTTTTTCTGGCGAAAAATCTAAAATGTACATTATTAGATTATTAGCACACACTCCAGGTAACACATTTTCTAAATTTCAGGTTTCTAACCTTAAATTTTAAAAATTCTATAATTGTGGATATCTAAGCCGGAGAAAAGGAATCTACGTACCAAATTTCAAGTTCCTACACTCACAATTTATTTTCCGTTACCGACTGTAGTTTATTTAAAAAGTAATACTTAGAGTTTGAAAAATCAATTGAAATTCATAGAAATATATTTTTTAACTATTTGAATCATTCATTCAAAAAACAAACTATAAAAAATACAGACTTTCAGTAGGAGTTGATATTTTCTGTTAAATGTAAAATTTTGTGTTTTCTGTTTCTAAGAATAGAAATTTAAATAATTTTGATAATTTTTTTTTATCAAAATAGTTTGTTGAAATACAAAATAATTTTGAAATACAAAAAAAAATCAATTTGAAAAACAAACCACAAAAATCGTTTTTTTTTCTACGTTTTGTCAGTTAAAATTGATGGTTATTTAAAACGACTTTCACCTGTTTTTACTACTTTTGTCGATTAATGAACAATGATTGAAAATAAACATCAAAATGGGCTGAATATAATGAAAAATCAATAGTCCTCTTTTTGATTGTATTTTCGATTAATTTAAAATATATTTTAGATAGTTTTAAACAAAATAATATTGTAAGTGTAATAGTCTTGTATATTTAACTTGCGTGAAGGCAAATTTTATACAATTTTACGTGAAACTTATAATCGTCAAAAATAATTTTTTTTATATGGAATATAATTTTTTTTCACGTAAATTCGAAAAAACTTTGCTTAAGTAGTAAATTAGCTCAAACCCCAACAAACACATACATATTTTAAATTTCACATCTCTGGCCGAAAAAAAATACGAGTATTGGCTGGTCTTTGAAACCTTCGTACCACCATTTTTACCATTTTCCTGAAAAACCACATAATATAAGTTTAAGGTTTCAATTTTAAATTATATCAGTAAAGGTATTTTAATATTAACGATATTTCATTTTTTTTTTCAGTAACATGGACACTCGGACTGACATCGTCAAACCGATTGAGATGGGTCATACAACTTAGTGTTTCCATTTTTCGGCTCATATCTCATCTTATTAGAACCAAAGTCGATCTAAATTAATACAGCACCACCAACAATTTTTTTTGATCAAATTGTATTTTAAAAGAGCTAACATTTTTATTCGCGTATAAACAGTGGAAAATGTTGTACTTTTTTGAGCACATTTGTCTCAAGCCCACAGTTCTAAATGAATTTAAAACAAAAAAAAATCTAAAATTATCTTATAAGGTGGCGCTTAAAGTTAAAGTTAAATTTTAAGGGCCGATGTTGATTTTGAATAAAACACAAATTATTTAGGAAATTATTATCATTTCTTTTTATTATGATAATATGGTATGGTTCAATTATGTATGAAACAAAATATCGGCCAAATGGCCGCCGCGACCTCGGCGGCACACCTCCATCCGATGGTCCAAATTTTCGATGGCGCTGAGGCATAATTGAGGTTCTATGCCGTTAATGTGCCGAATTATCTCATCCTTTAGCTCTTGAATTGTTGCTGGCTTATCGACGTACACCTTTTCATTCAAATAACCCCAAAGAAAGAAGTCCAACAGTGTCAAATCACATGATATTGGCGGCCAATTTACATCGCCACCACGTGAAATAGCACGGCCATTGAATTTGTCACGCCAAAGAGCCATTGTTTTGTTAGCTGGGTAGCAAGTGGAACCGTCCCGTTGAAACCACATATCGTCCAGGGTCAATATCCACAATTTGTTCGTTATCATCCCGCGATAACGAACACCATTCACGATAAATTCACGGTTTGCTGAAATTTGCCCACAATTCTTTCGATTTTGGACACATATGCTGACCAAACAAAATTACGAAGTGCACGAAATGCATTTTGATTTGAAGGCCCATTTTTATAAAAAGCCTGAATAACTTTAACGTGTTGCTCGATTGTGTATCTTTCCATTGTTCAAATTGAGTTGGTCTGAAATTGAGAAATGTCAAATGAAATGCAGAAAAAACTTGACGTTTAGGTGTGGTTCACATTCAAAATCATCCCTTAAAATTCAACCATCCTTTACAATTATGCTGAAACTTGGATAAGTTGTAAAAATATAAATTCTAAGATCGACCTATATCAGTTTTTGGGTCACATCGGGAATTGTAGTGGTCCAAATCAAGCATTTTTGGAAGTTTTGCTTTTTATGGTATTTCATTTCAAGGAACCATATGCAAATGTGGTAACGTTGGAAAGGGATTTTTAAAGTAAATTCCTCTGGTACCTCTTTTAGTACTTTTTTAAGTTGTAAACAATATAAAAGTTTATAGGTACTTTATATGGATTTGTATTCTGAAATCGCTTTCGAATTTACATATTTTATACTCTGTATAATTTAAGCGAACCCGTATTTTTATTGTTTTCATATTCGTGCTAATTTGAGTTTAATAAAATTTTCCAGAAGCCCTGTTTTGGTACTTTTTGGAACAACTTGTTAACCATGTGATAAAACATAGAACTTATGTATGTATATAAAATTTCCTCTTTTAAAAAATACATTATTGTTATGCAGTTCTTATTTTGAAATTCGAAATTTTTTTGCTTCTGAACAAAAAAGTCCCAACACTGCCAATATTCTTTCCATTTTGCATTTTTTTAATTCCCGAGGTCTAATCTAAAAATTATTTTCTCTACCACACAGAGAAAACAGATTCATTATGGCAACCGAATTTCTTGCCAACTGAATGTTTTTATTCCAGCAACAGAATTATTTAGTTGTCCTAAACAAATGTTTTCCTGATACAATTAAAATATTTGGTTTCAACCAAAATTATGTTGCTTTAACCGAATTTTGATTGGAACAAACAAAAACATCAGTGGCTGCAACCACCAGAAATTCGGTTGTTACAATGAATCTGTTTTCTCTGTGCATACACTCAGAATATTATGTAGCTTACTGTTTGTTTTCCGTTGCATTTAAAAATAAAGGAACATACATTTATTTTTTAAAGAAATATTTACTTTAACTTTTTTATGCGTTTGTTCGAAATAATTTACTATCATTTACCGATTTTTTCAGTTTCATTTATTTTTTTCATTTGTTTAAAATTTAATAAAAATTTAACCACAAAATGGAAAATTGTGATTTATTTCTGTCCGTTACAGTTGTGTCAAATTTAAATTTTGTTTGCTGACTGTTTCAAAAAATTCCAATTTGTTTTTTTATAAATTGGTTGCTTATGTACAAAATTATTTCAATTAAAATTACAAAAACTTCATAAACATACATACATACATACAGAAACACATTCACACAAAAAGCGTCTGTAGAAATGCATACATACATTTTGTAGATTTAAAAAAAAAACAAAAAAAAAAACAGAAATAGAAATAGAAACAGAAACAGAAACTATTTCAAATAAATGATAAAATCATTTATTTTTTAAGGAATTGGTAGGTAAAATTTTAACATTTATTTTTACTGATTATATCATTTCTTTCTTAAGGTTTGAATTAAAATTAAGTAGACCGGTTTTTAAATGAAGTATCATTTCTTGTAAATTGCATTTTCTGTTATTTTAACTTACAATATATTTTAAGTGTATATCCAAATTTCACACAAATCGGAGAGTTAAGCTTGAAAAAGTTTTCTTGCGGATAAATTCCGTACAATTTCATTGTAGTTTGATAATCTCTGTCAAATCCGCGTTCACTTTTTGGTCAGCTAAATTTCGGAATAGTATTATTGGGCTGGAAATAAATTTTCTAAAAAAAAGTCCATTATTCCCCTTTGAGCGATATTCAGATCGACACCGTGTATTTAAAGCGCGTGGAATTGCAAAAATTTTTAATCATGTGTTGCGAATGTAATTGTAAACATTGAGCTACCCTCTCGCACAATGGGATAAGAGTTTACAAATTTACTAAAGCCATCAATAAAGTTTAAGCTATTCATAGGAAATTTTTTTTTAAATATTAAAAATTAAAACATTGTCATGCTCGTTTATTTATGAGCTTGCTACAAGCTGAATGTTTATTAAAATAAATAATTTAAAAATTAAACTTATTTGTTTGTCATCAGGTTAATTGTTTTATGCGGTTGCACTCATAATTTCAATATTTTTATGTGTTGTTATTTGTTATTTTATTTAAATAATATTTTCAAAAAAAAAAAAAAAATTCCGTAAATACAAGTGTTTTTATTTTTTGTAAAATTTGTTTTAATTGATTTCGCATTGTACGCGCATTCTATTGTTGAGCCAACAATTGCGTCATTTATATATATTTATACCCTACATCACTACTTGGAAAATGTGTTAGTGCTTATGTTTGTATTTCAAAAAAATAATAGGTCTTTAAGGTCGATTCAGAGTAAGTTTTTGTGTCGATTTAAGATTCTTCTAATCAAACTTCAGGTCGCACTTCTTGATGTAATTGGTAGATAACTATTTGATGTATAAATTTGTCTTGACCCAGATGCGAACCCTATTGAAAATGGTTAAAAATCGGTTCATGTTTTAACCTAGTCGCTATGGAGAGGTCCTATCTAAATTGGTCATAAATCGCATTAAAACACAAACTCATCGATGTCTAGATATTTGGGTTGAGAATACCGAGCTTTACCTAATACCTAGTCCCCATATATATAAGTCACCTACCCAATATTCCCTTAAATTCGCTTTTTTGGAATTTCATTTAGATTTTTCTCTATATTTTTGCCCCAGTAACTTACTTCCATTCTGTAGTACGAATCTGGTCCCTTTTCGAGATTTGGCCCCCTTTAAAATCATATTCTACTATAATGCAGCTCATAGCCGGATTATATAGACTATAATTTTTGTTTACTTATTTTTGTTTGCAAAATATCAAATGTATTTTTATAATAAAAATCTATTCTTAATTGAATTCACATTCGCACAGTACAAAATACAAAACAACTTCTTAATTGTTTGTCATTTTTGTTTTTTTGGCATTTGTCAAAAGTTTAAATACTTGGCCGTTAGATCATAAATTAATTAAGTTGTTATTTGAGGCGGGTAATAAATAATGATTTGTCACCATCATTTGAACATCCTCTTAAACCGATAGTACGAGTTAGTGCATATCTATTATTAAACGACTTTCCAGAGATGCATTCAATAAATCAAAGTAAAAAATGCCTGCCTGCCATAGACACAATTATACGATAGTTAATACAAATATATGAGTGTTTGAAAGGTTATCAAAGCAATTAGTATATCATTGCTGTGTAGTTTGTATAAATTAATGAATGAATGAAAATGATGTGCATCTCATAGTATGGTACAGCCATAGAATAATGTTGGTGTAAATAAATGAAAACAATAATTTTACAAGCCGAAAAAAAAATTAATTGTGGAAAAATATTTTTTTATAGAAAAATATCTTTAAAAGTCCTTTTTTACCCTACTACATGGTCAGGGCATGAGTTTGTGCTGATGTATGTAAAAATATAAGACTTGGTTATAATTTACCAATCGATTCAGAATCACTCTCTAAGTCGATGTAAGGATGACAGTCCGCTAGTCTGTCCGCTAGTCTGTCCGCGTGTTAATGCAAACCTTGTAATCAAATTACTGTCGCAAATGTAAAGATATGTGGATGAAATTTGGTACATATGTTTCTATTGAGCTCCCCGGTAGGCTAATTGGTAGCATGCTAGCTTATCAGTGCGGTGGTCGTGGGTTCGATTCCCACCAGAGGCTCTGGTCTGTTTTCGCTACAACGAGCCGATAGCCTTCGTTGCTAGTGCTCGATTAGGGTATTAAGATATAATTTGTAATTATATATTTAATAAAATAAATAAATAAATAAATGTTTCTATTGTCCAAGGCCGAACACTATTAAATTTGGTAAAAAAAAAGGAAAAAAGGTATCAAAATTGTGAACAAATTTGAGTTCTATTTAGATCTGATCAAATCTAGACAGATCTGACACACCTTATGTAATCAGATTCTATTTGCTCTGGACATTATTATATAAGATTTAATAAAAATAATACCTTTTTTATATCTGTACATACATTTTTATTTTGGTGCCTTTCAAAACTGCTCAAATGTCTACGACTTTGTGCATATCTGATATTAGATATTAATAGATCTGCCACCAGATATAATCCAATATAACCAGATTTGGTCATATCTGGCCACAAAAATCACAAAACTTCCCAGATCCTTTTAAATATCAACAGATCTGGCACTACAGGTTGGTTGAAAAGTTCCTGCGCTCGAAATGAAAGAACACTGTTTTTGTTACGAAATATATTTTTTTATTCAATATAATCTCCTAGAAGATCAATACACTTGTTCCAATGATCTTCCAATAATTTTATCCCATCCTTATAATGGTTTTCCGGAAGCTCTGCAAAATAACCGTCTATGGCCGCTATGGCCTCTTCATTCGACAAAAAATGCTTTCCACGAAAGAAATTGTTTGAGATTTCTGAAGAGATAGTAGTCTCTGGGTGCCAAATCTGGTGAATACGGTGGATGTTCAAGCAATTCGTACTTTAATTCTTTGAATTTAGCCATCGTCAAAACACTTTTGTGAGCAGGTGCATTGTCTTGATGAAAAATGATTTTTTTCTTTTTTAAACCAGGTCTTTTCTCACGAATTTTTTCATCAATATTCAGAGTTGATTGTTTTACCTTTCTGAAGATAATCAATCAACAAAATTCCTTTTGCATCCCAAAAAACTGATGCCATAACCTTCTTTCCTGATCGTTGTGACTACACCTGCTTTGGAGCTGAACAACCAGCTTCAGTCCACTGTAAACGTTCTTGTTCCAATTTAGGATCATGGTGGTAGATCCAAGTCTCATCCATAGATATAAAACGACACAAGAAGTCGGTTTTATTCGGCTTAAAACGCTCCAAATTACGCTGAGAAATTTGTTTTCGATCCAGTTTTTGTTGAATTGTTAATGTGTGCGGCACTAACTTTCCAAACAGTTTTTTCATACGTTATTCTTCATGTAAAATATGGAGTACTCGTTCGTCTGAGATGCCTATGGCACTAGCAATTTCACGCTAAGTCAAACTTGGATCTTCACTAACCATATTATGTACCTGCTCAACGATTTCTGCTGTGGTTGCAGTTTTTGGTCGTCCTTTGCGTGGATTGTCTTTAAGGCTGTTACGACCACGTTTAAATTCACCAGCCCAAAATTCAACGGCGAGTTTTGAAGGTGAGGACTCCTTATTCACTTCTAACAATGGGTCATAAATTTCCTTTGCTTTTAAACCCTTCAAAACAAAGAATCTAATGATTGCACGATATTCAATTTTTTCCATATTAAACAAAATCAATGACACGTCAACTTCAAATGGCTTGTAAACAAAGAAAAAATTGACAGAATGACTTGCAACTTTGCATGTGTTCTCAGGACAGTTATACCAACTTGAGAAAAAAAAAGTTTGGAGCTAGCAGTGCCATCTCTTGGTGAGCGCAGGAACTTTTCAACCAACCTGTAGATCTCTCCTCAAAATGTATCACATAAGCCTTACCTAATCATATATTATCAGATCTTGTACCAGATATATAATTAAATTCAATCATATCTTATTAGATTTAAGTAGATCTGATCAGATCTTAACTTTTCCACACGGGTTGTGAATATAATATGGGACTATAAATCACGCCTCCAAATTTGCACAAAATCGGACCATATTTGGATCTATTCCCCACATAAACCTGCCTTTACGGTATTTGCTTAAATAAACTTTAAAAGTCGAAAATTTAAAGATATTTGGTTGAAAAATACATAAGTTTGTATTGGCTGAACCCTCTTGAAATTGGTTAGATCATAATTCAAATTTAAAGAATATCGGTTCATATCGATATCTATTTTCCATATAAACTTATCTTTCTCGTATTTGCTTTAATCAACTTTTACGGCAATTTAGATCGAATTGATTTTTATAGTTTGAGCTCTTTTCATAAAAAAGGAATCCGGACCCTTTCCGGAAATTGTATCGCTTCCCAAAATTGTACCTAAATTGGACTTGATGTGGAATATCATTTAGTCGTCATGCTTGATGTATAAGTCTTTACAACTGAAACTAGTCTTAATTGTTCTCCGAAGTCTAAAATTAAATTTTTTTAAGAACAATAAATCAAAATTAACTCCTTTATGCACTTGAGGCCAATATGAATCAAAATTTTTAAAACATTAAAATACATAAAAGTTAAAATATTTGCATAATTAACTTAAAAACCTTTTAATCTCAACAAAGTCTCTTTTTAGTTCGATAAATTAAATACATTGTTTTTTTTTTATTTTTTTATTCTTTCCAAATAATAAGTTTTCTCATGGTCCTTTAAATAGGCGATTGTTTCAGTGATGATTTTTTCATTTGGTCCAAATCTCTTTCTGCCGAGACATTTCTTCAAGTTTGGAAACAGGAAATACTCGCAGGGCGCTAAATCTTAAGAATGTGATGGATGGGGTAGCAGTTCGTTTCCCATATCGACCATTAGCGACAATTGGTTCAATACACTGGAATTCGTTGGATTTCGACCAAGTAAAATCAGGAATCAAAACATTTCAGCCTTTGCTGCGCCCCACCCGTCGCGCAGAATTCCAAATATTCATGTAAAATGTGATGTACACAGTCAGTTAGGCTGCCTACAGGCTTATGCACCTCACGCAGTGAGGCCGACGATTTTGAGCGTCGTCATCACTTGTGCTGGTACGACCCAACGGAATTCAGTAAACCACTTCTTAAACATTGATGTTGATAGTGCAGAGTGCAAATAGTTTTTATCAAGCATTTGGTTTCGGTGATGGTATTTTTATCTTAGTTTAGACAGAAGCAGTGTTGATTACACTAGGAGGGAAGTTCAAAAAGTATTGGCGTTGTCAAACTGCCTTCGTATAATTATCAGCTAACACCGATGAATTTTTTCTAAATTTGTCCTATAAGCAAAGAGTTCTTTCTTTCTAAACTTACATGTAAGTTCCTGTTGAAGTATAATTCTATACCCAGCAAAAATAAATGGAAGTGATTATTAAGGAATTAATTTTTCATTGATTTTAAAATATCGTTTAGTTCCGATTTTTCTCTTCTAAGGAAGTTCTTTTTCACAACTTATAAAAATGTGATTTTTAATGAAATTAAACACCTTTCAAATCTATGACACTACAAAAAGTAAAAAATTTATTGTAGTAAAAGTTGCAAGCATTTCGAATAGAGATAAATAAGGCCCCATTGCTGAATTTCCCGCTAAAATTTAACGAACAGTAAAACTCAAACTTTGTATAGGAAACAACAACAAATGTGTCAGTTAAATTCCCAGGTAGAAGCTAACGGGATATTGTGAAACTGAGGCTAAGGCTCGATTACTGATGTCCTGTAGAAATCTAAAATACAAATTCAAAATTTATTTGGGAAGAACAAAATATTTAATTTTTCACTAAACCATAAGAAGGGCTTTATATGCAATGAAAAAGGATCATAAAAGAAAACTTCCACCCTATGACAGCCCTATGTAAAAATCATTGGTTCCGATCCAAATTTTCACAACACCGGAATCAAAATCACTGCTTCTTTTTCTCTTCTTTTGCTACTTTTTTTTGCTGGGTAATAGAACCAATTTTGTGAGTTTGGAAAACCAAACTAAAAATATTTTCTAGGCTAAAAAGTTTACGAAAAAACTTTATATTTTGCTTTAATCTAGCAATGTCCGTCTGTCTGTGGAAATGGCAACCACGGCGTGAAATTGTAAAGTTGCCTCTAAATTTTCCATACAAATGTATTTTACAAAAATTTTCGCAGTAGCGACTGGCAAGTAAAATATTTTCTCTTTTTTTTAACCAGTCCCTTGGAATTGAATAATATTTTATATTCACCCCAAATTTTTTTTCTCACCACTAAAATTTTTTTCACTTTTAAAATTTTTTTCACCTCAAAAATTTTTTTCATCACTAAAAATTTTTTTTACCTCAAAATTTTTTTTACAAATAATTTTTTTAGCCTCCATAATTTCACTCTAAAGTTTTTCATACTATTTATTAAAAATGAAACGGTTAGAACTTTTTTAGGACGTTGGTGGAGGGTATTCAAAGATTTGGGACAACCGAATTTAAGCATTTTTTACATGTTTTTAAATAAAATTATGACATATAAACAAACAAATTAATTCTATTTACAAATTAAGATCTCAATAAAATAAAAGTTTGTAAATACAATTAATTTGTTTTGTTAATATGACAAAATTTTAATTCAAAATACAAAAATGTTTGATTCCACATAAAAATGTAATGCCTAAAAAGTTAATGTTTAACTAATATTTTTCTGAGTGTAGTATAAGCTCTAATTGCAATATTTAAACAGTTTATTAAAACAACTATTAATTTTTTCTTTGGCCGTAAATTGTTTTGTTAAGTTCATATTTGGTTTAAAGCTATCTAGAGTGTGACATCAGCAACTAATATGACTCGCCCAGAATACAGACGCGGACAACTAATAGAACACGAGTCATACTCTCGACTTGTATTTATTTTAAGTGTTTTTGAGCATTTAATAAAAAGTGTTTGTTGTGGCAATTTCAATTGTTTTCAATTTCATACGTGTAATTGAATTGCAATTCATAGTTTAAAATAGTTGTTGCTTTTCCAAACGCCTACACGTGATGGCCAACCACTGACAGACAGACTATTACAAAATAAACCTTTTTTTTTTTGCAACCATCTTAAAGTGTGGTGAAGAGCTGTGGCAGGGGGGGGGGGGGTATTTGAGGTTAGTAAAGAGTATCAATCTATGCGTGATTGCATTATAATTGATATGGTAATTTAAAATTTTTGTTACAACAATATCAGTTACACTACACATATAATCACTATATTCTCGTTTAGATTGATTTACACAGAGACAAATTTTGTTAGCTTTTAATCGAAATTCAGTTGCTGAAAATATTGGTTTTCACAACAAATAACTGGTTTTTGATTGCAACTGCCAAAATATTTAATACTCACATTTTATAGCAACAAAAAGGCACTTTTCAATTCGTCTGCTAGAGTTTATTTTTCTGTGTGTATTTATTTAATAGATTTTTTAACATTGTTGTAAATTGGATTTTTTGTTTTTTGCATATTTTGTTAATGGAGTCTGTATTTTACTGTAGTATATTTTTTATATTTAAATTAATTGTTTTGATTTAATTTTAATATCCGCAAATTTATCTATTTTATTGATTTGTCAAGTATTTATGTATGATGGTGACGATAATGATGTTGATTCATCTGTTACATCAGAATGTTCCCCAGGGTAAATACGTATGCCAAATATGAAGGAAATTCTATTTGAGATCGAGGTTAGAAATAAAAAGTTGTTTTCATTTAAAATGTATTTCAAGTAATTTAATAATTTAATTTTTAAAGTTTCTTGGCTGTTGCTTTATTTTTTCTTTTTATGGGGTTTTATGTATTTTCTCGATCAATAACCTCTTTTCGAACACAAGCTCTGAACGTATAAAGCGCTTAATTGAAATCCTCATTAATATATGAACGTGCTTTTAAGGAGTTTTAAGAAATTATTTTCAAATTAAAAATTTTTTACATATTTTTGTATTCCTTTGTTATTTTGCATTAAATATATTATTGAAAATGTGGTGATTAAATTTTTTGAATAACACTACTCCACAAAAATTGTGTATTTTTACTTTCATGATGGAGCTGTTTGAAAGACACTGATAAAAAAAGTATTAGGAAATTTTTGCACATAAGAGCATAAAAGGGTTAATTTTAATTTTTTCTTTTTAAATATTAATTACCAAATACAGAAAATAGTTTAGTCAATTTAAATTAAAATATGAAAATAACGTGAAATATGAAGATTTCAAAATTTCAATAAAATTGTCCTTTGACCTTGTCATTTGACCTTTGGCGTGGTACGATCTTTACCAAAAATTCAAAATATAGTCTTTAAAGTTTGTATCATAAAACTCTGAGAAGCATTAATTGACACTGAATAAAATTGGTTGAATTCTACGCTATTGATTAATTTTGTGGCAAAAAAAAGGATTTTTCCTCAAAATCCGCCTAAATTAAATAGCTGTCTTCACTAAATTAACCGAGGAATCTTTGTAATTTTTTGTATTTTTATTTCGTTTGATGTACCTAACGAAACCCCAGAGTGCGATATGCAAACTTTTTAATTTTCTTGCACAAAATTTTAAAATATTTAAAATTAGAGTTTTGAAAATGCTTTCATAAAAATTTTGCTTTTTAAGTCATACTCAAAGGCTATCTTTAAGAAACAAAATTTAATATTTCAGTATTAATGGGCCTAGAAAATATATAAATAATGTAGCATTAAACAAATTGTGAAAAAAAAATAGAATTTGTTCTTTAACTTTCTAATCCAGTAGTGTTTGACACTGGGCCATCTGTAATAACTTGTATGTTTTTCATTCGATTTGCATTTGTTATACGTTTTAAGAAAGATTATCAAGTATACATTTTGATTACTTTATCTTTTAGTGCAAAAAGATATATTTAGTAACGAATTTTTCTAAAAAAAATGAAAAGCGATTTTTCCCCTCGTATTCACTATTCAAATTTTCAATCGATTTCCGCCTCGACCTTTCTTTATCCTATCGTCACCAAAATTCATATTAAATTTTTTTTATATATAAAGGAACCAAATTAGCCCATTCGTGGATTTTAGAATTCACTTTCATTTTTACACGCCTCGACTAAACAGTTTTCAAATTAAATCCAAAATGGCAAGCATGAATTTTTCGGGATTTTTTAGCGTCTTGAAACATTACGTGTCAAAAATTTGGTTTTCTAGCCGGGCACGGCGTTTACAGGTTAGTCTTTTAGTTAGAATTATACTTTTCGATTCATTCAACAATTTTATACCGATAAATGGAACACCAAAGAAAAGCAAAAATAAATAAATTTGTAATTTGTCGAACTTTCCGATCTTCAAAACCCTGTAAAAAAAAGAGAGAAAGAAACCGGAAGGAACTAAGCCAAAGTTGGACCCATTTTATTGTAGCACGGAATAAACGATTCGATTTATGAATAAAACTAGTAAAAAGACTACAAGTCGCGCATGCCGTTCTATATAATACCCTACACTAAGTATAACTTGGGTCAAATTTCGCGAAACGGTCCAAATTCTGGGAATGATAAATTTTTTATGAACGAGCCAAAAAAGTAGAGAGATAAACCTGAAGGAATTTCCTATCGGACCAGTCACGTGACGTGTCCTGTAACAGATCTGTTTCCCACAAGGTTGTAAAAAATTTACCAACTATTATTGTAGCGTACAAAATATTTTTTTTTCATTATATTTGCCCTAAATTCATTTAAAAGTTATTAATTTTTGTATCTCAGAAATATATTTTATTTGTTTTCAAAACAATTCCAATACAATTGTGTGACAAATCCAATAAAATTTTCTCTCTTGACCAACCAAATCTCAGCACATTAAATCTACGTTAAACCGATTAAAGTTTAAAAAAAAATTTAACAGCTACTGCTCCTTATACATCGCACTTAACAAGCTTTTATCTAAAATTTATTTAGGCCTAGCGGCTTGAAGGAATAGAGTGCAGCCTTGTGTTTGACATACACAAGGTGGCACAAAATGCCTTGCCCTATAGGAAGATGCTGTAACTTTTACAAATGACGGCAACTGACAGTGCTGTTTTACTATTTGTAAAGTAAACAGATTCACGTCGACAAGCCTTTGAATGCTATACTCCTCAAGAACGCGGAATACTCGTGACTATTTTACAAAAGACGATTTTCAGTCTAAAATTATCATGATCGACGAGGCCCATTTTCATTTGAACAGACACGTAAACAAACAAAATGTACGCTTTTGGGTCATTGATAATCTACGTATTATTCACGGATAGCTATTAGATCCACTACAGGTTGGTTAAAAAGTTCCTGCGCTCAAAATAAAAGAATACTGTTTTTGGTTACAAAATATATTTTTTTATTCAATATAATCTCCTAAAAGCTCACCACACTTGTTCCGATGATCTTCCAATAATTGTATCCCATCCTTATAATGGTTTTCCGGAAACTCTGCAAAATAACCGTCTACGGCTGTTATGTCCTCTTCATTCAACGAAAAATGCTTTCCACGAAGGAATTTTTTGAGATTTCTGAAGAGATAGTAGTCACTGGGAGCCAAATCTGGTGAATACGGTGGATGTTCAAGCAATTCGTACTTTAATTCTTTGAATTAAGCCATCGTCAAAACACTTTTGTGAGCAGGTGCATTGTCTTGATGAAAAATGATTTTTTTCTTCTTTAAACCAGGTCTTTTCTCACGAATTTTTTCATCCAGCTGATCCAAAAGGCTGCAATAATATTCAGAGTTGATTGTTTTACCTTTCTGAAGATAATCAATCAACAAAATTCCTTTTGCATCAAAAAAAAATTGATTCCATAACCTTCTTTGCTGATCGTTGTGACTTCACCTGCTTTGGAGCTGAACAACCAGCTTCAGTCCACTGTAAACGTTCTTGTTTCAATTTAGGATCATGGTGGTTGATCCAAGTCTCATCCATAGTTATAAAACGACGCAAGAAGTCGGGTTTATTCGGCTTAAAATGCTCAAAATTACGCTGAGAAATTTGTTTTCGATCCAGTTTTTGTTGAATTGTTAATGTTTTTTCATACGTAATTCTTCATGTAAAATATGGAGTACTCGTTCGTCTGAGATGCCTATGGCATTAGCAATTTCATGCTTAGTCAAACTTGGATCTTCACTAACCATATTATGTACCTGCTCAATGATTTCTGCTGTGGTTGCAGTTTTTGGTCGTCCTTCGCGTGGATTGTCTTTAAGGTGGTACGACCACGTTTAAATTCACCAGCCCAAAATTCAACGGTGCGTTTTGAAGGTGAGGACTCCTTATACACTTCTAACAATTGTTCATAAATTTCCTTCGCTTTTAAACCCTTCAAAACAAAGAATCTAATAACTGTATGATATTCAATTTTTTCCATATTAAAAAAAATCAATGACACGTCAACTTCAAATGGCTTGTAAACAAAGAAAAAATTGACAGAATGACTTGCAACTTTGCATGTGTTCTCAGGAACGTTATACCAACTTGAGAAAAAAAAAGTTTGGAGGTAGCAGTGCCATCTCTTGGTGAGCGCAGGAACTTTTCAACCAACCTGTAAGTCACTACATAGTGCACCACTTACGCCGGAGGTGTAAGAGGTAAGCGATACAGAATCATGATCAACATGTTTTTATTGCCGCAAATTTATTAATTGGGACTAGAGGACATATGGTTCCAACAGGACAGCGCAACTGCACACACAGCTAACGTGTCAATCGACATTTTACAGGATGCATTTGCAATTATCTTAAAAAATTTAAAAAAACCTTTAAGTCTAAATAAAAATTTTAATTATGGTTTTTAATTTAATGATATAGCAAGATAACATCGGATGAATTTTTTGGCCACCTAAGATGAAAATACAATTACAGTTAGATGTCTTAACATCTTAGTAAATATTGTGCAGGTAATTGTGGAAAACATTAAAATTTGTGATAAATTTTTTTACTTATGCTTGTCCAGAATTTGCAGTGTATAATTAATATTTTGTGTTAAATAATAATACATTACTCATACGTACCAGTTTCAGTAGTGCTTTAAATGGGGCGTATTATTAATATTTTGTATTAAATCCCAGCAAAAAAAGGCCTTGCCAAATAATAGGGTTTAGAACGAGCAGTTTAAAGTTTGCCTGCTAAGTTCATTATTTTAACATAGGGAGGAGGTAGCTAGTACCCACAACCTTACAAGTAGGAAATAAAACAACTAGTTAATGTTAAGGTTAAAATAACTACTTATAGGTAACGTAAAAATAACTAGTTGCAATTCATATAATAAAAACTGGTGGCTTGAAGGTAGTTAATTACTTGTGGCTTATAATGGGCATAATAATACATAACATAAGGGGTGCAAATAACGCATTATCAATAGGTACTGAAAGAGTGGTTACATATAATGAGTTTATAAGTCGTTACAGAACTGATAACAAGGAAGAAGCTGAATAACTACACCATTTCCCATTTAATTTCAGAAAGAACCAACTATTTTCATAAACTATTTATTTTATTTCAGATATTAAGAATTTTATTTCAGAAATTAATATAATAATAACTGAAATTGAATTGATAGCATCTGTAATGAAATTAATAACTTCTTAAATTAACTTATGAATCCGAAATTTAATAGAAAATTTCTTAAATTGTTATTTTCTAAAACTAAATTGATAAATTCTGCAATTAATTAATAATTTCTGGTATTAAATTGGAAATGGTGTAAAAAGTGTATAAAGAAATAATAGGTTTTTTTTCGAATTTTATATCTATATCTATAAATACTTGTAAGGAAAACGACTATCCCTACTTACCTGACTTTTCTTTATTTTTTGTAAGCAATTTGAATTTTAGGAGCCGCCTTTGTACGAAAGCTGTTTTCGTACATGTACTTTGCCGGAACGTGACATTGAGCAATTATATTTTTTGCCTACTTCTACCGTTTACCTTTTCTTACAAACACATAATTCATTTGTTAGCTTTTGTTATTTTTAATATTTTATCAAATGAAAAATACAAAAATTTGAAATATTTTTATGACAAATATTTTTGTTTATGTTTAAAGAGAAAAGCTAATAATTTCTAAGACTTGTCAGTATTTTTATAAATTCTTAATTTTTAAGTAGCTATATATATAACAACATATCAAGCATAAATCTAATAAAATTTGAATGGAATATTTATATAAAATTCGAAAAAAACAAACCATATATATTATATATATTTTATAATATAAATTATATATTTATAATGATAAAAACAAAAAAAGACTTAAATACAATATTTTATTAAATTCACAAAAAAATAACTTTTAGATTAATTCATTAAAAAATCCAGTTCAAAATGGTACTGGAAAAATCCCATTTTCAAATCAAAATCTTTAAAAAAAAAACTATTTTTATTATCTTTCAATTTTTTTTCTATTAATTTTTTTATTTTTTTTTTTGTATTAATAAATTGATTTTTGATAACAATTTGAAAAAAATTTAAATAACAAAACCAAAAATAGATTTTAACTGCCAAAAATAAGTAGTTAAAATACATTAATAGTAACTCATTATTTTCACCTTGAAAGTAATGTAGTATGCAAGGAGCTGACATGGAATATCAATAGCTGTATAACACATTATTAGGAACTCATTATTTTTTTTACTTTAGAAGTAATGCAGTGGGAAGGGGTAGGTCGTTTTTGGTAATGCAAAAAGCAATGAGCTGCTATTACTAAATTTTTCCTGGGTATATTCACATATTACTTATACGTAGAAAACAAATTAAATGTTCGTATGTAAAACTTTAAAAGCAATAAACTGGCCAATAATGAAAATACTTCATAGATTTTATTGAAAATTATTGAATGTTAAATTCTGTTAAACGACAATTTACACTTTAAGTTGTTCTACAGATTTTTTTTGTTTTTTTTTTTTTTTTTTGATATATAATTACTTTTTTTTGTGAGGTTTTGTAAGGTACAGTATGTGGAAAAAATAAGTTGTCAAGACTAAAGTTTTATTACAAAGTTTAATAACTTTTACAAGTTATTTGGAATCGATAACATTCTTTCATAGTATTTGTTTACATTTTCTATATTTTTAAATTAACTAACATTCATTCAAACTAAAATATTACACTCTTCGTTTAAGGAAAAATACAAAATTAACTAAAAAAATTATGTTGAATAAGTAAGTTGTCAAAACTTTAGTAGCCACAGTGTCCATACTTTCGAGAAGGTAATTTACCCAATCTATCTTGCATAGAGTTCACTAGGTTTAAACATTCTGTTTGGGAAATATTACTCCAGTTTCTGAAAATGCAATCCTTCAAACCATCAAGATTTTGGGGCATTTCTTTAGCAATACGAATTTTAAGGATAGC
Organism: Eustalomyia histrio; assembly: GCA_949748255.1. NCBI lineage: Eukaryota > Metazoa > Arthropoda > Insecta > Diptera > Anthomyiidae > Eustalomyia > Eustalomyia histrio. The sequence goes on from OX456527.1 coordinate 10,804,470, forward strand.
CCACGCGTTCTCTATAGGTGACAAATCTGGACTTTGTGGGGGCCACTTTAAAACATTAGCATTTGTGTTTTGGAGGTATTGGGAAACTATTTTTGCTGTGTGTATTGGCGCATTATTCTGTTGAAGAATGAAGTTTGGCCCTATTACACGACGTTTGTCTGGAATAGCATGTTCTTCCAAAATCTGTAAATATACAGCCGCAGTGATTTTACCCTGTAACAATGCTACATTACCAGTACCATTTGAAGACATGCATCCCCAGACCATTAAACCCTTTTCTACAGCCTTAACGGTGCGTAGAGTGACTTGTATGACAGTTGTTCTTTCGGGTTGCGCCAAACGTAGACCAAACCATGAGAATATTTTAATCTAATCATCGATTCATCCATCCACAACACATTATACCAAAATTCTATAGGTTTTAAAAAATGTTCTATATAAAACTGACGTCTTTTTTCTTTATTAACTTTACTTAAGTAGGGTATCTTACGGGCAACACGACTATGCTTATTTTTTTGGCGCAGTCTGTTTCGAATGGTGTATGTTGAGGGGGCCTCTTTACCTTCATTAATAAGTTGGGCTCTAATTTTTGGCACGGATTTGAAAGGATCAGAGTTGGAAATTTCTAGTATGAGCTTATCGACACGTTCTGTTGTTATTTTTGGCCGTCCAGGGCAGAGTTTTCTGGAAACTCTATCATCATTGTTATAGGCAGCAATGACTTTCCATATAGAAGTTTGAGATTTTTCTAATTTTTCAGCTTTGTATCTTTGAGTGTCACCATCTTTATAAAGATTAATTTTACGTTCTTCGTCGGTTAATTGTCTAAATTTTCCCATATTTTAATCTCTAAAAGAGTTATTAAAACAAAATAAAATCAAATCACTTTACAGACTTTTTGAGCAAATCGAAGGCATTAATTTTTCTTACCGAATACTTAAATCTGTTTCACAATTATATTTTTATAAAAAATTAATAGAAATCAAACTTATAGCGGCAACTTAAATATTTCCACAATCAATTTTTTCACTTGACCACTTACTTTTGCAACACTTTTCCAAAGACTAGTTTAGAGAAATGCTAATTACTTTGAGTAATATGCTGTTTCCAACAACAAAAATTTATGAAATTTATCTCAAATAACGGTACTTTAAAATTATCTAAAAACAGTTTACAGTGAAGATCAAAAAAAAAATTTATTCAAGAAGTTACAAAATTTTTTTATTTGATAACTTATTTTTTCCACATACTGTATATTGTTAGACTTTTATTTTTAATGAATTTTTCTAACACTTTAATGTTTATAGACAAATCAATTGCATGTTTATCCATTAATCAATATCTTAATTTCTTGTTGAAAAAAAAACAATAATTTCTTAATACTTGTAGTGAATATTTCTTATTCAAAATGTATATAAAAAAAGTTGTTGGGCAATTATGATGACGTGTATACAATGGATTTAAAATATAAAAGATAATTTTTAGTTAATCAACATGTTTTTATACGATAAAAAAAAAAATAACAATCGAAAGAAATTTCTACATTCAAATATTAAAAAAATATATATATTCAGCCCTGTTCTAAAATCAGATCGAGTGGGTTTGTTAAATCACACAAAATAAATATTTTGTAAAATTTAATATTGCAAAAAATTTGGAAATTTAAAGACTGTTTTTAAAATAAATTCTTTTATATTAATTGTTACCGAACGCTTTTTCTATACGAAATAAAACAAAATATTCAGATGTTAAACATAGAACAGCAAAATAATTCAGCAAGTTTCACTTTAGAATTTTTAGCATGAGAATTCGAAACTCAGAACAGTGCCGATTATTTGAGAAGAAAGAAAAAAAATGTTTTATTGTTTAAAACTTTTGTTTAAATAAATCATTAGACATGTCTCTAATGACAAATTATATAATGTGCCAATGTCAAAACACACGTAAGATCATGTCATTAAGTAATTAAGAAATCATAAATTATCATCTTTATATTAGTTCGGTCGCCTCTCCACTTGGTCAGCATTAGATAATATATTTTAAAGCATAAAGCGAAAACAAGATACAAACATAATTATTTATTTTTTCACAAATTAATAAATTTTTCTAAAATTTTCTATCTAATTAATAATAGTACCAAACAAAATAGAAAATAATAAAATATTATAATAGAATAGAGAGAGAGAGCGAGAGAAAGAGAGAGCGTAGGTTCAACAACAGTTCTTGGCATTGACAACGACAACAAAACTTTCATTATCATTTACTAAATTAACCCATTAAGTGTTAAGAACTTTTTTTAGAAATCAATTAATTTATGGTTTTTATATTTATATTGTATCACATTTTTTTATAATTCTGTGTTAAACAATATTTACTTTATTATTAATTAAAAATTTAATGAACAAGTTTATATGAGTACAAAAAAGTTTATACGATTTATATGGAATATAAAATAAAAAATATGGGGAGTTAAATATCAATTAAGCCAAAATAAAAAACTATTTTTAATAAAAAAATGAAAGTTGATCAATACCGACTGTATGATATTCTAAACCAGTTTTACCAGGTTAGGTTGGAGTGGTAGTCGGGGTCAATTGAACCACTACATTTAGATTCTGCGGTCCACTGTAATGCCATGAGTCGGTTAGATCACTGCCAATCTGCCTCCACCACTCAACTAGTTGGAGCTCCGTACGAAGCTTAGGAGGTACGTGAAGTCAGTACCCAGGAGCATCATACCAGCACCACACCCAAGCAGAAAAAGTTTTCGATGTTGTCCTCGTCCATGCAGCTCTATGCATGTCTGCTGATAAAAGAGTTGCCCATTAGAACCACCACCATATTCGAAATATCCCTTATGGATAGCGATAGAATCAAGCCCTGAATTAAGAGCCGGCCAGATATGCCTTGTAATCACACAACCCTGCGGGAAAAGGACATATCGGTTCATTGTGATAGAGACCGGTTTTTTAAATGAAAAGGACCGGTCACTTCTCAATGTTCTTGACCTCTGTGACATGTCACTGGACTGGTTTAAAAGAATAGGTCACAAACTAACTCCAAAGAACATACCATAGGACTCGTACTTTCAAACACATCACGTGAAAGATGCTTTTAAACCGAGTATGTGGAAAGTTTTCGGAGAACCGGTACTGTTTTCACTATAACGGCACTAGTACTTTCAGACCCAATATGTGATATAGACTTTTTATACCGATCACGTGATATGTTGTTTAGAAACCGATCCTGTTTTCACCTACCACAGGACTGGTACTTTCAGACCGATCACGTGATATAGACTTTTAAACGTTCACGTGGTAGGTACTTTAGGAACCGGTCCTCTTTTCACCTATCTCGTGATATGTATTTTCGGAAACAGTCTGTCCCAATTCTCAACTGACCCCTTATGCCGTTGGTCCAACTGAGATTAGTTGTCCTCTCGGAGTAGAGCCGGTTGCTCAACTTACAAGTTGCCAGGGGAATACCAACACTTCCTAATTCCACAGAAATATTTAAAATGGTTCTTAGCTTAGCAAGTTCAGCTCTACAGTTCCCCGCTATGAGTCTTTTCTCCGGGACCCATACAAACTATTTAGCCATCTCATTTGAGGATATGCGGCTGTTATGAGCATTTACAATAGTCAGAAAAATTGATCCCAAAGGCATCATACTATAAAAGTAGATGTTAATGCTTGTCATGGACATAACATTGCGCCAAAGCTAAGACCCAAACTCCCCAATCGCCATTACCCAAACGTGAAATACGCTGCAGTGGTCTGGCAATCTCCGAGCCTGATGCACACTAAGCTACCAAAGCCAAATCGTTTATAAAGCATTTATCTGTCCGTATTAAAGTCGAAGCCAAATCTCACAGGTACGCTAACCGCCCGGAGGTTCATGCGCAGCCACCAAAGTCATAGAATACAAAACGTAATTTCCCAACATCGCAATGTAGCTACCACATACATTGTTATGCCATTGTGACGTCTATTGTAGCCGCCTTATAGCCGCACTACCTGTTTCCCCAGTATATCCATGCAGTACGTAATGCTCACAGAAGTCATTCTCGATACCCTCTGCAAATACCTAAAATAGGACACCTTATCCAGTGCCGGCCACTAACCAATGTCCCCATACAAAATAATGTATATCCGTCCAACGATTTTGCGACCCAGCCCCTAGCGACCCCTGATGGCCCTTTTATAGAAGTCCAGAACAATCGCTGCCTTTTTCGCCCTTTTTTGGACGTTGTATTTGAAAATCAGCTTCCTGTGCAGAATAACACTAAATACGTATCAGAAAGTTGGATTCCACACCATCCTAAATAACAGGCACAAAAGCAGGATCGTTAAGACGCCTGTGAAATGTTACAAGCTCCGTTTTGTTATGAGTAATTCCAAGTTCAGAGGCCCTTGCCCAGATACTTCCTAAGAGCCAACTGCATAAAATCGCCAAAAGTACGTCATCATAGTAGGCTACCGCCCCTCCCAAAAAGAGAAGTACAATGAAGAAATCAAGATAAGACACCCTCTTAATCATTGTAATGACTGCTGGAACTAACCCTAGAATCGATAATGCCGTAATTGAAGAGCCCAATATTGTTAAACGCGCCCTCTATATTCAAAAAGCCCAATGGCTTTTCGATAGTACCTAGAACATCGTGCAGAGCAGTCTCCTTTTAAGCTACTCTTGCTGAGTGCATGTTATCGTTCAGACATCAGCTTGGAGTCAATAGTTTCCCGCAAGTAAGATTCAATCATCTTTCCGGTGTTTTTAATAGAAACGATGATAGAATGATAATTAGTCGTTCCGAGAATTGTGGACAAAAACCACTCTCGTGTCTCTCTACCTTACATGTCCGAAATTTAAAAAAAAAAAACAAAAATGTTAAATAAAACAAATTCTTTTGAATTTGTTCTGGTATTGTACTTGTTGCAGGAGTATTATATCTACACTTAAAAAAGTTTGTAAGTTAAAATAACTGAAAATATCATTTAAAAGAAATGATATTTCATTTAAAAACCGGTCTACTTAATTTTCATTTAAATTAAATGTCATTTGTTATTTATTTTTAAATGTTGATTAATCAACTGACACATCCGTAATAAACAACTGATATAATCAGTTAAAATAAATGTAAAAATTTTACCCACAAATCCTTAAAAAATAAATGTTTTTTTCATTTATTTGAAATTATTTTCGTTTTTGTATTTTTTGTTTTTTTTTTAATATACTCGTACAATACAAAATGTATGTATGCATATGAAGCTATAAACACTTTTTGTGTGAATTTATTTGTATATGTCTGTGTGTTTATGAAGTTCTTGTAAATTGTATTGAAAAATTTTGTATATATACAACCAATTTAAATAAAAAAACAAATTGAAATTTTTTGAATATTTTTTTTTGAAACAGACAGCAAACAAAATTTAAATTTGTAATAACTGTTACGGACACAAATAAACCACAAGTTTCCGTTTTGTGGGTAAATTTTTATTATATTTCAAACAAATGAAAAAAAAAAATGAAACTGAAAAATATCGGTAAATTATAGTAAATTATTTCGAATAAATGTATAAAAAAGTTAATATAGATGTTTCTTTGAAAAATAAATGTTTCTTCCTTTATTTTTAAATGGAACGGAAAACTTTTTTATTAAACCACAAACCGTTAACTACATAATATTCTGAGTGTACATATAGAATTTTTTTAATCGAATCATCAAAAATTGATGCTATCGACTTAGCTATACTAAATATAAGGTGGACCTATGTTCAAAATTTTCATATTCTTATGTAGGGTATTAAAAATTGAACAAAGAATAAAAACTAGAATTTCTAGCAATTCTTAAAATTTGTTCAAAATCTTATATACAAATAGCACATGACGACAAATATTTGTTTGTTTTTGATTTTTATTTTTTTTTTGTATAAAAATAATATTTAATTACTCTGTGATGTAATCTATAAACTTTTGTATAATTTATCTAATTTTATAATCAATAATTCGTTATTTTTAATTGTTTGACAGTTGATAACATAAATAATAAGATTTACACAAAATTATAAACAAGAACATTTTAGAATAAATGTGAAACTACGTAAAATACTTTAATCTGCTTAGGTAAAATTATAAATATAATAAATACGACAAGTCTGCGAGGGTCTAATATATTCATGGGGTATAACTAATATTTATAAATAAAAATATTAGCGAATTAACACAACTCTGTGTTATTATTTTTTTTTATAAACAAATAAAATTCAAAAAATTATAAAAAAAAATAAAAGTTTTTAGTAATTTGAATAGCTTTGGTAAACAAAATGGATAATGGGGTAATAAGGACCCAACTCATTTTTCTCTAAAATTTTTTTTTGGCGTATTGATATTGATATCACACTTATGCTGTTTTCTTTTCTGACAAAAAAAAAAAACGTTGAAAAGAAGTTAAAGATTAAACTTCTTCCAAAAGTCTCAAAAACAAGAAATTTTCATCAGTTTTTCTAAACTTTACTTTTGAGCTTCTGCCGTATGATATAATGTAAAGTGCGTCATATCGATTCATATTTTTTCGTAACATTTCCTATGAGTAATAAGAACTTACTGTGAATAATAATATAAATAATATAAATCAATTTCATTTTAATTGAATACATGGTTTTTTAAAATTTAAAATATTTTCAATTGAATTCTTGTAAAACAAAATATTGTCATAGTTTTCTTTGTAAATAAATTAAAATTCTTTGTAAATAATTAAAATTCAGTTTACTCACGATAAATGTGCCCTGTTAAATAGTTGATTCAGTCCAAGAAAATTTTAGATTTGGACTTACCAAATAGTATAATTTGTGAAATTTATCTTACACAAAAAAAAAAAAATGTAATTCAGAAGTCACGATTTATCTTTAATAATTTTTTTATTTTTTTTTAAATATATTTTTCTTAGAGTTTTTATTGGAGTCCAAATGTAAATAATGAAAGTTAATTTGTTTATTATAACCCAGCAAAACCACACATTACCAGATAATTGGTGAAGTAATGTAAAGCCATAAGGGCCGATGGATTACTTTGTAATTGGTTCATTCTTACAATTATGCTTATTAAAAAATTAAAAGTAATAGGTAATCTTTTGCAGATAGGGGGAAAAATAATTGGTTTTCTAAATGATTACGAAGAGGTTAACAATAATTGGTTACTTTGACTTTTCCTTTTTTTACTTTAACTTTCCACTTAAAATATTTGATTTTTCAAACCAATAATGTGTAAAGTAATGTGTAGCCATAGGGGCTCTTGGATTACTTTATACCTTACTTTACTGATGAGCCTCAAAGTAATGTATATACCTATTACTTTAGAGGTGATAATGTAAGGGGTTACTTATATGGTTACGAGAATGGAAAAAGTAATGTGTCTAAAAATAGATTTATAAAAAATGAGCGATTTTTATTAAAAAAAATTATTACAAATATTTTAAACGTTATTGAAAATAATGTGGTCATGATGGGAATCAAACCAGGGAACTCTGGTTGCCAGCCAAGAACTCTTCCCACTGAGCTATCGATGCATGTAGTATTTGATTGCTTTAAACTTAAATGAATTGTTGCGCTTCATTTTTTCGCTAGTGTTATCAAAACAAACATACATTTCCCTTTTGCTTACAAAATAAACACAAAGTAATGTATCTAAAAATAGATTTTAAAAAATATTTCAATTATTACTTTACATTTATAAATCATATATTATGTAATCAATAATAAGTAACTTATTCATTTATGCTTGCAAATAATGAAAAAGGTAACGAGCTATCATTACAAGGTAACGCATGAGAATATCGCACCCATTACCAACGTTTCGCTGGGTTTCTAAAAAAGACAAACTAATAAAAACACGAATGCTAGAGTTTCTGAAACTAAAAATGCTTGTTATCGATAGATGGCAGCAGTTTTTAGATTTTACAGTAGTGTGCAATATAAATAATACACATCCCGTAGTCTAGAATGGCGACAAATGTGTAGACAGCAGCAAATGTCAAAAATATCTTATCTTCTGTGTGGATGAGTCGATTTCGTAAATATTTATTGCCAGCAATTTATGTTGTAATAATTCTCTGGCAATATTCGTTATCAATTATTGTTTTTACATAAAACTCAGCTGTCATTTTCGTTTGACAATTATAAAATAGGCGACAAAAAAAAATCAAACAAAACATGATAAAATTAAAAAGAATTAAATAAATTTTAACAAATTATGAGAAAAACCAAAAAAATTAATATAAGCTCGGTGATGAACAATTTTGTGCCGTTATTCTGCCGACGCTTTGTACTAATTGCTAAGTTATTTTTCTCTAATATAGATGGGATGGGATTCAAATAATTTATCAAATATTGATTTTTGTGCTACGTATGATTTTCATTAATTTTTCAGTTTTAAGAGTCATTATTTAATGTCATATGTTAATGTTACCTAACCAAGTGTTGGTAATTTATTACTTTATGTTTTAAAATAATGCTGAAGGTATGGAGTATACATTACAAAATAATGCACTATTTAACCAACTATTGATAACTCGTTACCTTATAATTGATAATAATGAAGAAGGTAAGGAGTATACATTACAAAGTAAAGTATTATGTATCCAAATGTCGATAATTAATTACTTTTTGTTGAACTATAATGATATAGGTAAGGAGTATACATTACAAAGTAATACATTATGTATCCAATTATCGGTAAATCATTACTTTACATTGAATAATAATGATATAGGTAAGGAGTACACATTACCAAAGTTTTCCTGGGTTCATCGATGAAACCATCAGAAAAGAAGTGATGCCTTCGTCATAGTAGTGATGCTTTTATTGCTTCTTTGGCAGCTTCATTTTCCTGGGTATTCAGTGTGGTAAAAACTTTTATTGTAATAGGACACTCACAAAAAGAGAATAATGTGAATTTAATAACATTCTTAAAGTGGAAATAAAACAATAGTATGGAGAAAAACAAGAAAACATTTTGTTAAATTTAATCAATTTTTCTATTGGGCCCATACATTTTATTTTAAGTAAACATACATTAAGAGCAACTTAATGTATGTTATATTTCTCTTACTCTAATCAGCAACACAGAAATGCCACTTAATTTTGTTTTTAAACATTACTCGTTAAGAAAAAATTAAAATGATCTTGAACCGAACGAAGAACATTTTAGGTAATATTTGTACCGATCAACAATAAATTCAATAGCACGATACGGTGAAGAATAGTTTAATATGTTCTAATAACAACAATAAACATTACCAACAAAAAAATGTTGATGGAATAGATTTAGAATGAAAACGTAAATTGCCGATTTTTAGGAAATTAAAAATTACAACTTTTCTTTTTATTGCTTAATATTATTTCAAACATTAATCACATCTATATTAAATTATTTTTAGAAATTAAAAAATTTTTCTTAAAATGAACTTTTCACAGCAAAACAACAAATTACCAATTAATGTGTAAAGTAATGGGTAGCCGTAGGGACTTACGGATTACTTTACATCTTACTTAATTGATGAATTTACAGACGATGAGCCAAAAGGTAATAAATGAAATCACTACATTGGAGGTGATAAAATAAGGGGTTACTTATATGATTACAAGAATGGGAAAAATAATGTGTCTAAAAATAGATTATCATAAAAAATATATTTTAATAAAAAAAAATTAGTACAAATATCTTAAAATTTATTATGATGGGAATCGAACCTGGGAGCTCTGGTTAGAAAAATTTTCTTTAAATCCTATAATTTGTATAAGCTTTGTTTGTAAATAATGCCACTAAAGTGACCACAAGTCACCTGATGTTTCAAATTTTGATTCACAAATTTTGTTTTACATTTTGACTAATAGAAAAATTAAATCCGATTACAAATCTTGACAGTCCGATTGAGTTTTTCATTTAATGATTTTTTTTAAAAAATTATAAGAATCATTTCTATCAGTGTTAAATTTTCATACACTTAAAATAGTGTGTAGGTTAAAATAACAGAAAATACAATTTAAAAGAAATTATATTTCATTTAAAAACCGGTCTACTTACTTTACATTTAAATCAAATGGTTTTTGTTATTTATTTTTAAATGTTGTTTTAACAACTGACACATCAGCCAAAAACAAATGATTAATTAGTTAAAATCAAATGATAAAATTGTGCCTACCAATTGCATAACTGATAATTCCTTTATTTGAAATTGTTTCCGTTTTTTGAATTTTTGATTCATCAAACAAATGACAAAAATAAATAAAACTGGAAAAAATCGGTCAATGAAAGTAAATCATTTTGGACAAATGTATAAGTTAAAATAAATATTTCTTTGAAAAAAAGATGTATGTTCCTTTATTTTTAACTGAACTGAAAACTTTTTTATTAAACTATAATAAGTAAACTATATAATATTCTAGGTGTATGATATTAGCGTTTGTGTTAATTGATTTATGTTGCACCATACCAGGGATGGAAAACATGGTACAATTGTATTTTTTTTGGTACATTTTTACCTTGGTTGGTAGCGTGGTACTACCGCGGCTCATTTAGTACAATTTTAAATTTTTTCAAATTTTCAATTTATAACTAGATAAAACAACATAACATAAAGTCGACTTTTTTTAAAAGCAACTTTAAATTAAAACCTGTTCATATTTATTCAGCTACTATAGTAAAAAATAAAGTCAGTTTTAAGTTGAACCGGCTCTAAATTGGTGTCACCTCAAATGTACCAAATGTTTGCATACATATTGTACTAAAATATTCGGAAGTGGCAACATTGAACAGCTGATTTTAAATTACCTCTCAAAACAAAAATAAGAAAAAAGTGTATTATTGTTAAAAAGCAATTAAATGACTTTACATTTATAGCAAATCCTGAAAAAGTTAAATTGCCCTCAAAGTTTTGTGGTAATTATACGACTACATAAAATTAACGATAAATTTTGTTTCACCCCGTAAATTTAAATTTTATTAAGTCTTTTTAGTGTCTAAGCAAATCTGACTCAATACTATAAAATTGTTAAAAAAAAAACGGAAAAAAATTTTGGTACCGTGAGGATCGAAAAAGTACAATTTGTTTGTCTGGTTGGTACAATAACATATTTTCCTTCCCTGCACCATACATACAAAAAGCTCTTAATTTTTCACCACCTTTCATCTCTCCTATATCTCCTCCCATTAATTTCCTTAGTGTTTTAAAAAAGTTCTATTTTGTAAAAAAAAAATCGCTAAAGAAAATAACCCAATAAATCTGGCATCACAACATTAGTTTATTATTTGTTTTGTTTATTTTCCATGCTAATCTCTTTGTGTGAGATTGACCACAACTAAGTCGACAAGCGACAAACCACAACAATATAAAGAGGAAGATTAATTACAATCGGCAGACTACAAGTTTGTTTTAGTCATTTAGGGGAAAAGAAATATAAAAACGAAAAAAAAAATAAGTGTTTATTTATTTATTGCATTATTTTATTGTTACCAATTATTCTTGTGATAATGTGAACTTGAATTAATTTAAAAAAAAAAAACATCATTTAAGTATTTTTTACAATTGAATTGTTGCTCAATTTTTCAAAGTTGATTTATTTAAACTTAAATTGCTTAAAAAAATTCAAAAATTTGTCTTTAAAAATGCTTAAAGCTACATTCATACATACAATTTTCGTTTTTTTTTCAAGTTTTCAATTTAAAATTGGTCTTTGAAAGTCGAAAATTTGGAAAATAGTAAGTGTTTTAGGAGTTCAGTAGGAAAGGAATGGACCTTAAGTCTGGGAAATCGGTTTTGGAGAATCTAAAATGACGAGTTAATTTGGAAGAGCTTTTATAGAAATTTATCAGAATTACAGTTTGTGGTTGCGGTTGTCGTATTAGTTATGTTTTATCTCTCATGTTTGGTATTTCTTAAGTTAATGTGTGTTTATTTTTAACGCACTATTTGTTTCGCAAAACGTTAAATAGAATTTATATACTAAGAAAATTCTCATTCACTTCAAATTTCTTCAACCTTAAAATATTAAATTTGTACTCATGTTCAACATTCATAAGGGAAATGAAGATTGTGGTCTTTGAACTCGCAATAATTGCTTGATGATTGTCTGCCCAACCTATTTGTTACGACTTTTAGGACAATCTTGAAATCATCTGATCCCGTTTGTGAATCGAATTTTAAAATAATAAATTATAATAATTTAAAATTAATATTTGTCAGATTTTCCATAAATTAGATATTCTGAACGATTAATAAAATAAAGTAATAAAAATTAGTTGTTTATTCAAATTGATAATTTTATAACGTATTAAAATTTTATTGATGGTTTGTTTTTTATGTGGCATTTGAGATATTTATGATCTTTTTTCGCCAAATTAGTTTTCTACTCTGATTCACTATTTTTGTTTACTATATATTTATTATAAATTTTAACTACATTTTAATAATAAAAATTTAAACAAATAAAATTCAGTTGTGAAAAAAATGAGCTGAATTTTAAATATTTACAAAGAAACAAATATTGATAAACTTGTTTGCGTTTAATAGTTGACAATTTGTTTGTTTTGTGATAAACATTTTAGGAATACCAAATAAACTTTCAGATCTTGTATAAAATTTCACCAAAAATTAGGGTTAATTACATTTGTTGCGATTTTTATATATTAACATTTTTTTGTTAGAAAATACATAAGACTATGTTAAAGTTTCTTTGTTTTGGGTATATTATATATATATATATTTTTTGATAATATTTAATACGTTTTTATAAAGAAATGTTTATATTTTTATAAAGAAATCTTTATTTATAATAATTTTTTTTGTCAAAATGTAAATTCTTTGAAATTTTTGTAATGTACTCATGATTTAAATGAAAAAAAATCACTTTTATTTTTATTTATTATATCATATGAAAAACTAAAGATTTTAATTAAGAAATAAATTGTTTAAAATCATGTAGTACTTGTACTAGTCACTATTGTTTTTAGTTTGTATCTTTGTTTGAAAACATAAAAAAAAATTCTAAATATAAATTGTCTTCTTTTCGTTTTAGTGAAAGTGTCATGATGTTTTGTCTCAAAATGTTTTTATTTTTGATGTTTAGTTTCAATTATTTTATTTATCTATACCCTACAGTACTATGTATCGCATATAGATCCACCTATTAGTATACCAAACAACTCCAAATCACTTTTTGTTTGGACTTTACTGACTCATATTAGGTCAAAAATAAATGTTATTGATTTTTCTTAAATTCGCTGCAAGTTCGGACATAATGCCCCTATAATTGTCCCAGCGAAATGAGATTTTAAGCTGGTCCGTAGATAAATGCACCTGAACGTATCATCCCGAAAAAAATATTTTCTATCAAACAGCATTTAAAAGAAATTATATGAAAAAAGTTTTTATAAATAAATAAAAAATTTAAAAGGGACATTTGTAAATAGTACCAAAAGAGACAAACGAGTACCATAATACTTTTAAGGCTTTAAAAGTACTGAAGTACAACAAACTTTGTTATCCCCTTTCTCTACAGCAACGGTTCCGAAATGGGAAGTCGCGACCCTCTGGGGGTCCAAAGAGGTCCAAGAAAAGTTCAAAAATTTTTTTTTTTAAATAAGAAGGTAATAATGGCAGTTCTTTTTGTTTAATTGAATACAAAATATTTTTTTATTTCTTCTATAGAAAATGTTCTCAGATGCAAAAAAATCATCAAAATGTGTTTAAGAATCAATTTCTCCTTTTAAAAAATCACAGATACTAAGAACCTTTTTTTTTATAGAAAAAAAAAAGATTCTTCCAAAAAATTGTGTCTATTAAATCTCTTAAGTTTTAAAATTTTTACTAATACTAATTTTTCTGAAAATCTTCGGATAAATGTTTTTATTTTAAAATTTAGGGGTCCTTCAGCCAGTAAAAATGTCTCAAGGGGTCCGTGAATTGAAAGTTAGTGGGAACCGCTGTTCTACAGAGTCTTTGATACAAATAAAACAAAACAATTTTAGAAGTGAAATAAGGGAGATAAAAAAAATGGTTTGAAGTGAAAAAAAATTTAAAAAAATTTTCTGGATGTGAAAACAATTTTTGTGATGAATAAAATTTTCGAGGTGAAAAAAATGTTTGTGGTGAAGAAAATCGAGGTGAATATAAAAAAAATGTTATTCATTTCTAAACGGGACGAAATGGGCTGATCTAAGCCGGTTTGGGGGAATATCGGAACGTGCAGTGTGTAGGGGATTGTCTTACGATCCTAAGATGACGGGTCTTTTGTTATTATTAACCAGAAGCGATTATAGAATTCTGGTGGGGGTACTGACGGGGTACTGCTGAACTGAGAGAGAGAGAAGAGAGCTGGAAAACTGGTGAGTGATATTTGTAGGTTTTGTGGAATACCGCGTGGCAGAGAGACCGTGGAGCATACGATATTATGTGTCACTGTCCAGCTCTTTTTCGCTTTATGGCAAGTTGTTCGGGAAAGTATCTATTCCGCGATCTTGAGGAAATCTCTAGAATCAGAATTCTGAGACCTCCTGAAATTAGCTAAGAGAGTATGGGGCACTATGGATGCCACCACATCTGACTGATCTTTTATGCGGGTTATCGTTTCTATCTTATAACGCTAGGGACCAAATAGGTCTATGTAAGGTGTTTGCCCAGGTCAACCTAAGCTATTCACTTCTAAGCGTCTGGTAAACAAAATATGCCAAAATATTTTATTAAAAAAATCGAACTAAGAAATTGTACTACAATACACCAATTTGTATAGCAGAATGCCTAAATTAGCGACACCGCTTGAGTCGTTGCGCCGTGATCGCCATTTCAATGGAGAGACAGACGCTAGATCGGCTTAAAATTTCATAATGGGGCCTTATAATTACATTTCGACACGTTACACCATATATGGTGGAGGGTATACAAATCGAAAAATATGCATTTAAAACTTGAAAAAGATGCATAAATTTACTTATTTTTCAACGTCTCCTATGTCAATTCGATTTTTTATTGTTATTAAAATATATTTTAAAATTGAAAATTACCGTTAATCATCGTTCGAAAGTTTTTGACTTCGTGATAAAACAAAATAAATAAAATATTTATGAATTTGAAAAAAAAAAAAAAATGTATGTATATAAAAGTCATTAAATTGTTTAAAACACATTTTTAATAAAATATAAAAAATATGTCTAAAAGCATAAATGTTTTTCGCAAAATATGCAAAAAAGTATGTTTTTACAGTTAAATATGCATTAATCACAATGGATGCTATGAGTCTGCGAGTGGTAGTTTACTTTTTGTGGTATACAATCATTTATGCAAAATATGCATTTATAGCAAAATATTTAAAAATATGCATTAACATATCAATGCTGTTTCTAGCAATATTTGGATAAAGTTGTTGCAGTAAACAGATATTTATGTACATGAACTTCCGAATAAAATCAAAACTTTAGTGAAATTTCTTTCAGACCGGTATAGGGTATCATATGAACGTACTTGAACGACTTTAATTTTTTTTACTTGCATTTATTTTTGTCTCGTTTTAAATTATTTGTATTTTAAATGCCCTTTAATTGGCCTTTTGTTAGACAAGTGTAATCATTACATTCTTAAGATTTTAATTTCCTTTGATAAAATAGAATTTGTGATCTGTCACAATTTTTCACTAATCGTCATTCACACTTTACTAAGGAATTCACAACATGCATATTTCTACACATTCTTCAATTAAAATCAAAATTAAGTAATTATTTGTATGGCACCATGCGTCTTCAATTTATTGAAAGTTTTATAGTTGATAAACACTAATCGACAATTTATTTGAACGATTTACGAGTTATTGTTAAGGCATCTAAAATTATGTTGTCAAAAACAATTTTTGTTTTAGTAACATAATTTTTGCTGACACAGCCGAAAATTTCTGTTTCTGAAAAATTATTTCTGGTATCAAGAAAATTTCTATAAATACAAATTTACAAATTTTGATTTTTTTATTTAAAGTGTGTTATTTGAGAAAATTGAATAAATTAAATTGTATGATAAATAGATTCTCCAAAAGAATAAATTGTGTGCTATTTATTGACCGAGGCTAGACGATCACAGGTGACTTTTACCGAACACATTTGATTCGTTTGAAGAGAATATTCGATGAGACACGAGGCCATAATCTTCCATCATGACAACGCTCGGCCACATGTTGCAACACCGGTCAAAAACTATTTGGAAAACAGTGGATGGGAAGTTTTTGGCTCACCCGCCTTATAGTCCAGACCTTGCCACTTCCATTTGTTTCGATCGATGCAGAACGCCCTTTCTGGAATACGCTTTACTTCAGAACAGGGTATCAGAAATTGGCTTGATTCATTCTTTACCTCAAAACTGGAGCAGTTCTTTGGCGCGGAATCCATAAGCTGCCAGAAAGATGGGAAAAAGTAGTGGCTAACGATGGACAATACTTTGAATAATGTATCAATTCATTTTGTTATTATAATAAATGCATTTTTTAAGCAAAAAAATCGACATTATTAACTAATATACCCAATAAAAAAAATTATTTTCACACTTATATCTACTATTTTCCAGTATTGGCGATACGAATTGTAAAAAGTTTATAAATTTTCTGTTAAAAATGGCATTTCATATATCTAATACTAGGAAATATGGGTGGACAGTAGACCGTACCACCTTATAGGCAAAAAAAAAAAGTTCACCGTAAACCCTCAAATATAAAGTATTTGAACAAGAAAATTTCGAAAATGTTTTTTTTTTTTTTTTGGCCGAACGTAGGGGTCGCCATTTTATATTTTTCGTTATATCTTCGCCATTTACCGTCGGACCTTAAAGTGTTGTATATCAATGTTTTTTGTCTCGCGGAGACCGATGTTTTCCTTGAAGGATCCATTGACCTCAAGTAACCCGTTCTAGTATTAACCCACCAGATCTCAGTTGCTACCACCTTAATGTACTGCCCTAATATTTTAAAATGAAAGCTCGCAAAAAAGCAATAAACTTTTGCTAGGAAAGTATTCTAATAATTCCAGCGGAACTATTATTTTATTTTTTTTTAAATTTTTTTTGTTGCCGATTTTATGTGGATCGCTCTGAAACATACACCTTATATAGAAAATTAAATTATCTAAAGAAAAACGTATGAGTTTTTGGGTATATTAATTTTTGACAAAACAGCGAAGTGTTAAAGTCAAAATATCTATTTTTTATACTCGTAAAGAAACAGCTCTAAGTCAAAAAGTATTTGACCTATTAAAAACTCCTACGCGCATTCATAGATAATTTAGTTTTTCATATGCATTATAAATTTCAGAGAAATCCATCAAAAATTGATTAAGTAATGCTGCGTGCCGTAAATATACTATCATTTTGTAAAACTTTGTGTAAAACAAATATTTTTTTGTACTCCTTCATAAATCTTGTGAAAACCAATCTTTGTTAACACATCTCCGTAAATAAAGAAAATAAAAAAAAAGGAAGTTTTTATATACAGGCTTTTTACGTAGGTGTTACCCCTTAAGTAGTATAAAAGGGTGCTTGAGGTCAATGATTTTTGATGTAAAATATTGGTATCATTGCGACAAAAACATTGATATATAACCCTTTAAGATCCGACTGTAAATACAGAAGATATAACAAAAAAAAAATAAAAATGCCCTACATTCGGCAACAAAAAAAATTAAAAAAAAAAAAAATAATAGTTCCGCTGGAATTATTGGAATACTTTCCTAGCATAAGTTTATTGCTTTTTTGCGAGCTTTCATTTTAAAATATTAGGGTAGTACATTAAGGTGGTAGCAACTGAGATCTGGTGGGTTAATACTAGAATGGGTTACTTGAGGTCAATGGCTCCTTCGAGGAAAACATCGGTCTCCGCGAGACAAAAAACATTGATATACAACACTTTAAGATCCGACGGTAAATGGCGAAGATATAAAGAAAAATATAAAATGGCGACCCCTACGTTCGGTCAAAAAAAAAAAAACATTTTCGAAATTTTCTTGTTAAAATACTTTGAATTTGAGGGTGTACGGTGAACTTTTTTTTTGAGGTACGGTCTAGTGGACAGGGATGTTAGCGTTATTTTAATTAACTAAAATTTTGATTTTACATTACTGAAGGGTAAAAAAATTGATTTAAAATCACTAAACGGAAATTATTTTTTTAATCACTGTTGAAATTTTCGATTCACCCTGAAGAATTAATTGAACGAATTCCTTTTTTCAATCGGTTTATAACGATAAAAAATTGATTTAAAATCACTAAACGGAAATAATTTTTTTAATCACGGTTGAGTGAAATTTTCCATTCATCCTGAAGAATTGATAAATTGAACGAATTTCTTTTTTCGATTGGTTTATAACGGTAAAAAGATTGATTTAAAATCACTAAAGGGAAAATATTTTTTTTTAATCACGATTGAGTGAAATTTTCTATTTACCCTGAACATATAATAAATAGAACGAATTCTTTAATTTTTTTGATCGGTTTATAAAAATTTAAAGCGTTTGTGAGTGAGGAAATTAATATGATTTGATAAAAATAACTGTTACAATTGAATTAGTTCTTTCATCATAACTGCAGTATTCAGTTAAATTAATTCACTTAATTTGATTAAAAAATTAATTCATTCACTTCAAATAAAAATTTAATTCAAATTATGGGGAATTCATTTTAAAAGAATTATTTCTTCAAAGCTTTGCGGATGAGGCCCGATTTCCCGATTATCCAAAATTTTTGGGAAACATACTTTTTGCACCCAAATAAATATTTCTAGGGGGACCCGATGAATAACAATTATTTTCTCCTCCTACAAGTTTGCAACACCACCATGACAACGCATTTTTTTTAAATGTCTTAAATATGACGAAGTTAATTAAATTTCCATTGCCTCATATTGATTTTAAAACGAAAAAAAGTAAACAAATTTAAGTTTATCTAAACCTAGCAATCTATATGTTTATAGAATTAATTCAATAAATGGAATAGGAAGTTGAAAATTTTTGATTATTTTTGACGTCATAACCTAATGCAGATGTGTTTATTGTTGTTTTCAAATTTAGTTTTTCTTGTTTAAATATTTGAATGAAAAGAATTTTCCCTATAACAAGAATATAACCTGAATAATATTTTGCTGAAAATTGTTATGTTTAAATAGTTGTTGTTCATGTTGTTTTTAATATCCAGTAATCATGAGCAAATTCATACCGAAATGGTGATGATGATTATTAAAATCAACTTATTCTTGTTTAAATTGTTTTGTTTTGCAAAATTTTTATGTACTTTTCCAAAACATTTATTTAAATGTTGTTTTTTTTTTGTTTGTTCTCGATACACTTCTTTAATTAAAAAAAAGAAAAAACATTTCAATTCATTCATCTATGAAGAGTTTGGTGTTCCATCATATTAATTATTGAAACAATATGAATTTTTGCTTGAATTCTTTAATTTATGGCTTTTAGCACCTCTAACAACTTGGTTGTTTATGTTTGTTTCACTTCTGGCATTTAGCGCATCTTTACTATTTATTTCGGATATTTCTGATGAGTGTATGATTGCGGTACAGGTGTAATGGTGCCTGAAGGGGCGGCAGGTGTTATAATACACAAACAACATATTGTTTTCAACGAAATTAGAACAATTAACATTTTGTTGATTGAACACTTTCTAGTCTAAGTATGTAAGAATGTATTTTTAGATATTTACAAACAAAATTTCACAAATATGCAAAAAATAAATCGAAATAACGATTCATAATATAAACAATAATTATTACAAATATTCTTTTATATTCATACAGCGGAAGTTTATATAAGTTATAGCCAAAATGTCTAATTAAAAATGGAATATGAGTATTTTTTATTTTACAAATAAATCAACAGTTAAGAATTTTCGATTTTAAATTTGTCATAATTTATGAATCACTTACAAAATTTGCACAGAGAAAATAGATTCATGTGGACAGCCGAATTTGTAGCCAATCGAATGGATTGCTTGCGACAATAGAAAATCAATTGAGACAAGATTAATTTGATTAATTTCTATTACCTCAAAAACAATTCGGTAGCCACAACCTAAAAACTAGATTAGCATTAAATTCCGTTCACAGCACAAATCTTGTTTGCGGTTGTGTTAATCTAGAGAAAACATTTTTAAATTCTTATATTTTGCTGATACAAATTAATAAAATTTAGGTTGAAGTTTCTTCCATTTAAAAATTTAGGAATTCCCTTTAAACAATTTTTTTCCATGACAGTTTGATGATTCATTACATTCCATATATTATTTTGTCATAAATCAAAATTTCTTGTTATGTTTTGTTATTAGCCAAAACCGATAAAACTATTTACTTTTCAAGCGCCATTAGGTGTTTATAAATATTGTATTTATACATTAGCTAAATACTGTCAATATTTAACCATTTAACGCCCAAATAAAATCTAGCGAATAAAAATCAATAAAAATATATTTATATGATAAGCGCGGCCGTTGTGGTGTAATGGTCATCCCGTTTGGCAGTTACCCAGAAGGTTGCGAGTGCAATCCCCAGCGACTGCAACATCAATTTAGAAAAATATGTATGCCAACTCTTCATAAGATGACGAGCAACACAGCTAATGTAAGAAATACTCGTATCATCTCGCGCAGTTATAGTGTTGTCATATTTGAAGCCTTTTATCTTTTAACAGCTTAAATCTCTCCTCTATCCCCTTTCCAAAGAAAGCAACATATTAGTAAGTATGAAGAATTTTCTGTGTTGCTTCTATTAAAAAAAACCGGCAATTGCTGCCAAATGAAGTGAATTGTATATTTAGTGTGGGGCAAAAACCATCATCGGATTTTGTTTCGCTATAACTTTTGTTTGAAATGAAAATTCATTAAGATTTAAACTGATTGTGTTTATTCGCACTTATAAATTTCGTGTCAATTAACTGTGAAAAATTATGTCCGTTAAATGGCTGTTTAATAACTGTGCGAAGTATTTGTGGTGCCACGTTGTCACTTTCGGCTCGAATATTGTTCGTGAACACCAACGACTTCAAATAATCACAGTGGAAGGAGTATGGGACAGTCAAATCGGGTGATATGGTTGGCCAAGCCAATTCACCGAAACCCGAGATTACACACGTTGGGAAGCCATCCTTTAAAATGCGCATTGTATCGCGTGGCTCAGTCCTTACATATACATGTAACAGATCGTCAACTTTCGGTAAGAAAAATTCAGTCAACATGGCTCTTCAGCAGTCGCTGTTCAGCGTAATAGCGTTTACCTCCGGATTTTCATTAATCAATCATTTTTTCTGACTTTCGACTTCGAGGAGGTGTAATAATGCTTCATGAGTTATGCGTGGATTTTAATTTCCCCAGAACCGTGAATTTTGCTATTTAACGATATGACCGCTGAGATAAAAATGGGCCTCGTCGCTCATGATAAATTTTAATGGAACATTATCCACTTGAACATTTCGCAATTATCGCGCGTTCTTAAGGCGTATAGCAATTCATTATTATTTACTATAAATTTTGCTCGTGTCTATTTCGCGAATGTCAAAACCAAACTGACATACAATGTCAATTGCAACAAGTAAAAAAGGGCTAAATTCGGCTGTGCCGAATCTTTGAATACCCTCCACCATAGGGGCTGAAGATGATATACGTATATACTAAATTTTGCATGAACTGTAATATGAATATGTTTTGCCAATTTATGTAACGAACTTTTGTTATTTAGTTTTAGTAACGTTATTTATTTAGTTTTAGCAATGTTATTTACAGAGGTCTGCTCTGTTAGCGACTTTAACATTGTTGATTTTTACGTTAACTTAGTTATCAGAGTAACACACATATAGCTCTAAGAATGTTATTATTCTCATATTATGTAAGACAATAAATGTAATCAAACAATAAGAAGACTTAATAACATTTTTACTTACTTAACAGAAAATTAAAATAGATACAGAAAAATTGTACAAATTTGTATGGAAAATTTAGAGGTACCTTCACATTTTCACTCATAACTTTTGAACCGCTTAACCGATTTTGCTCATTTTAAATACCAAACTGCTCGGGAGGATGTTCAATAATCTGGGTAAAAATAGGCACCCCCGCTTGTGTCTTCGCGTCGTGATCGCCATTTCAACAGACAGACAGACGGACAGACAGACAGAGAGACAGACAGACAGACGGACATCGCTAAATCTACTTAAAATTGCATAAGGATCACGAATATATATACTTTATGGGGTCTTTAACCTATATTTCGACATGTTACAAACGGAATGACAAACTGATATATACCCTCACCATATATGGTGGAGGGTATAAAAATAGCAAAACTTTTCAATAGGGTGATATTTATTGCCCCACGTTATATAATAAAAATTATGCAAATTAAAAATTGTTGGGATTTTTATTTCTAAATTTAGTAGACTGTTAAAAAGTAATCTTACTTAAATTATACGACAAATAATACCAGAGAATATCTAAAAAATCGATAGTGGCCATATATGGGTTATGAAAGAAATAGTAGGTGAGAGATATTTAAATAAATGTCAACAAATTAATCTGTTAAATAGTTTGGTAAACATACTAAAATCTAAAAACAATCAACACTTTTTTAATGGCATTAAATTAAACAAAATTAATAGAAAACAAAGTTTTTTTGTGTTGTATGAAAGTTTCAGATTCTTGAAACATATGGAAATCTGAGACAATTTCCAACAAAAACGATGTCATAAAAAACCCTTAAACATTTCGCTATATGATTATACTGCAATGAAGGGTAATTTATTATTGAAATCCATAAAAACAATACAAATTTTAAAGTACTTCCCCACAATACTGAGCCATAAAGTATTTTTTCATGGGTCAGGAGTTCAAAAAATCGCCAATAACTCGGACATTGCGAATAAAAGTTAGTAAGCGAGTAAATAGACTGGTAAGTAGTTGAAACCATGTTTTTGCTGGGCAGGAATGATTTTCAGAACCTGTTCTATGAAAGAAAAATAAATGGAGAGGGAACCGAAAGTTAATAATGGACAATTACAGTAACTTTCCAATAAAATATTTTTCTGTGTAGAGAAACTTGATTTTGTACAAAATTATGGTAACCAGTAGTTGTTGTTTTTAACTGTTTGCAAAACAACTGATATCATAGTAGTTTATTAAAAAAAAAAAACAACTAACAAAAAGTACTGTATTCCGTAACAGTTGTTAAAAGCCGTTATTTCTATTTTTATAATAAACAACTACTAAAACCGTATTTTTACAGTAAACAGTTATTTTTGTTTTAAAACAAATACAAAATTCGGTTGATTTTTTTTTTAATTATGGTTTATTTTATATTTGTTGTTACTGATATTTTGTTAGTTTGCAAATAAAAAATCAGAAAATATTATTGTATTGCCAATGCATAAAACCGTAATACAACTGTAGTAACGTTTGAAATTTTGACTTAAAATTTAAAATTAAATGAAGTAATTAAGCACTTTGTTTTGCAATTGAAAAAACAAATTGTTTTTTTTTTACTTAATTTTGTAAAAAAAAAGTTAACTAAAAAAACCGTAATTTTTAACAATTTTTTGCCAGTTGTGTCAAAATTTTGTAGCAAAAATTAGTCAGTTATTTTGACGACATTGTTAGTTATTTTTGCTACATTTGTTAGTTGTTTTTTTTTAAAGTTAAAAGCAACTAAATATTTATTTGTTTTAAAGGTAAATACTTTCGTTTTAACTGTCATTTTCAGTATATTCTACCGATAAACTTTTCTAAGTGTAGAAATAGAATAGAACATTTATTAATTTCTTTAACGGAATTTTTTTTTCATGACTGACCTTGATTTTTATTTGATATCATCATAATGGAATTTAATCAAAACTATATCAATTTCATTAATAATTTTATGACAATAAATTCGTGTTATAAATTTTGGTTGTCTTCTACTAGACATGGAAAACTTTTTTATTGAGCATAGTTTTTATGATTGGAAACATGTAAGGGGTCAAACATAAATGGTACCAATGTACACTGTCATAAATTCCAAAGGGTATTTTTAAGTTTAATTTGTTCATACTACAGTGACATAATTGATTAAAGTTAAAAAATAAAATTATATGTACAAAGTCATAACTTAGAACATGAAATAATAACACTTTTGAGAAATAATTACTCAGTCAGAAATCGCCAGTGTTACAAAAAATCTACTACTGGGTACATGTTGAATTAAAAAACAAGTAAAAAAAGACTTACATTCGGCTGAACCGATCATTTGAATACCCTCTACCAACAAAAACCAATAAAATGTTCTACTGATTTTTAAGGTGAAAAAATTATTATGGAGGTAAAAACAAATTTTATGGTTTAAAAAAAATTTTAAGGTGAAAAAATGTTTTGTGAAAAAAATTTTAGTGGTGAAAAAAGTTTTTTAAGGTAAAAAAGATTTGAGGTGAATATAAAATATTATTAAATTCTAAGCGACTGGTGAAAAAACAAGACAAAATATTTTACTTGCCAAAATTTTCGTCAAAATTTCTAAATTATAAAAAAATTTTACTACTGAGAACTAAATTTTTATTAGAAAACAGTAAAATTTCCTACTAATTCATACATCATCTAAAATATTACTGTTAGGAAATGTTTCCTTGGTTTTAAGAAAAATTTGATTTTATTTCAGTTCATTAGATAATTTTCATGTTAGAAAATAGAAAATATTTTCTAACATCAAGTTAAATAGCACTTCTTTTAAGTGAAAATTATCCTTATCCTGCTTCTATGGTATATATATATTTTAAAGTACTTTACACTCATTGTGTAAGTATTTGACCACTTTCGGAGGAATTCCGCTTTGTGAGGACACTGCTCTTAACAAGCTTTTTGCTATACAATTTTGTCTTAAAATTAAATTGAATCATACTAAATTCATGTATTTAAAATATAAATTGAATTTTATTAGCAAAAAGTAAACAAATTAAAAAAATGTACTGCAGGATATCCTGAAACGTAATAAATTGTGACAAAGTCAGATCCTTTTCGTAGTTAATTAACGGTTCTGCTTGAGAGAACTACAAAAAGGGACGCCCTAAGTGACATACGGCATCTATGGCTAAGGAACACTGGGGATCCTTTGTCTTTTTAAATTAACTAATTTAAGGAAATTATTGCAAAAAAACAAAATATCGCAGTTACATTTCTTGTTATTATTGGAAAATGGAAAAATGTCATAAGTTTATTTTTTGGGATTTTTAGCTTAAACTTTATTTGACATACAAATTTAAACTTTTTTATTATGAAGTGAAAAAAAAAAATAGTTCGATTATTATAAAGTTTAATAAGCGCTACGTCAGTTATAGGAACGCCATTATGTCGTAATGTATAAAATGTGCCTGCGATATTTTGTATTGTAGTCGGCAAACAAAATTATTACATAAAAGCGCAAATTCGAAATTTTTAACCTTTTGCTAACAAAATTTTAAAAAAATATTTTAAGTTACCTTAACCCTTTAACCACTGGAGTCGAAATACGAGATATTTTGTTATGAAATTTTGGTTCTAGTATCATTTTGGACTAAAAAGCACGAATGTGAAGTCTATTTGTCAAAAAAATTTAAACTGAAAGCGCCAGGTGGAAAAAATGAAAGACAACCTGAAGACAAAAAGCTCGACTCAAACAAAATATTTGTTTCACAAATCAAACACGCAACAAATTATCAAAATACAGCTTCAAGCTACTTTCCAAAAAAATTTCGAGTCGATTGAGCTGTTGCAAAGTATGTTTTTTTTAGTTTTAATTTTGCATCAAAATCATAAATAATTTTCGTGTCTGTTTTGACAAAAATCTTGACAGAAATGGGTGTATCTATCAAACTATTCAACTGAGCGTGTTCAAACCGGCACTGTTCGAAAGGTAAATTCAAACAGATAAAAATGTCGCTGGCGACACCAAAAATATTGCTTTGGATATAATTGGACTTTAGTGATGACCTTCTGTAGACGGTCTTAGTGGTTAAAGGGTTAAGTTCAATGTTAAAGACTGTTAAGATTAGAGATGTATATCTGAGCCATTTTTGAATCACGCACCAAAAATTACAATCATGCACGATAACTTTTTTAGATGGTTACTTTAATTCTTTCTTTTAATAACATTTTTTCTTGGAAATTAGAAAAACTAACTAGTTTGTTTTTAATTTATTGTTTTTTTTTTTCAAATAGAATATTGAAAATAATTTAAACGTTTTCCAACAAAAAAATCCTATACCAAATTAATTTTTTTTTTTAATTAGAAAACTTTTTCTAAAGAAAATGAATATTTTATTAAAATTTATCTGAACTTAGTTGCATTAAAATTTTCCTTAGAAATAGTTCATCAGTTTCTTAAATCAAGTAAATTTTTATTATTACATAGGAAAAAATTTATTACTTTTTGTTTTTAATTGTCTGAACTAATTTTTAGAAAACAATTCTTCAAAATTTGAAAGTGGTATACTTAAAAACTGAATTTTGAACCGTCTTTCTAAAATTTAGTTAATTTTACTACTCGCGAACAAAAAATGAACACACATTAAGTTCAAGTACTTTCTTGATTTAAGTTAGACACATTTTTTTTAACTAAATGGTAGTAAATTATGCCCTAAATTTTTTTTTAATTAAACTTAATTTTATTAGATTTGAGTATTTAAATTTCTTAAAACTAAGATGTTTTTTCTTAAAATTAATAAATTTTTATTTAATTGACTTTGTTTTTTTTTTTTTTTTTGCTAAAATCAAGAAATATAACTTAAGAAAAATATGAACTATTTCTGAGTATATATGAACTATTTCTGAGTATATATGAACTATTTCGTTTTTCCTCAAACTTAGGAATTTTTATACTTTTTAAGAAAATTTTCCTAAGGTTTAATAAAATTTTACTTAAACTGAGGACAATTTATAAACTATTTTGAAGGACATTTTTGATTACATTTTAGTTCATGTCTTTTTTTTTTTTTTTTTTTGAGTGCACCCTCACCATATATGGTGGAGGGTATAATAATTACTAAAACAATACTTGTTTGCAAAAAGCCTTTTGCCAGGATTTATTTAACAAAAATTTTCATTGCACAACTGATAATTTTTAAGGCAGAGTGAAGACTGTGAATATCCATATTAAAACTTTAAACTGTAATATATAAATTGTTTGCGTTTAAATTCTCTTTCCCTGTGCTTTAGAACAAAAAAAAGTCTTAGGAAAAATAAATTCCCATAAATTAAAAACTATATCATTTTAACTACTACAAAAACCTTCATTTTCAAATAAATTTCAATTTAATAATGGCTATTTTAAAATTTAATTTTTCATTTTATTATTATTTATATTTATACGAAAAGTCTTATGATCAATTTTTATGAGAATTTACATATTGTTATTAGTGTTGTTTTGTAATTTCTCAGCATTACACCATTTCATCCTTATGGATTGGTAATTTTATTGAAAAATTGCACTTGAATCAATACAGGAAGAACCTTGAAATTTACACAAAAAATTATGAATTAACAAATACGTTGTGATTGAGTAAGTGGGTGTTTATACAAAATATTTAAAATATATTTTTTTTTGTTCTAATCAAATTGCATATGATAATATTTTTTCTTTCAATATATTGCAATCATATCACACAAAGTATAGTAGGTTTCTAATAACTACTTATTTCAAATTGTTTGAATCCTTTGTTGCCTACACATTAATTAATATTCCACTTAAAAAAGTCATTAAAATATTATAAAATTCTTGAATTATTTTATTAAACAAACAAATTGAAATTTAATCCTAAACTCAAATATAATTTATTTGTCAATACATGACTTTTTTTATTTTTTTGCTTAGGCTAGTCAATCACTTTTTAAAATTTTGCTAAATCGCGTCATTTTATTTATTCATTTATTTACACACAATTGTTTGTTCAATAATATTTCGATTAAATGTAAATATCCATCTTTATAGAAGCCATTCATAAAAAAATATACGAGTTAAACAATTAACGCACATTCCAATGTAATTAATGACAATTTTAAAATACAAAAAATAAAATCAATTTGTATGCGAAGGGGGTTTTTCACAACAATTAGATTGATCTTGAAAAATTCAACAATTTGTTTTACTTTTATTAACTATTTATATATCAATACATAGAGAAAAAGTAATTTAATTTTGAACTGAAATAAGCATTAAAGATATTGTGTAAACTTTGCATTGCAAATGTGAATGAGAGTTTTACCATCGTGGTCTTTTGAATGGCTTTCATTGTAGCTATCCTGGAATTTAATTTTAAAAAATTTTTTTTTTTACAGAAAAAAAACCTTCCAAAATATTAAAATTTATTCATGGCAAGTTTTGAGAAGCTATTAAGTAATTCCCATAAATTACACAATATTTTTCTGAATGTGTATTGCGTTTGATATCACATTCCAATCATAAACACTCATTAAAAGCTATTAATAGGCAAATTAAAACAATATTATTTTATTATTAACTTCTTAATAGAATAATAACCATGTTGGTTTGGAAATATTTTAAAGTTATCATATAAAAATCTCTGCTATTTAAAAGTACACTCAGAATAATACTTATAAAGTTAAATAGTACACTCAAAATAATGGTTAAAAATAATAGTTAACTTTTTTTAAAATTATCCAATGGTAAGTTCTAACTGAAAAGTTGTTAACTTTTACAATTTCATTACCAGACCGGAAAGTCAGTTTTAAATATATTAATATATTTAAAAGAAAATTGATATACACTTCTTTTTTCTGAGGTTTATCCAAGGACCCTTGAAACCAGGATGAACAAACTACATTTTTTTTAGCCACGCATGATGCCATGGTGCCATGGTGCCATGATGCCATGATGCCAAATGACGAAACTACAAAAAATTCTTAGGCGACACCATGAAATTCTTAGCCGATTTACAGAAACATTTAGCCAAATGCAATGGTACAACTCCAAGTATAGTGATTGTGTTGTGAATGTATACATGTTTGAATTTTTTTTTTCCTAACATTCAACAAAAACACAATATTAATTATTATTATAACAAACAAATGGATATTTGATTGTTTTTGCTTAAGACAACAAACAAAACAATGGTAAACGTGAGTATGAAAGAGACAAAAAACACAAAACATCGGTAAACATGAGTAAACATAAAAAAAAAACCATTTTAATAAACATTTACATTTTATTATAATATTTAAATTTCTTAAATATAAATAAATAAATTCTTAATTTTACTATTT
This sequence comes from Eustalomyia histrio, assembly GCA_949748255.1. Taxonomy (NCBI): domain Eukaryota; kingdom Metazoa; phylum Arthropoda; class Insecta; order Diptera; family Anthomyiidae; genus Eustalomyia; species Eustalomyia histrio. The sequence continues at coordinate 10,833,760 of OX456527.1, forward strand.
TCCATGTAATTTAGGAAAGAAAATGATAATTTGTTTTCTCTAAGTTTTGTTTAATTCTGTGATAAATATGACTTTTTTAATTCATTATATTCTTAAAGATAAATTTTTTTAATACTTTTTACTTTAAAAATAAATGAAATCATATTTTATTAAATTTATCTTTAAGAATATAATGAATTAAAAAAGTCATATTTATCACAGAATTAAACAAAACTTAGAGAAAACAAATTATCATTTTCTTTCCTAAATTACATGGAAAATAGTAAAATTAAGAATTTATTTATTTATATTTAAGAAATCTACATTAAAAATTTAAATATTATAATAAAATGTAAATGTTTATTAAAATGGGTTTTTTTTTATGTTTACTCATGTTTACCGATGTTTTGTGTTTTTTGTCTCTTTCATACTCACGTTTACCATTGTTTTGTTTGTTGTCTTAAGCAAAAACAATAAAATATCCATTTGTTTGTTATAATAATAATTAATATTGTGTTTTTGTTGAATGTTAGGAAAAAAAAAATTCAAACATGTATACATTCACAACACAATCACTGTACTTGGAGTTGTACCATTGCATTTGGCTAAATGTTTCTATAAATCGGCTAAGAATTTCATGGTGTCGCCTAAGAATTTTTTGTAGTTTCGTCATTTGGCATCATGGCACCATGGCATCATGCGTGGCTAAAAAAAATGTAGTTTGTTCATCCTGGTTTCAAGGGTCCTTGGTTTATCCTCTTTAAAAAAACTTCGTTAAACTTTTTTGTAGTGGATGTTTTAGATCTTTAGGGCCCTTTTCCCCTTTTAAACTCTATTTTTACCATGTTTCTGACGATACATCACCATGAACATCTATTTTAAATTTCAGATTCCTATACAAAAGGCAGGCCGTTAAATGGGGTATTTGTTTTACTTTTGAACCCCCTTTCTTATCACATTCCTAGCGAAAATTCAAAAAAGTACCTTACCCAGCAAAACTTTGGTAATGGGTGCGATAGTCTCATGCGTTAACTTGTAATGATAACTCGTTACCTTTTTCATTATCTGCAATTATAAAGTAATAAGTTACAGATTACTGATTACGTAATATATGTAAAGTAATAATTGAAATATTTTTGAAAAACTATTTTTGGATACTTTGTGTTTTTTTGTAAGCAAAAGGGTAATGTATGTTTGTTTTGACAACACTAGCGAAAAAACGAAGCGCAACAATTCATTTAAGTTTAAAGCAATCAAATACTATATGCGTCGATAGCTCAGTGGGTAGAGTTCTTGGCTGGCAACCAGATTTCCCTGGTTCGATTCCCATCATGACCACATTATTTTTAAGAACGTTTAAAATATTTTGTAATTATTATTTTTTTAATAAAAATTCCTCTTTTTTAAAAATCTATTTTAAGACACATTACATATTTAAGAGACATTCCATTCTCGTAACCATATAAGTAACCCCTTATCACCTCTAAAGTAATGGGTATATACATTACTTTGAGGCTCATCGCCTGTAAAATTCATCAGTGAAGTAAGCTGCAAAGTTATCCAAGAGCCCCTATGGCTACGCATTACTTTACACATTATTTGGTAACGTGTGATTTTGCTGGGTATCAGTGAAGTAGCCCATACTCCATGGAACACATATTAAATTTTTCAGATTTTTTTCCAATGAAGTTTGGGCAGCCCGTTAAGGAAAAAATTTTCGCCTTTCGCATCTTCATTTTTGCCACTTTCCTGGCAAAAGTTACAAAAGTACCTTATTAGTGAAATGGCATAGATTTCCAGCAAATGAGGTTAAGGTAAGACATTAAGGGGGAGATTTTTTCCATTTTACCCTCACCGCAATCCTGTCAAAAATTAGAAAAACTACTTTTCAGGTGAAATTTTTTTTAAATTTTAGGATTCTAGCTTAAGCGATTTGGGTAGGCCATTAGAGAGGTACTTTTCCCATTCCTAGTTAAAAATTCCATATTCCATTTTGTTCAACTTGTCCAGTGTATTTCCACTTGTTCCCCGTTCGCATTGGATAATGTCTCAATTCCACTCATTCCCCATTCCATTTCGTTTCCTTAGCTAATGTTTCAATTCCACTTGATGGAGATATAAGCAAGCCAAAATTCAAACTGTAAACACTCTGCGGGAAAAAGGGGTCAGTTGGGAATTGGGACCTGTCCCGTGATAGGTGAAAACTGGACCGGTTCCGAAATTACATATCACGAGATAGGTGAAAAGAGGACCGGTTCCTAAAGTAAGTACCACGTGACCGGTTTAAATGTCATAACATGTTCTTTTAGACCAGCCCTGCTTCAAATTTTCACAGAAGGCAATTGACCGCCTTCTAGGACAAGCCCATGCTAAAGAGACCGGGACTTTTCATATAAAAACCGTCTCATGACCGGTCACCATCACAATGAACCGGTCACGTTAATATGTATGTCCTTTTTCCGCAAGCAGAAATAACACGCGCGATAGGTCCAACCGTTATTCCGTAAAACTAGATCTGAGAGAAAAAAACACTTAATAGTCAAGACCAAAAACATTCAACTGTAAATTATTGGGACCTTGAATTAGTAATGAGTGTTTTTTACGAAATTAACGTATTTATTGTGCAAAAATGGTTACAAATATATTATTTAAAGTATTGTCCATCGCTGGCCATAAATGTTTTCCATCTTTCTGGCAATTTTTGATCACTAGCACGTAAAAACCACCCGTCTTTTGAAACAATCCAATTATTGACCCATTTTTTTTCATTGTTCATTTCAAGTGAACTTCTGGGACAGGCCATGTGTCATAAAACGGAACAAGTAGTAGTGGGAAGGAGCGATGTCTGGATAATACGGTGAGTGGGGTAGCGTTTCCAAGTAGGTCTTGGAATATGTGGTCGAGTGTTGTCATGCTGCAAAATCTTTTTGTCATACTTTTCTTCGAATTCCTGCCGTTTTATCTTCAATGCGCGGCTCAAACGCATGAGTTGAGTCCGATAGCGTTTCCCCAGTGATCGTGTCATTCGGTTTGAGCAGTTTGTAGTAGATCGCGACACGCTAGCCCCATCAAATACTGAGAATAAGCTTCTTGCCATGAAAATTCGGCTTTTAGAAGGATGTTGATGGCTTGCGCTTGGGGTTGTCGTAATGGATCCACTTTTCATCGCCATTCGCAAAACACCTTCCTATCTTGGCGTTCTAAGAGCTGATTACAAGCAAAAAATCGCCTTTCGACTTCGCGCGGCTTAAACTCGTATGGCACCCAGTTTCTTTGCATTTGTTCAGCACTGTCGACTCATCCACTCCCAATGGTTCTAAAAACTCCTGAAGCGTTAGGCATTCGTCCACTTAGAGCAATGATTATAATTCTTCGCATTTAAACTTTTTGGTTTGACCCGGCCGTTCCTTGTCTTCGAACTCAAAATCACCACTATTAAAGCGATCAAAACACCTCCGACACGATTGTTCAAATAGAGCAGCTTGCGACCCTATCATTCTGAAAGGATATGTTGAGTAGATCATTTTTGTAGAACAAACTTATGGTCCAGCACGTCTGAGTATTTTTTTACAGTGGGTCAAAGTTTTAATTTTTCGGTCGAAATGCTGTAAGTTAATGTCTGAGATAATTTTTATGGTCAGAGTTGTATTGTGGAATTGTATGAGGATTATTTTTGTGGAAGATCTTAACCCTCTAACTGGTCTCTTTATGGGTCAATTTGACCCTTTTTTGAGAAAATCAAAAAATATCCTTTAAAAAAGGACATTTAAGGATTAAAATACTCTACGAAAATGTTTGCCGGAAAATTTCAGTGGGGGTCACCAAAGACACCATTGTTGTAAATAAAGCTCTTTACGATTAATTGGCAAAATTACACGCCAACTTCTATAAAAAAATTATAATTTTGTTTTAATAGTGGTTTATTATAGTATGTACATATTTATTTTTTTGCTTCAAATTTTCGAGTAAAAGGGAATTGGGAAATAGCAGTAGTATGACAATGGATTAAAGATTAAACTTAATATGCTTTCCTGTATTTAGCTTGACATGAATGTTCCGATGGGTCAAAGCATTACACTTTGGGATTTCCCTTTGAATCTTTCTTCCAATACCTTTATATCCTGATGAAACCTTTCACCGTGTCCATCTGAAACCGCTGCAAGGTTTTCTTTAAAAAAATTGAGATGAGAGTGCAAAAAAAGGCAGCTTTAGTGACATCTTAACGCCAATATTGTTAAAACCGATTAGCATGCTTTCAATATTTTCTGCATAGTTTTGTGCTTTTGAGTTTCCAAGGAATTCTGATATAACCAGCTGCATAAAGTCAAATTCTGTCTTTTGCATATCCGACAGATGACCATAAAACTCTTCATCTTGTAATAATTTTCTTATATCGGGTCCAACGAGCATTCCTAGAAAAGGTAATTTACATTAAATGAAATAAATTATTTCTTAAAACCGTATTTTACCTTCTTTTAATTTTGCTGCAGATAATCTGGGGAACTCAGTGTTTGGCCCGGCCGAACTTGACGCCGTTTTTACCTGTTTTGTATATGTTGGTGTATAATTTTACTAATTAAGCGTAAAGAGCTTTATTTACAACATTGGTGTCTTTGGTGACCCCCACTGAAATTTTCCGGCAAACATTTTCGTGGAATATTTTAATCCTTAAATGTCATTTTTAAAAGGATATTTTTTGATTTTCTCGAAAAAAGGTTCAAATTGACCCATAAAGAGACCAGTTAGAGTGTTAAGATCTTCCACAAAAATAATCCTCATACAATTCCACAATATAACTCTGACCATAAGAATTCTCTCAGACATTACCTTACAGCATTTTTTTCATATAGTATAATGCTCCCTTCGACAAAAAAATGAAAACTTTGACCCACTGTAAAAAAAAACTCAGACGTGCTGGACCATAAGTTTGTTCTACAAAAATGATCTACTCAACATACCCTTTCAGAATTATGGGGTCGCTATTCTGTTCCATTCAAAAAGTCTTAATTTGTTGGACAGTGTTATTAAATGCGAATAAAGTATGATGTGATGTAAAAAAGAAATAATAATAGTATTAAAAAGATGAAGCAATTATATTGGAAAATAAATTGTTTATGGATTATGTTGGCCATGGTGTATGTAATTAAGTGATACTACATGTGACCCATAAACTAACCACTGAAGAGTCCTTGAATGGGACGAAACTGCAACAGTCTATCAACTGTCTTGTTTCTGTTAAATTTTTCAATAAAAATGTTTTATTTTTCCCGTAAATCAGCAATTATTACGACATTACTGATTGAAATTGTTAAAATGAATATTTTTTTTTTTATCAAAATAGAATTAATTTGTACTACAAAATAAAAAAATTTATATTATTTTCACAAGTTACAGTTGTGCCTGTTAATCAACTTATATTTTGTTTGCTAATTCCTATAATTTTTGAGATTTCTTAAACCGCAATCAAAATTTCTTTTGATAACTTGTAATTCTTCTTTATTGATTCTATATTCTGTATTGTTACCTTATTATTCGAATACACTTACAAACATTTTATTATGACGGTAGTTTATTTTTTATCTGGCAAACATTTTTACTTGTTATTTTTCCTCAAACAGTATACTAAATTATATTTATGACATGACATAATCATACTGGAATTTATTAATATTATTTGCAAATACAATAAACGAAAATAAATATAAAAATAATTCATAATTTGATTGCTTTTTACTCGTATTTTTAAAGCTACTACCACTCGAACACGGTACAAACTACGAGTGGTATAATAATAATATAAAAAAAAGAAATTAAATTATGTACTATATTTAGTATTGCAGATATACCGACAGATTGAATATATAACCCAGCAAAAATAATTTCCGACAAGTTCTTAATTTCACAAAATAAACAACTACACAGGTAGGATTGTCAGTAAACTAATAAAGTTTCCTTGTAAAAGTAAATGAAAAACTTCTTAAATTCAACGAAAAAGCTTTAAAATTTTTATGAAATTATTTCCACAAAAAAAAATTATAAACTTTATTATTTTATGCAAGAATCATTTACATCATGCAGTAATTCTCTTAGTGCAAAAAAATATTGATAAATTGCAGATCTAAAAGAGTACAATAACCTTTAAAAAAATAATGAAACAAAATGCTTTGCTGGGTTACCCATTCACAATCAGTATAACCGCAATATGCATCAATAACTGCCGTTTAAATAATTTCAAAATTCGTTAGCGTCTTCACAACAGATACAATAAATGAATGCAAAAAAAAAATCGACAAAAAAAACAAACGATTATTGATTGTTTCAATTATTAAAAGTATAACTAAATTTGATTAAGTACCCGTTCATAATTCTTAAAATACAAAATGATCACATTGTTGTTTACTTTGTAATTCAGAAAGTGTAAGAGGATGATGTACGATTTCAATCTGCAATGGCTGAAGAATAGCAGAAGTAGCAGTCAAAGTTAAATATTCAATTTGTTTTAAACAATGTTATCAATTGAAAATAAGGAATTGGGTTAATGAGTTTCCAGTTTTTTTCTTTTCTTTTTTGTTATTAAAATTAATAATAAAAAATAAAACAATATCCCATGTCTAGCATATGAATAAAAAATTAAATAAAGTAAATATTTTATGTTTATTTTGTCTTTAATTGCTTGTGTGTGTGTGGGTCCTTTTGAAAGAATTAAAATCATAACGAGTGATCATGAATTTTTGTTTTATTTTCAGCAATAAAATTAAAAATTACCCCATCAAATACATTACTGACATAAATATTTAATTAAAAAACTGTTTATAATGCAGTTTTTAAAATCCTTGTATAAATATCTGCATACATATTTACGAATCTTCTAGATAAAATTCATATTTCGTTTTTTTAACCCTTAATTGACCTTCAGTTATAGTTTGACAAACAAAATCGGCTGGAATAGATTTAAGTTGTCATGTTTAATGAAACTTAACCCCCGAACCGGTTTACATTTTGTTGAAACTAAAACACTTTGCTACTACATACTAAATATATTCTATCCAACAAAATTTATAGAAATTTATCTGTCTATCCGTTTATTAACCCTTTAACCCCTAAGACCATCTACAGATCTTTTCGAACTTCGTAGTTATATGAAATGCAACACTGCTCCCATTAAGTACCACCTGCTAATAGACTACTGTCAAATTTTGAGCAAGTTCCATAAAATAGGCGTTGGAGCTAAATCCCTTTCCACCAAGCCATTTCTTTAGGTTTGGAAATAGGAAATAGTCACTGAGGGCTAAATCCGGAGAATAAGGCGAATGAGGGGGCAATTCGTAGTCTACTTCAAGGATTTTTCCATGGAAACTAAGCTGTCACTCGATTCCGTTGATGGTCGATTGTGAGCAAATGCGGCAGTCATATTGCGGAAAGCTTTCTCATACCCAAGTGATCGTTCAAAATTGAAACCACTGAGCTATGTAAGAGGCCTATGTCTTCCGCAATGTATCGCACCTTTAATCTCCGATCGGCCAACACCATATCGTGAATTTTTTCAATTGTTTTGGGTGTAGAGACCTCAACTGGGCGTCCAGAACTTTCGGCAGGTACTTGATGGGAGCAATGTTGCATTTCATATAACTACGAGGGAAGTTGGAAAAGTCACGGACTTATTGATCCGCCCTCGAAAAATTAAAAATAAAACATATTTTCCAACAACTTAGTCGACTCGGTATTTTTTGGTAAGTAAAAAAAAAATTAAATTAAACAAGTCAAAAAATTAAAGGCTTGCCGACTTAAGTGTACCCTAAATCACATACCGATATGGATCATATTCCGGGAAGCAGATCTAATTTCTCGAAGGCAATTTCGTTTTAATAATAGCTATAATTCTATAAACATGTGTTTAAAAAGTTTAAATCCCGATTTGTCTAATATCGGGACGTAGTGGCGGGTCAATAAGTCCGTGACTTTTTGAATTTCCCGGCGCTTAACTGATAGGGAAACACTGCTCTTGTCAAAAGGCATCTGTCAGTTGAATCCTGTCAAAATTTAAACAAGCTGCATCATATAGTTTGTGTTTGACAGTCATTGATAGTAGACTAACGAGTGAGGTGAAAATGGAAAATGGCAGTTTACAAGGCAAAAATCCATGAATTAGGCCACGAATTGCTCCCTCATCCGCCCTATTTTCCGGATTTAGCCCCAAGTGACTATTTATTGTTTCCAAACCTCCAACGATGAAATAATCTCACAAACAAACCTCGACGAATCTTTTTTTTTTGGACGAAGTGTATATTGACAAATAAAATGATTTTTTTTATCAGAAAACTTGTGTTTCCATCAAAAAGTCACGGACTTGTTGACCCGACCCGTCCTTGTACTCTGGCTATTAACTTCTGATATTCTAGTTTCATATGTCCTGGACACTTTTCAAGATAAGTTTTTCGGAATTTTTGGGTTTTTGGGGTTTTGAAAATTGCATAGTGGTTTCTATACGGCTCCGCTAGCCAAAAGTTCATCTATCAGTTAGGCCTCGAGTTCTACTATTCGTTTTGATACGAATCATTCATCAATTTTATATGAAACAAGTAAAAAATTTAAATTGGGCATGCCGACTACATGAAACCCAAAAAAGATTTAGATCATATTTCGAGTTAAGGTCCCATTTTCAGGAAGGGTCCTTAGGATTCTTATAGACATGACAGGAAATATCCCAGCCACAAAAAATTTAAAGTTATGCATTACAAACTACTTTTTCAACGCCTCCTAACACAGAAAATTCTTTCTACTAATTTATGTGCTGCTTTAGTTGGAAAGGGGATAGATAAGAGATGAAAGGTATTGAAAGATGAAGGGTTTAAATATAGCAACACTGTAATTGCGTCATGGTGCCCGCCATCTGATGGAGAGTTGACGATTTTGTTGAAACCTTTTCGTTCATAGTCCTGTTTTTTTACTTCGGTAGGGTTAAGTGCTATGGGAACACCGAAGCAGGACGTAGTGATAAGTATTAGTAAAAGAAAACTCATACATATTATATTTCTAAATTGATATTGCCGTTTCTGGGGACCGAACCCACAACGTTCTGCATAACAGTACAACGAGCTCACCATAACACCACAACGCCCACTAATTGGTGATGCTAAAAAGTGATCTGGGTATATATAGTTTTTTTCCAAACAGACAATTGCAAGTTCGAATCCTGACGGGACCAATATATATTTTTTTAATTTAAAATATTTATGCCTTTTAAATATTCATGACTTCAATTTACCAAAAAATAAATGAGAATAATGAAAATTTGTTTTTTTGAAATACATACAGTAATCTGTTTGCACATATTTAATATGTTTAATTTGTTGAAGAGAATACAAAATCTTGCAATAACAGAGTCGTGTTTAAAACCCAGTGAATATGCATGTCAAATAACAGTTCAGCGGTAGAAGGCTAGACTAGTGATATTGAGGTCGCAATTTCGATACCCGGTGACGACAATAAAAAATTTTGAAAAAGTATATTTAACTTTTTTTTTTCTTGATAATTTTTTACTTTGGGAAGGTGGTTTATAATGCGACAAGGTAAAAATATGATCCGATTTTTTAAAAATATTTTTAGTAAAAAGTTATTGTAAGAATATATTCTAAATTATTATTCTTTGGCTGAAGCGACACACATTTAAGAAAAATTCTGTTTATAAATTTACGTATTTGAGGTTTCGGCATACGCTTCAGAAAATTTCAACAGTTACTACATGACAGTTATTTGTATAGTAATGCGGTTTAAGTTATTTCAACTGCAATTGCAGTTGTACGTATTACTTAGTACAAAATTTTTAAAGTAATTTTAAACTCGTTTTTATAACCCTAGTCGAACGGAAGAATTTTACAACGATAAAAGACGGTAAAGGTACAATTGTACCTACACATTCCTATCATTATAAATTAGACCTATCTTGGTTAATGAATTAAATTATTGTTCCCAAATATTCTAAAATAACAGATAATAAGCTAAAAGGAAGTCAATAATTAGTTTAAGTAATCACAAATTTTTAATCTTACATTTTTCCAGTACCTGTAAGTATCAATTTAGTTACGTATATACTGCTTAAAATATAAGACGGTAATCCCTATAATAATTCATGACACACATAATGTTGAATGTTCCGAAGATGAAGAAAAAATCTTTATTGCTTCTGATGAAGATTCCTTTTGAAAAAGATTGCTGAAGCATCTGATGAAGATTCAGATATAGAAAATGAAATTGTCATAGACAGTGAAGAAGATCACGACTCAGATGAAAGTGCTGAAGATGACGCTGCAATTCAAAGCGTCGACAGTATTTTGACCAGTAAAAATGGAACACATTGGTATATTGCACCAATGCCAAATTGACAAACCAAACCACGTAACGTTTTACGCCAAAGAGGTGGACCGTCAGAAAATAGTATTTCGTTTACAGAAAAATAAATTTTCAAAACTTTTCAGTTATATGTGACAATATATTGAAACAAATTGAAAAGCTAAAAGAGTTTGTAAAGATTATAACAATAAGTCAGCACAAACGTTTCCTAATTCTTCTGAAACAATATCTAAAAAATTGTTTCAGCCATTTACTGCAACTGAATTTTGTGCATATTTGGGTATCCTTATTCCATCCGTTGTACATAGGGACAACTTAACTGATAGTTGGAATGCTGATTCACTGCCTCTTGTGCGTGCACCAATGTCTCTGCGACCGCTTCAAGATAATGCTGAGATTCATCCGATTTGACAGTGATAATACACATGCAGAGCGGATAAAAACAGATAAAGCTGCTCCAATTCGGGACATATGGACCATGATCAATAAAAATTTAGACCTAGTTGAACTGTATGTTAGAAAAGTTCTGAAAGAAACGAGGTAACAGATATTTTTTTTTACGTTCTTAGAATTATCCAAGAAATTAAATTATTGGAATATGACATTAGTTGGTATGGTAAGAAAAAAAAGCTCCTGCCAAGCAGTATGCAGCCTATAAAAGTCTGGCCTATTTATTCGACCAACTTTGTCTATAACAGTGACGTACAATCTGTTCATATGTTCACAAAAAGAACAAAGCAGTCATACTACTCTCAACTATGCTGACAGGAGAATTAGCAAAGCCAGAAATAATCAAAGCCAGAAATAATCAAATACTATAACAAAACTAAATGCTAAATAATATGATAGACGTCGCTGCTTTAGCATCTTATGTAATATATATGTAGATATAATACATCATCCAAGGTGCAAAACAAAGGATCAGCGAAGAAAATTTTTGAAAGATCTTTCCAAGCAACTATAAGTAAATATTTTATACGAAGTGGTATAGAAATGGTATTTAGACGACATATTGTTCCAACGCCAAATCTTGAAGCTGGTTCCAAAGTACTTCATGGCAGACGTGGAGCCTCTCCTGTAGTGGGAAGCTGTTATGTTTGTCAACGTGAGAAACGAAAATAAAGTAAAACTAGAAAGTCATGTATGGTCTGCGTGAAACCTATTTGCATTTCACGTAAACAATGTAGCATGTAAATTCATGTTTATGTATATTGAAACGTTATTATAAATAAATATAGTAAAACTGATTTTATTTTGTTTCTATCTCATACAAAATATATTAAAGGTACAATTGTACCTTTTCAGCCTTTTAAGGGTGTCAAAACAACTAGGTCTTTTTAAACGGGTAAAAAACTGACATATTTCTCTGAAATTTCGAAAATTTAATCTTAATTAAAAGTTTGGAGATGTCACAGAACATCAGATATCTATTACATATGGAAAAAAAGTTATTTTAATTTAAAAACGAAAAAGGTACAATTGTACCTGTTCCGTTCGACTAGGGTTAAATAACCTACAAAACTACAGCATTTTGGTAACAGTTGAAAATTGTAGTTTTTTAGACATTTTTGAATAATTCTTTTTCTGGCATTTTATTGCTTTACAATTCTCGTTTCGTTTTTTTTGTAAATATAATAAATTTAAGAATTTAAATTAAGTTAAAAGTTAAAAAAATAAGTGAACAATTTTAAAGCAAAATATAAAAAAAAAAATAATTGTATTTGTAGTTGTTTTTAACTGCATTTGTAGATGTTTTCAACTACATTTGTTGTTTTTAACTGCATTTGTAGTTGTTTTTAATAACATTTGTTGTTGTTTTCAACTACATTTGAAATTATTTTTAAAAACTTTACTAGTTTTTAAATGTAAATATTTACTTCATTTGTATTTTTGTTTCACTTGTCAGTTGATTTTTATTTAAATGCAAATGTAATGTATACCTTTTAAACTGCAAATGCAGTTATTTTAACCGCCATTTGCTGTTGATTACCCCAACATAATCTGTCTCTGTATCTCCCAATTGAAAAGAACTTCTCATAAAAAAATAAAAATCGCAAAAAAAATATGTTTTTCTCTCCATTAATTTAATTTTGTGACATAAGTATTTTCTCTAGATGACACTTTAGTACCATAAATTAATTTATTCATGTTATTGTTGAGTTGGCAAATTAACGAAGGACCATCCCATGTCATCAAAAACAGCAAATTTATTAAGATGCTGCAAAAATAATACTATAAATTGTCTGCGCAGTAAAAAAAAAAAAAATTATGCAAAACCTTGAATCTTAATATTACCAAAAAAAAAAATGAGGTCATATCGCAAAAATATAATCGCAATATAAGTATAAAAATATTTTAGATAACCAACTGTTTAAATACCAAATACTACTGACAACATATATCACATAATCTAGCCTAAGAACTTTCAAAGTACAATAGAAAGATAAATAGTAATAATAATAATAATAATGAAATTAATCTTTAGAATATTAGTAAACATATGGTAGTGAAAAACAATAATTCCAGTTTGCTCTAAATACCACAAAAAATGGGAGTAATTATTGAAAATGATTAAACAAAATAAAATTGCGAATATAAATTTAATACAAAAAAAAAAATAAAATTAAAAAAAACCCTATTCAATCAAAATTTTATCAATAAGGAAGTATGATTTTTATTAATTTGCGGATTGTTGTTAATATCGGTAACAACAATGACAACAACCACAATATTTATAACATTTACTAATTGATGTTCACGACAATAATTACACAATTTTTAATAAATCAGAGATCCTTAAGGTTAACAAAACTAAGGAGAAGGTGTTGTAATTATTACTTTTCATATTTAAAATCTTGTCGTGTTTTTCAAAGAATTTCGTTTAATTGCACAACTTCTATAAATTTTATACCATTTAATAGTTAAACTATTTAGACTACTATCTATTTGCAGTTGTTAGTGTATTGCAATGATTTGGTATGAATTTTTATTCAAGCAATCGCCTTCAACAATTAAGAATTTAAAACTAAATGATTCCAAATTCGCATATACAGGTTGAAAAGTTCCTGCGCTCGAAATGAAAGAATACTGTTTTTGTTACGAAATATATTTTTTTATTCAATATAATCTCCTAGAAGCTCAATGCACTTGTTCCAATGATCTTCCAATAATTTTATCCCATCCTTATAATGGTTTTCCGGAAGCTCTGCAAAATAACCGTCTACGGCTGCTATGGCCTCTTCATTCGACGAAAAATGCTTTCCACGAAGGAATTGTTTGAGATTTCTAGAGATAATAGTCACTGGGAGCCAAATCTGGTGAATACGGTGGACGTTCAAGCAATTCGTACTTTAATTCTTTGAATTAAGCCATCGTCAAAACACTTTTGTGGGCAGGTGCATTGTCTTAATGAAAAATTATTTTTTTTTCTTTTTTAAACCAGGTCTTTTCTCACGAATTTTTTCATCCAGCTGATCCAAAAGGCTGCAATAATATTCAGAGTTGATTGTTTTACCTTTCTGAAGATAATAAATCAACCAAATTCCTTTTGCATCCCAAAAAACTGATGCCATAACCTTCTTTGCTGATCGTTGTGACTTCACCAGCTTTGGAGCTGAACAACCAGCTTCAGTCCACTGTAAACGTTCTTGTTTCAATTTAGGATCATGGTGGTAGACCGAAGTCTCATCCATAGGTAAAAAACGACGCAAGAAGTCGGTTTTATTCGGCTTAAAACGCTCCAAATTACACTGAGAAATTTGTTTTCGATCCAGTTTTTGTTGAATTGTTAATGTGTGCGGCACTAACTTTCCAAACAGTTTTTTCATGCGTAATTCTTCATGTAAAATATGGAGTACTCATTCGTCTGAGATGCCCATGGCATTAGCAATTTCACGTTTAGTCAAACTTGGATCTTCCCTAACCATATTATGTACTTGCTCAATGATTTCTGCTGTGGTTGCAGTTTTTGGTCATTCTTCGCGTGGATCGTCTTCAAGGCTGTTACGACCACGTTTAAATTCACCAGCCCAAAATTCAACGGTGCGTTTTAAAGGTGAGGACTCCTTATACACTTCTAACAATTGTTCATAAATTTCCTTTGCTTTTAAACCCTGCAAAACAAAGAAAGACTGCACGATATTACATTTTTTCCATATTAAAAAAAAATCAATGACACGTCAAATTCAAATGGCTTGTAAACAAAGAAAGAATTGACAAAATGACTTGCAACTTTGCATGTGTTCTCAGGACAGTTATACCAACTTTAGAAAAAAAAAAGTTTGGAGCTAGCAGTGCCATCTCTTGGTGAGCGCAGGAACTTTTCAACCAACCTGTAAATATACTGGTACGTATGGTTAATATTTAATTCAAATATTACTCATACGTTATTTGACCCAATGTTTTTTTTTATCATAAGTGACAGACGAAAAAGCGGAATTTTGGAACTTACTATTTAAATATTTTGTGCCTTGTTCGAATTTGACAAAATTTGAAATTTTGTGCTTAGTTAAACTCACTTAAAGCAGAAAAAAATGCTGTAAAAAGTTTGAAAATAAAATTAAGAATAATCAATGTGATATAGAAAAATTGTCCGATTATGGTTTTTACCGGATTTTTGGCAAATTTTGGGCGTTTATTGTTAAACTATTGTACAGCATAAATTTATACAAAGTATTAGCCAAAAACCAATCATGCCAATTTCGGATAACATGGGAGTGTTCTGCATCGATCGAAACAAATGGTAGTCGGAGGGGTCAAGGTCTGGACTATAAGGCGGGAGAGGTATAACTTCCTAACCATTATTTTCTAAATAGATTTTAACATGTCTTGCAACATGTGACCCATCCCTTGTCATGATGAAATATTACGGCGTCATGCCTGGCCACATATTTCGGGTATTTTTCAGCCAATGCTCGCTTGAAATGGATCGACTTCAGCAGCTCATAATAAATGTGACGCTTCTGGCCGCACCAAGTATGCATCATTATCTTCGCGCTTTGGCGTTGATTTGGCTGGGCTTCACATACGATTTCTTGCACTTCGGGTTGTCATAATGGCCCATTTTTGAGCGCCAGTAATGATTCGATGCAAAAATTATTTCTTTTTATGGCGTTCAAACATCATTTCGGATCGTCCTTCAACGTCTCTCAGCTTCAACTCGCTTGCTTTTTGATGAATGCCGTTGCTTGCAAACGTTTTGAAATTGCTGCTGGAGTGACTCCCAATGATTTTGCAAATTCTTTTTGAGTTTGACAACAATCTCCATCGAGTAATGCCTCCAATTCTGACCTGGGCGGTCTTTGTCTTCCGTGTTACCACTTCTGAATCGCACAAACCATTCCTCACACGTTGAAATCGATAGAACATGTTCAGGATAAGCTTTGGTGAGCAATCGATTTGCTTTATTTGCACTTTTTTTCAAATTGAAAAAGTTAAGCGAAACTTCCCGCAAATGATGCTTTGTTGGCACAAAATTCGACATTTTCGAAGCAAAAATCGTTGTTGTTTACACTATTTTATTCAATGACAAAGTGAGAATAAATGACAGATGTTTAACCTAAAAAATGTCATATAAGTTATTAAAGACACATTTTTAAGTTATACACCCAATATACAGGGTGATTCAGTCACGACCCACCGAATTTCACCAGCGTATTCCTTGGCTCATTTCATGAAAATATGTCCATTACAACCATCCCCGAAAATGCAAGTGCACGTAATGGCAGCGCCTTGAAAATTTTGCGATTGTTGGTCGGAGGGTAGTAGGGTAAAATTGCCAGAAAATTGGTTCAGAAGAACCAGTGATCGATGTTGGAAAGTTTTTTGGGGGAACTTTCAGAATCAATAATGAAAAAAATAAAAAGTGAAATCGCCGAGATGCAGAGCTTTTGAAAAAAAAAAAAAAATTGGAAGAAAAGACATAATTGATCAGCCATATGGCAAGTAACTTAAGCTTTTTTTCTCTTAAATGATAGCCCTACCTCGATCTTTCCAAAATGCCTAAAACAAAACCCAGAGGTCTTACCGTTCCAAAGTTATGACCATTTGACTGAAATGCAAAAATTGTTTTGTTTGTGTAAGCGAAATACACAACACATTTATTTTTTTTTTTTGTAAATTAACATTAGAAAAAATGTTTTAATTTCAGTCAAATAATTATATTTTGGAACGGTAAGACCTAGGACGGAACGGTAGGAGGTAGGACTATCTTTCAAGAGAAAAAAAAACATAAGTTATCTGCCATCTAGCTGAGCAAATTATGGGTTTTTATGGTCTTATGGGTTTTTTCCAATTTTTTTTTCAATTATTCATTAATGGTTCTGAAAGGTCTTCAAAGACCTTTCCAACAAGCAATATTACCCTACTACCCTCCGACCACCAATCCGAAAATTTTCAAACCGCTGCCATTTCCCGCACTTGCATTTTCGGGGATGGTTGTTATGGACATATTTTCATGAAATGAGCCAAGGAATACGCTGATGAAATTCGGCAGGTCGCGACTGAATCACGCTGTATAAACTTATACAAGGAGCGTAGGACCAATAATAAACTACAATTTTGCCAGAGCTAGATTCATTCTTCTGCAATACACGATCTTAAATAACGCCTCATCACATAAAACATATTAAGCTCATTAGTAGTAAAATTATTTTCGCATACACCCTTTAAGTAATAGATCTTTGTAAAGTACTTTTTTTTGTGTGTGCGTTAATAATTTGCACAATATTTACTTTTAAAGTATTTACGAATAATGAGTAATCAAATTTATTACTAATACCATCATTCAGACCCTGCTATAAAGTATCAGTGAATTCAGTAAAAGTAAATAAATCCTCTCAAAGTTGATCATGTTGGAGGGAATAGAAATAGTTTGTTTACACTGTATGTCGTCATTTGGTAAGTGTAGTGTAGGTATGATTCAAAGTTCAACAATGCAGCAATTCGGGAAATTATAGTTTTTTTTTTTGCTTAAGAGTGTGCCAAACTACTAAAGAAGAAACTATAACACACAGGTGTAGGAGAATGAGTTTAATAATGGTATAACAAAGTTCTCACTTTGAAGAGAAAATTACTTTTACATTAAACAATTGTACGAGTACAATCAATTACTTACTCTCTTATCATGTAAAGTGATAATTTTAAATGATTGCCAACTTGTGGGGAATATATATATATAAATATTTTTTTTTTTTGAGAAATTGCTGGCATAACTTATGAGTTGTTGGGCTTTTCTAAGTCTTTGTCCTGATTAAAAAAAATTGTTGCTGGCTTGTCCCTGTACTGAGACTACACGTATTCACACAAAAAATAGTCTAGTGACGTCAAATCCCATGATCTTGGCGACCAATGGACTGATCCAAAACGTAAGATTAATTGCTCTCCTAACTCGCTTCTCAAAAGATTCATGGTATCGCGTGCCGTGTGGCATGTGGCACAGTCTTGTTGAAACCACATGTTAACCAAGTCCAATTCTTTCATTTTGGGGAAAAAAAGTCGGTAATCACCACACGGAACCTTGCTCCATTGACTGTAACGTTTCGATTTTTATCGTTCTAGAAAAAATAAGGCCCAAATGAAGCCGCCGGCTTACAAACCACACCAAACAGTGCATATTGCGGGGTGCATTGGTAGCTCTTGAACTGCCTCTGGCTGCTCTTCACACCAAATTCGCTAATTCTGTCTCTTGACGTACCCATTGCCCATACTTGCGTGTTCATGTCGAAGATGGCCTTGATAAGATACCCACTATTCTTCTTTTTCTCCTGACGGTCTATGAAACATAGTGTGTTAAAAGTGAAAGAAATCATTACAATTTTAAGAAAATATTTTTACACAAGAGAGTCTGATGTCATTTTAAAGTTAAAATTAAAATTTTCTCAAAAATTAAAAATTTTTTTTGTAATCCGCGTTTAACAGTATCTCAAAAATAGGTGTTATTTTAATTTTTAAAAAATATATAAGTTGTTTCTCAAACTTTTCTCTATGTTGTCTCCAAATCTCAACATGGTACTCGGGTTACTGGCTTACCGATAAAAAATGTTAAAATTATTTTTAAAAATCTGCAGTGCACCTCTTAAATAGTTTTTTTAAGTTTAAAATGCCTAAGCTAGTTAGGTAATTTGTTGCTAGGTAATTTGTTTATATCTCATTTTAATTTTATTAGAAATATAAAATTTTGTTGTCATCAAGGTTCAACGGTAATTTTTCTGAAAATGCGGTTAGGAAAGCTATTTAATATTTTTATACCCTCCACCATATATGGTGAGTGTATATAACAGTTTGTCATCCCGCTTGTAACATGTCGAAATATAGGCCAAAGACCCAATAAAGTATATATATTTGTGATCTCTATGCGATTTCAAGTCGATTTAGCGGCTGTCTGCGATCGCGGCGTACTCATTTTTACTTAGATTAATGGACATCCTCTCGAGCAGTTTGGTATTGAAAATGAGCAAAATTGGTCTAGCGGCTAAAAAGTTATGAATAAAAATGTAAATATACCTCTAAATTTTCCATACAAATAGGGTGTATTTTAGTACAATTTCATAGTAGCGACTGGTACATAATATATTTTCTCATATTTTTTCACCAGTTGCTTAGAAGTGAATAATATTTTGTATTCACCTCAAAAAATTTTTTCACCACTAAAATTGTTTCACCTCACCTTCACCACTAAAATTGTTTCACCTCAAACCTCAAAATTTTTGTTCCACCAAAAAATTTGTTTTCACATCCAAAAAGTTTTTCACCTCAAAAAATGTTTTCACAATAAATTCAATTCTAAGGTTTTTTTTTAACAATATTTGTATCAAAAACAGTAGAAAAAAATTGTTTAAGAATATTAGTCGGGGGTATTCAAATAAGCATTTTTTTACTTGTTTTTTTCCTAATTTTTTATCTAAGGCATTGCCACACAATTAACTTGCAACTCCAAAGAGTTTTTTTAAATAGCTAAGGAATCCTAAGAGTACCAAAGGAAGCTAATAACCAACATTAAAAAAAAACAGGTATTTGAAATCAGGAATTTAAATCGCGGATTCCAAAAAAAAAAATGCATTTCGCAATTAAAAAAAATGTAAGTTTAAAATTAATAGTATTTAAACTGCAATTCCAATAGCTTCAAAATGATATCTTAAGCAGTTGATTTTTTTTTTATAATTTGAAAACACTGTATTTCAAATTTCATATAAAATTTGGTTAAGTTTGGTCAAAACATTTTTTTTAAATCTGTCCTTTACACTTATTCATATTTTAATAATATTTTTAAAATAATATTAACGTCAAAACTTTTAAAAACATCACATTGCAGTTTTTTTATTTGTTTGTAAAGTTGTTCTCTTTATGTCGTATATATGCGTCTTATTCTTAAATTTGTTGTTTTTTTATAAACAACTTTCAAAACTTAAGAATATTAATACAGGGTGGCCCAAATAAGTTAAGTATTTTTTTATATTAATTTTTGAATATTTTGACGGACAAGTGGTCGCCGCTATTGTTGTTGATAAATTGCGCATTTAATCGCAGTGTCATCGTTCTGGGGAGAACTTCAGGCGATGAATTCTCACATTCTCAAACCTCAAATAAACAATTCTGGAGGGAATAAATCGAGCGATCTTGCTGGTCGAAAAAGTGACATTAGGCGACCCGGAAATGCATACTTTAAAACGTCCATGGTCGGAACCACATGTCCTTTAGTCGCAATTAATCAATTTGCGGCAATAAAAACAGTCACAGTAACCCTGTACAGCGTCCTCGAAAAAATAACTTCCGATAACACCTTTGGCGTAAATATCTCACCATGCCTTTGAGTGTATGTAATGGCTGTTCGTTAATGTTGCGTGAAATCTCAGTGCCCCAGAAGTGCAAATTTTTTTTTTTACAGACATACGTTGCTCATGATAAATTTAGATAGAAAATCGTACATAGCAAAGTCGACACGCAGAGAAAAAACATGGTTGGGGCAATCATATTCGAACAGCATCATGTATTTTTGGAATTATGATTGTGCCAACCATAGTCGTACTATAATATAATAATATGACAATTATGATAATAAAGAAACAATAATTTTACCATAATATACTCCCTACAGTTATATTATGATTCGAAACTATAAAAAAGTTCTTTAAATTTAAGTATATTTCTTAAAGAAATGTTTTTGCTAAAGAAAAATAATTGATATTAAGGAATCTTTGATTCCATGGATTCTCTTAAAGAAAAAATACTTCAAAAATATCTTTAAATTCTTTGGACTTTTTCAAATATAAATGATCTTAGACTCTGAGGACATTTCTAAGATTTTTTTTAAGAGTCGCAGAATTTTTTTTTTTAGAAAAAGTTCTTAAAATCTAAGAATATTTCTACTAGAAAAAGTTCTTAGAATTTACGAATATTTCTACTAGAAAAAGATTTTAGAATCAAAGTTTTTTTATGAATATATGCATTTTTATCTATAAAACAGTTTGCAGAATCTGAGAATTATACTTTAAGGAAAAGTCTATAGAATCGAAAAATGTTTCTATATTTTTCTATATTTCTATGTTTCTAATATTTTGCATAAGACATCTTTTCGTACAAAACAACTCTTGGTTTCTATAGACTTTTTCTTATAAAATATAATTTTAGTAATATTCGTTATTATTTTATAAGAAATGAATTAATAAAAATATTTTTTTGTTAAATAATTTATTATTTTTTCTATAGTAAAGAATTCAAAAATATTAAAATTTTATATAAAATCTTTTCGACAATGAATTTTTTCAACTATGAATTGATTAGTGTAAATTATAATCTTATATATTTTCGAAAATAAAACATCCCAGGTGAAAATAATCATATATTATCATTTTAACATGGGTGACTGAACAACTGAAAACAAGACAGTACGAGTATTAAGACTGTAAATATCAAAGTCATGTTAAATTTGATTTATAATTATTCATTGATTATTGTCAGTATTTTATAGTTCTATAATTATCATATTTTTATAATGGCCAGAATTTTTGTTACCACAGTATGTTTACAGCCAATCATGTTATAAAACTGAAAGTAGTAATTAGGAAATAATAAAATACTTTCTATAATAATGATGGTAGCGACCATATTAATTGATAGAACCTATTTATAAATTAATAATTTGATTGTGACAACCATATCCAAATGCAGCAACTATAATATAGTAGCAGTGATCATGTTGCAACCATGTTTCTTCTCTGAGTGCTGTTACGAGTATTCCGCATTCTTGAGTATAGCATTCCATGATTTACTTCACTAATATTAAAACAAAATAGACAGTTGCCGTCATTTGCAAAAGTTATACCATCCTTCGAAAGAGTTATAAATTTTAGGCCACCTTGTTTATGTTAATATTATTATTTCATTTTTTTATTTGGTTCATAAATATATTATTCGTTGCTTTGTATGCATCACAAATGCAATAAAATTTGTTTTTAAAACACTGGCTAATGATTCAATAAAATGACTAGACGCCCCTCTGTCTGCTACGTACTTTAAAATGAATGACTAATAAATAATTAGGAATTCATATTAAAAGATAAGGATTTAAAATAATGAAAACATGGCAACTCTGCATAATATGTAAACAAATGTAAACTCATAAAAGCCGGTAACATAATTTCAAAAGCAAAATGTTAACTAAATATTAAACAATCGCCAAATATCAGTAAATAACTTAAATATCAATATTAATTAATATAAAATAAATATTATGAATAAATATATTTAAAATAATTATTATTCAAAAGGGGTGTAGTGGTTATTTTTTTTTTTTTTTTATTGATGAAATTAACGACGGAAATATTTAAACATTTTATTTTGACAAGAGAATTTTTTTTTTATAGTCAAAAGTATGCTCTTAATTTTTTAAAAAAATTCTTTAATTTATTTTCTCTCTCACTTACTCATTTTGTTTTTTCAAATTGTGCACAATTTTTGTTTATTTTTCGTAGTTTTTTTTTTTAATACATACTTTAGCAATTTACAATATACACAGATACTACTTCTTTTGGGTTTTTGATTTTGGTAGAAAGCATTGTCAGCAAGTTTTGTTGTGCTGCGAATTTATTTGTGAATTCAGTTGACATCGAGTCGCGATCGCGAAATATCATAATTATTATTTTTTCGCTAAACAAAAAAAAAAAAAAAAAACAAAGGAACTGCTTTTTTTAAAAAGGACAAAAATTTTTATTGAAAAAATATTTTTAAATAAAATTCGAAATAGAAAACAATTTGTAACGGCTATTGTTAATTGAAAATTAAAAAAAAAGTAAATATTGAAATTTTAAATTCTTATATTTATAATTAAAAAAAAACAAAAACTAAACAAAAAAATTTTATTTTATAAAAAATTTATTCAAAGTGTTTGGTTTGGTATTTCACATAAACTACAAAAATTTATTATAATTTTAAAGGTGTTAGTCAAAATATTGAATTACAATTTTTCATCATTATTGTGTTTTAAAAAAGTGCTGAATTGTGAATTGTGGATGTAAAATTTAAATAGTTTTTTTTTTTTTAATTTTAAAGTTGCGAGTTTTGCATTTAAATTTATGTTGATAAAACTGCTTTGCTTTATGAAATGTATAAAATTATTAAAAAAATTTTTATACTCCGGATTCAGAGAACATTCAATTCAAACGAAATTTTGAAATCATACTAAACAAAAATTGTTTTTTTTTCAACATGATTTAGAAACTAATTTTTAACCTTTAAACATAGTTTTTTGCAAAGTAACAATTTAAAAAATTGTACTTAAAATACAAGGGAATTTAATTTGACAAAAATTTTTTGGGCATAAAAGAAAAAATACTAAAACTGATAATTTTAAATTAAAAACACACTGAATTTGAATTAAAATTTGTGTATTATCCCCTTATTTGTAAATTAGAAAAAAAGTGCATTCGATTCTGTTTTAGGCAAAACGAAAGTAATGTTTGTATGTGAATTTTGAAACAGCATAAAACTACAGTACATTTTCTGTGAATTAAATTTTTTTTCGACATAATATTTGTTGTTTTGACTTCTTCTTCTTTTTTTTTTAATTTTAAGTAGACCATTTTCTTTGAATTCCTAGAAAATTCGAGTTGTAAAAAATAGTTTATTTTTAAGTTTTATTTATTTCAAAGATGAAAGAAATTTTAGAATTATTTTAAAACGAATTGTGGAATATGAATTTTTGAAAAAAAAAATATTTTTGAGAAAATGTTAGAAATATTTTGTCCCATTACAAACTTCCAATTTAAATTCTAATATTTAAATCGTATAAAAAATTTCGAAAAATTTTATAACCCCCAAAAAATTTCCAGTTAAAAAATTGTTTGTTTAATACGCATTATTCATTTGAAGCATGGTTGGTAATCAAAACGCTATGGGATAATGATATTTTAGAGTTTGGTAACAGTATTTTAAGTGTAACGCTATTTTATTTATTTTGGTACAGGTACCCAATGGATAACAGTATTTCAGTTATTTCAATAACGGTATTTCAGTAAACGATATTTTAAAGTATCGATATTTTTTATTCAATACGATATCGGAATTTTAAGTGTTTTTTTGATTCGGCAACGGTAAGGGGTTTCAAATCGATATCGGTATTTAGCGAGTATTGTAAGTATTGGAAGTAAGCTTACGATGTTTTAGACCTATATAAAATAAATTTTAAAATATTTTTTTTTGGGAAAATGTATTTAATTTATTAATTCTGAGTTCATTTTCAAAGAAATTCTAGAAAAGATTGTACGAGTAATTTTGTGATATAGAGGAAGTAACGGACGCATTCATTTTTAAACTTTTTTGGTTTTATTTTCTTTTTTTTATTTAAAAACAAAAATCCACGTAACTCTAAATTATTCTTGTATTCAATATTTTATCAGTTATCATCATGGTTAAACAAAAATTAATCTGGAGCAACATTTTATCATATACTTAAATATCTGCTGTCATATATGATCTTATGTTATCCGAAAAATTGCAGATTGATCCAGCAATATAAGAGTTTTTTTTTAGAGGCATATAACTTTTATTTAAAATAAAACACATAAATACTTACGAAATGATTTATTTTAAATATTTATTTAATATCCTAATATTTGGCAATTAGTACTAAAAAATGATTTTGGAAACATGTACACCGCAACTAAAGGAAATGAATTCGGAAGGAAAAATTTTCAATTTTTTATTCGGCTAAAAGTGACAGCCAAAAATTTATTTTTTCAATCTTGATAAAATAACCTTTCCCTAATGATTTGTTAGATAATCTTGAACCAAAAGAAATATTACCTTCGTATAAAATAACTTCCATTTAACACTTTATTCGTATTGCACATGTAGGACAGTAGAAAAAATAACGCCATTTAGAGTCTAAAAAATATAAAAATTTTCATCACTTTTGCTGATAAATTTGTCCATACAAGAAAATGAATTTTAATGAAGAGAATTAAGTAATTAAATAATTTTAATTGCCATTAAATATACTTTGAATTGGGAAAATATTTTTTTTGTAATTTTCTAAGTCTGTGTTTTATTTTAAATAAAAATTCTACACCTCTAAAAACATCCTGTATTTAGGGATTAAGTAATATCTTAATTGATCCGAAAAGTGGCAGATCGAATTAGATCCAGCATTATTTTTGATAAATGAGTAAGATCTAAATTGATCGAAAAAATAGCAGACCGATTTGTACCATCAGAAATGTATCCAACAATATATTATATGGAATATAAAAATATTTTGAATCAGATTCAATGTGATATTGAAAGATTTTTTATAATTGGATGAAATCAAATACAATTATATAAAATTATATATCAAAATGTATACTTTGATTCGATTATATCAGCAATTTTGTCTGATCTAATTATATCTAATCGTATAGAAAGTGATTTAATTTGATAATGAAAAATATATTTAGATGATGATCCATTTAAGGCATATAAGCAATATAAAATAATATAAGCTACAATATAAAACTATAGGTTGGTTGAAAAGTTCCTGCGCCTACCAAGAGATGGTACTGCTAGCTCCAAACTTTTTTTTCTGAAGTTGGTATAACTGTCCTAAGAAAACATGCAAAGTTGCAAGTCATTCTGTCAATTCTTTCTTTGTTTACAAGCCATTTGAAGTTGACTTGTCATTGATTTTTTTAATATGGAAAAAATTTAATATCGTGCAGTCATTAGATTCTTTGTTTTGAAGGGTTTAAAAGCAAAGGAAATTTATGAACAATTGTTAGAAGTGTATAAGGAGTCTTCACCTTCAAAACTCACCGTTGAATATTGGGCTGGTGAATTTAAACGTGGTCGTACCAGCCTTAAAGACAATCTACGCGATGGACGACCAAAAACTGAACCACAGCATAAATCATTGAGCAGGTACATAATATGGTTAGTGAAGATCCAAGTTTGACTAAGCGTGAAATTGCTAATGCCATAGGCATCTCAGACGAACGAGTACTCCATACATGAAGAATTACGTATGAAAAAACTGTTTGGAAAGTTAGTGCCGCACACATTAACAATTCAACAAAAACTGGATCGAAAACAAATTTCTCAGCATAATTTGGAGCGTTTTAAGCCGAATAAAACCGACTTCTTGCGTCGTTTTATAACTATGGATGAGACTTGGATCTACCACCATGATCCTAAATTGAAACAAGAACGTTTACAGTGGACTGAAGCTGGTTGTTCAGCTCCAAAGCAGGTGAAGTCACAACGATCAGCAAATAAGGTTATGGCATCAGTTCTTTGGGATGCAAAAGGAATTTTGTTGATTGATTATCTTCAGAAAGGTAAAAAAATCAACTCTGAATATTATTGCAGCCTTTTGGATAAGCTGGTTTAAAGAAGAAAAAAATCATTTTTCATCAAGACAATGCACCTGCTCACAAAAGTGTTTTGACGATGGCTAAATTCAAAGAATTAAAGTACGAATTGCTTGAACATCCACCGTATTCACCAGATTTGGCTCCCAGTGACTACTATCTCTTCAGAAATCTCAAACAATTCCTTCGTGAAAAGCATTTTTCGTCGAATGACGGTTATTTTGCAGAGCTTCCGGAAAACCATTATAAGGATGGGATAAAATGATTGGAAGATCATTGGAACAAGTGTATTGAGCTTGTATTAAACAACACTGTTTCTGTAATTAAGTTTTATATAATTATATATTCGGGACTTATATATGATTATATATTAGTGAAAAAAATTTAAAGACATTATAAAAAATAAATAAAACGGGATAAAATCCCACACATAATGATGAAATTTATAAGACTACATTGTTTCTGTACTTATGTGAAAATTATATATAATTATTTAAAATAATATCTTTTAGGCTTAAAAAAAATTGGCGAAAAAATAAAAAAAAAATATTTAACAAAAAAAATAAAATGTTCACCATTAATAGATTTTTTGAACACAGATTATTAACAATACAATATCTTATATCATATCAACAAACATTTCTAGGTATTGTTGCCCCGAAATGGATCAAAATTTCTAAGTTTTGTAGACAAGATATTAAAAAATAAATAAAAAACATGAAACATTTCTTTATCTCCCTGGCTGGGATTTGAATTCATTGACATTATATCTAATTATATCTTATAATTTATCACAAATGCCTGAAATTGTTTACAAATACAGATACACTATTTTTATATCTTATGTTATAAAAACATTTTTTTGATATGGGGCAATATATTAAGATATATCTTATACCAAATCAAAAAGTAGTTTTAATATGGTTCTTTATAAGCCATATATAAATATATATATGGTCCTGTATAAGCCATATATAATTATATATAATTTTTTATGATATAATATAACTAATTTTATTATCAACATATAACTAAATGCGCTTGTGTATGGCACAATGTACACTAACCAAAAAAGTCTGTAATGGCAACTGAATATTTTGCTGTTATTACCGGAAATTTTGCTAATTTGAGCCCAGCGGTATTTTTTGCTAATCTTAGCAACACATGTCTGCTGACGTGTGGTACAATGAAATTAGTAGAAAAATTAGTAGCCGCTACTAAATTTTAGTATACTTTTTGTAAAGTGGAATTTAAAATTTTTTTGCTAAAATCAGCAAAAAAAAATTACTAAATATTATTAATATTAGTACAAAATTTATTTTTTGGAGCAACATTTTTTTATTTTATTTATATTTTAAAAAAATATTTTAGACAAAATTAAAAAGAAAAATCAAAGGCTTAAAAGTAGTAAAAACATAAACGAATTATCATTTTGTTTTAATTTGCTAATATCTGTTTTGAAAAATATTTTTAGTCAATTTTTTTTTTACTTTTAAGGTCAAATTTTTATTGTTGATTTTTATAAATTCAAAGCACATTATTCAATTTATTAAACATACAAATTATATCTTAAATCCCTAATAGAGCACTAGCAACGAAGGCTTTCTGCTTGTTGTAGCGAAAACAGACCAGAGCCTCTGGTGGGAATCGAACCCACGACCCCCGCAGTGATAAGCTAGCACGCTACCAACTAGCCTACCGGGGCGGTAAAAAAAATGTTTAGTGCTATTTTAAGTGGATGTCCTATTTTAAGACATGAGTCGGTATCTTCATTTCGGATTATATTTTTAATCTATGTAACATTTTAAAGAAATTTAAGTAAGTTTTAATTATTAGAAATAATATTTCCTTCAATATCCTTTTTTATTAAAACAGGTTTTAAAAAATTTGTAAAATGATTTCTGAAATTATCAACAAAAATTTGTAAATATTCTGCAATTTGTAAAATGTTAATAGCAAAAATATTTGCTAAATTATGTTTTTTTTTACAAAAAATCAGTACAAAAATAGTAAAGTGGAATTGAAAACCGTTTACAAATTTTTCTAACTTTTTTTCTGAGTGTAAGATAATTGACAAAACATATTTTTATAAATATTAAAAAATATATTTTTATAATATTATATATGAAAATGTATACCAACATAAGAATATATACGAATTATTTTACTCGTATAAATAATTTTTTTTCTGATTTAGCGAATAAGTTTGCTGAATTTTAGCACTTCCTTATTTATCCATGAAACTCCTTTAAACTAAATTTTTAAAAATAATTTCTTTAAGTTTGCAGATGCTACATATAGATTATCAGATGTTACAACTTCATATAAGAATGTCTGGCTTTTACCATGTTTTATACCTGTTGTAGTTAAATAGTCAGTTACGAGTAGTCCGCTTATGACCATCAAAATATTTTATTACATTATTCCAAAATCATCCACTTTTTTGGGGGTTCAATTTCTCTTTAACTATGATATTTATATGAAAATAAATGAATAAAAAAAATAAATTAACAATAACATTTTCAATGTTATTAATAAATCAATCTCCAGCATTTTTTGAACTTTTGAATCTCTCTCAATTCTGTTGAAATAAATTTGCATAAATAAAAAAAACAAATTTATCTACATTAAAGATCTGTTATCTATCTTGTACACTCTTTAACAGTTTATTGACTTTTCTTGCAAAACAGCTTTAAAAAAAATGATTTAATAACGGTACTCATTAGAGAAACAGTGGCACCCCTATGGGTTAATAGCCATTGTTATTGTTCTGCCAATATTTTTTATTATGTTTAAATGTGCACATTTACCAAAAGCAAAGTAAAAAAAAAACCTCAAATTTGTTGTAGAAACATGATGTTTATTGTATGCATATTTTCATTTGGTTTGTTTTAAGAACAACACCTGTGGATATGCCAAGATATGTGCTGATGCTAGTTAAGTTGTATCCCACAAATACGTAGTTTCCTTAGTAATGAGGTGAAAGTATAAATAAACAAAATGATCCAATACACAGAATTAGGATTTTTTTTTGTTTTTAAATTTTTTTTGTTAAAAACAAAAAAAAAACAACTCAATGTTTGTTTAGAAAAATATCTTAATTTAATTATTATGATTATGATAGGTAAAGAATTTTAAAACATGACGTTAATAAAAATGACACAACAGAATACTTAATTAGTTAGAATATGTAAAAATTATATAAACATTTAAGACATATTAAATTAAATCAGAAAAATTATAATAACCCGCATAAAAAATGTGTACATAACATCATATGTGGCTTTATCTAATAATATATTATAATATATACCCTGTAAGAAGCCTGGGGGGTCAAGTGTCTACAAGTCACCTCTTTTGTCGACTATTTTGGTGACATGTCCACAAAGCGTCTATAATCTTTACATTCCTTTTTTTTTGCAACTGCAAAGCTGTGCTTGTTCTTGATTTTTGTATTGTTTTATTTTGTTGAAAATTCATGTGCATAACGTATGCGGAATGAAATTGCAACAAAATATAATATGTTGTAGTTTTTTCTAAAACAATCGTAAATTTTATTTCACTTTTTAAAAAAAACAATACATAATATTAATTTAATGTAAAAAAAAATTTTGTCCCATCCGATCCGCTTTGCGGCAGTTTTGAGGAACTTTTTCCATAGCTGTTGTAAATATGGATGTTGGCATTTTGAGGAGTTCCTTTTTAATTTTTTCGATCAGATTTTTTGTATTTCTCGGTCTAAACCCAGCAGCATAAACTCTTCTTACCTTCAGTAACTTTTCTGAGCTGAGACCTCTTCGATGAGTCGACCAAACTGCACTTTCTTCCGGAGCCACGCTTTCTCTTTGTGGTTTTTCTACTTTGGAACCTAGCCAGTATTCTATATACCACACACCGATTTTCTCCTTGCTCTACAAAATGAGAAACAATTTCCGAAGATTTCCAATTAGTATGATTGTTGAAAAAATTACAAATTGTTTCTCGACGTTGTTCTTCTTTTGTCGACATTTTAAAATAATTAAATGTCAAATTATTGATAAAATTGTAAAAGCAGCATGAGAAAACATGTGGTTATTCAAATATAACGGTAAAAATTAATACCTTTAATACTTTTTCTTTTCCAGCTTTGCAAAATTTGTTGCAATTTTATTCCGCATACGTTAGCTGCATGCAAAATTAAAGTTTTTAATAAAAATATAAAGAAAAATTAATTTAAAAGTTAAATATACAAATTTAAACAAAATATATAATGAACAAAAGAAATTACAAAAAACTTGTGAAAAAAATAATCAATTTTGTATAAAAATAAAAATAACAAGAAAGAGGCAACAATTTTTATTGAAAATTGCAACTCTAGAGATTTTGTGGAGCCTGATGAAGATTTTACGGAGCCTGTGGATGATTTTGTGCAGTCTTTTGAAATTAAATTTGCACGAAATTTTTTTTTACTTTAATAAAATTTACAAAAAAAATTTTTAGTAATAAAATATCTAATTTAACAAATTAAATGCACCCTTATTTCCTTCCTAGTGTGGAAATCAAGTAAAAATTTCCAAAAGTGTAGACTAGAATTACTAAAATGTACTAGTGAATCTCTGGTTCCAATGTCAACAGCTAGTCAATAGTCGTGTAGATTCGTAATGACACGCACATGTTAAATGTCTACAGCAGAAAGCGTTGGCTGGGACATAATTAGTCAGTAGTACTGGTGACAAAGTCAATAGTGAATCAGTACAGTTTCACCATAGACATTTCCTAGAGGGTAAATATATATGACGGTATTCATCAACATATATATGTCTTACTCAGGACCATTTTTTTAATATGGTATGAGATATCAAAAATATGATTCATACGTGCTCATATAAAATCATATATACGGCAATATGAAGAAGATATATGGAAATATATAAGATCATGTATGGTGATATATTAAACTAAACCCATGTATAATCATGTATGTATGAGTGTAAAACTCACAAAAAAAATCTGTAATGGCAACTGAAAATTTTGCTGTTATTACGGGAAATTTTGCTAAGCCCAGCGGTATTTTTTGCTAATCTTAGCAACACATATCTGCTGTCGTGTGTAGTACAATGAAATAAGTAGCCGATACTAAATTTTAGTATACTTTTTGTATAGTGGAATTTAAAATCTGTTTGCTTAAATCAGCAAAAAAAATTACTAAATATTATTAATATTAGTACAAAATTCAAAATTATTTTTTTTTAATCGAGCATCTAATTTTTTTATTTTATTTATTTTTTTCAAAAAATATTTTATAAAAAATTAAAAACAAAATCAAAGGCTTAAAAAATCTTAAAAATTGTTAAAAAATAATTTAATTTCTGTTTTGAAAAATATTTTAGTCAATTTTTTTCTACTTTTAAGGTCATATTTTAATTGTTTTTAGAGCTGATTTTTAGAACTAAAAAAAACTTTTTAGTGCTATTTTAAGTGAACGTCATATTTTCAGACATGAGTCGGTATATTCACTTTCGATCCCTTTTTTAATTTATGTAACATTTTAAGGCAATTTAAGTTTGTAGGTGTTAGTTTTAATTAGAAATAATTTTAAAAAAGTGGATATTACATTTTTAAAATAAGTAATCTTTTTTTTGCTAATTTTAGCAAATCGGTTTTCAAAAATTTGTAAAATGATATCTGAAAGTAGCAACAAAAGTTTGTAAATATTCTGTAAAAACTCTGTAATTTGTAAAATGTAAATAGCAAAAAAAAAATTTGCTAAATAATATTTTTTTACTAAAATTCAGTACAAAAATAGTAAACTTGAATTAAAAACCGTTAAAAAATTTGTCTACTAACTTTTTTTTCTGAGTGTATACATATATTTCGATTTCCCAAAAATATGATTATGCATAATTACATATAATGTTATATATAATTAGATTATAACAGGAACAATAATGTCTCCTAAATTCGTTTATTACATATAGAATCTTTTCCATTTATCGGGTAAATTTGGATCTTACTTGACACCCAAATTATTTCTGCATCTAATTTGATCTGCCTATTTTTGGATCAAATAAGATTTTACTTAAACCACCACTTTTTGCCTCAAATATTATCATCTCGATATTAAATTATATCAAATTGGATATGTTTATATATTGCGTCAAATAATTTTTTGTTTTACTCGGGAATCAAGAATTTATGATATCTTAAAGGTTTAAAAACAAATAAAGATAACCGGTTCAATTAAACTGTGTAAACCATAAAAATACAAACTTATTATGAATAATAAAAATTTTACAATTAATTTTAACTGTTTCACAACAAAATTTGTTCAAGCAATTTGAAGATCTATTTAAATTTAGATAAAAAAATGTTAAACTTTCTGCTTAGAAATGGTATAGGATTTCTAAACGTTAAATGATACACAATAAGAAGGGGTCTTAACAAAAATAAAATCTGACATCATAGATGAATGATTTATTATTCCTTTTTTTTTAAGAAAATTTGCATAATTTAGAATCTTTTAAATTGTGATTAAAATCTAAAGATTTAGATAAAAAATCTAGTTTAGAGTGTTATTTTTGTTTAAGTAAAATTGACATTTCTTTAAAAAAACACCTCTAGTTTTAATGATACCGGTTCTGCCAATCTTGTTTATTTTTAGCTTATCGATCATTTATGAATATTATCCTCATAAATTTAAAAATATAAAAATAATTTGTTATTAATTTTAATGCGTTTTTTTTTCTTTGTTGTTAGAATTGATTTTTTGTTTATTCGTTTATAAAATCTTTAGTAATTTAAATGCAGAACTAGGAGAGGTTGAGGTGTTTTTTGGGGGGTTGTTGATTCACCACAATCAAATAAAAATAATTCCTGAATCATTTGTATATTTGAATTAATAATTTTGATCAAGAATTTATTAATTAATAAGTATGTATATATTTTTGTGTGTGTATTTTTTTTTAATAATTTGCTAATATTATTTTTATTAATTGTATACATACGTTAGTAATTCACATATTAAAATGTGTGAATGATCTGTCACTTTTATGGAGATTGGATTGTAGGGTTTCCAATACCTGAAATAAAAAGAATATTATATTAGGAAAATATATTATTAAAAGCTGAAATTAACGGGACTGATTTTTACAAATCCTGGCATTCAGATTTTTAAAAATTGAGATCCCGAGATTTTTGGGTATTTTTTTAAATAAATTTTTTAGCTTAAAATTATTTTTTTATTATTATTATTTTTTTTTAATTAAAATAAAACATACAAATTTAAGTAATTTACAATTAATATGAAAAATAAAATAAAACAAGTAAAAAAGGCTTAAATTCGGCTGTGCCGAATCTTTGAATACCCTCCGCCAAATCCAAAAAAAAAAAATTGTCTACTGTTTTTGATACAAATAATGTAAAAAAATTTAGAAGTATAATTGTGGAGGTGAAAAAAATTTTTTTTGGATGTGAAAACAAATTTTGTGGTGAAAAAACATTTTAAGGTGAAAAAATATTTTTGAGGTGAAAAAAAATTTTTAAGGTGAAAAAATTTTTTGAGGTGAATATAAAATATTGTTCAATTCAAAGCGAATGGTGAAGTAACAAGACAAAATATTTTACTTGCCGGTCGCTACTATGAAAATGTATAAAAATACACCCATGTATATGGAAAAATTAGAGGTACCTTCACATTTTCACTCATAACTTTTTAACCGTTGGACCTATTTTGCTCATTTTCAATAGCAAACCGCTAAAAAAACTTCTAATGATATAATCAAAAGAGTAACGGTTTAATCGGTGAT
Source organism: Eustalomyia histrio (assembly GCA_949748255.1). Lineage (NCBI taxonomy): Eukaryota > Metazoa > Arthropoda > Insecta > Diptera > Anthomyiidae > Eustalomyia > Eustalomyia histrio. Next base: position 10,867,712 of record OX456527.1, read on the forward strand.
TTTTTTAAAGAATAACCCAGCAAAAACAGGGTTTCAACTACTTACCAACCTATTCACTCGCTTAATTACTTTTGTTCGCAAAAACAGGGTTTCAACTACTTACCAGCCTATTCACTCGCTTAATTACTTTTGTTCGCGATGTCCCAAAAGTAATGAGTGATCATTACCTTCTCACTTACAAAAAACGAACGGCCAAAAAATAATGAGTACCCATTTCTTTTTGGACATCGCGAACAAAAGTAATTAAGCGCGTAAATACACGCAAAGAAAAAACATGGTTGGGAGAATCATATTCGAAGAGCATCATATATTTTTGGGTTTATGATTGTGCCAAACAAAGTCGTACTATATTATAGTTATCATATTATGATAATAAAATATCCATACTTTTACCACAATATGGACCCTACAGTTATATTATGATCCAAAAATTACCATATTATGATTCTAAATAAACACATGATGTTAAATTTATCATAATATGATGGCATGTAATCATGGTATGCTCAGTGTTATTACATTATGGTCCCCATAACAATATTATGGTTTCTGGATTATCATAATATGATCCATATAAAATCTTTATATAGAATCTTTTTGACAATGAACTGATTTTTGTAAATAATATTACATGTATAAGGAATTTTCGAAAAAAACCCTTAAAAAAATCTTCTGAAGTTTAAAAAAATAAACTGGATCTTAAAAAGTCAATTGAGGAAATGTTTTAATACCACATGAAAGGTATTTTCTACCCATCTGATATTTGTCCAGTTTTAGTAAACAATATATGATTTTTTTAAAGACATTTTGGTTTTTATGAAAACAAGACAATACTCGTATTAGGAATGTTAATGTCAAAGTCATGTTTTATTTGATGTATTTCATTGATTGTTGCCAGCATTTTATGGTTGCATTATTATCATATTTTTTTCATAGTCAGAATTTTTGTTACCACAGTATGGTTACAGCCAATCAGGATGTAAAATAAGAGGTGCCAATCATAAAATAGTAAAATATTTACTATAATAATGATGGTAGCGACCATGTTGATGGTTAGACAACCAATAATATGATTGTGACAACCATACCCGATTGCAGCAAGCACAATATAGTAGCAGTGATCATGTTGCAACCATGTTTTTTCTCTGCGTGTAGGCTGGGTAAACTGCATTACAGTGGTACCCACCTCTACGGAAGAATTATAATATTTTTGTGTCAAGAAAAATACACTTTTATGCAGTTCATATTGTAAATTGAGTTTATCGATTTTTAAAAATTTGCATATTTGAAAAATATCGAGTTTTTACTAAAACCCTAAATTGGTGGTAATGAGTGAAACTATTTCACCAATAGCTCAGTCCACATAAAATTCTTTTGATTATGAATTCTCTTGTATTTTTGTTTGCAATGAAATTTAAATGAAAAATATCAAAGGCGTTTAAAAATACAATTTTAGTTCTTTAAATTCTAAGAAGGGATTTATAGAACCCAATTATGGGAAATTGAAGTAAAGAAAAATTTAGAATATTTACAACATTAGATTCGATAAATACTTTCTGCTAAATTAATTAATTTTTACAAAAAAAATTTATATAAAAAAGCTTCATGACATCATGAAAATGCCATTTTAATTAATTTTTAAAAACCCGTTTACATAATCCAATTCCGTTTCCAATCGAATTTTGCTACATTTTATTAATTCAACTCCTGGGGACAGATCCCAGCAGTTATTAATAATTCACTTGTTCAAAGTATTAATAAAAATAACAAGACAAATTATCATTACGAATTTGAATTACATTTGCTAGCTGGAAACGAAATCCGCTCCCTGAACAATTCCAAAAATTTTCGAACTGATTTAAGATAATTTTGAGATTTTAAATAAAAATTTAACAAGAGATTATATAAAATTTTATACTCAAAAAGTGATAAAAATGCTTATTAATAAAGCCTTAAATCTCAGAATTTTTATAAACAAAATCCCAGTATTTCGGGATTTGCAAATCCCGAGATTTACGGACTTTTAAAATCGTCAGCCCTAGTCCCAATCATCTTATCGTCTTTATCGTTTGCCAAAAGCAGCAAAACGCCCTCAAAATTCCTTTCAAACGATAACATATTTTTATAACTGGTAAACCTCATACGCTTAATGGTACAGCTCTTTTTTGTGGTAATTTAGTGAAAACTTCATATAACTTTGAAATTTATTCATAGTTTTTCCTGGTATAAACTTTGATTTTTTTCATTTGTATATGGAATATCCGCTTCAAATAAAAAAAAAATATTTTTTTTGCAGGTTTTAATTTTTTGCAAATTATTATTTTTTTATTTTTTTAATTTAAAAAAATTATCATTTTGCAAATTCAAATATATTTTTTTATTAATAAATATATATTTGACCTTTTGTACTTAAACTACAGAACGGATTAAAAAACAATGACTGTTTCTATTGATACTAAATTTGAAAAGATTTATTGTTTCTCATCAGAAATTATAGTTAGTCGAACCTCCTTTCCGATAAAAATATAAAATATTTATATTGTTATAATTAGTTTCAGCTGATCAAACATAAGAAAAAGATTGTCTCAGACAAATTTAATTAATTTGTAAAATAATGTAAACTTGAAAAAATTATATTACTATTTTTGTAAATTTCTAAACCCCGAATTGAAAACCCTATCTGGACGATATGTATGTGGGTATGCTTTTTTTTCATATATAAAACCAGATCTTTGTGGTATACTACATATAATATTGCGCTGTGGTTATTGATATAATTATCATATATATTTTTTTGATTTTATTACTTTTTTATTGTTATTACTATTATTTATTTACTATTATTGTTTTCGTTTAAAGCAATTTGTTTATACACTCAGGAAAAAAACAGTTTCATTATTCCCTCATCATTATTTTTTAAGTTTTTATAAATTTAAAGAAATTTCTTTGTAAATATGATAAAACTTTTGCTCTCGAAATATAATGAAACTTCTTAAATAATATGAAAAAATTCTTCATAAATATGAAAAAGAGTTTTATAAATCTTACTTAATATTTTTTAAAAATGCTTCATCATATTTAAACAAGGTTTCATAAATATGAAGAGCTATGTCAATTTACCTTTTTATGAAACAGCTTGTATCATATTTATGAAGTGTTACTTTGGACGAAAATCTTTGAAGCTTTTTTTCTGAGTGTATTGTGTAATATTTTGTTATTAACACAAAAAATAAAAATAACACTAAAGACAGGAGCTATAACCAAACCCTTTTATAAATGACGTAAATTCTTTAAAATGTGACAAAGAAAAAAAGTAATAAAAAATAATTTTGTAAATAATAAAATATTTTACATTCACAAAAAATTGTTCGTTAAAAGATAAGACATATAAAGATAAAAATTTAATTGTACGATGTAAAAATAAATATTAAACGAAAATTTTTTAGGAATATATTTACACTCGGAGTAATATGTAGCCCATGTAAAAATCGAAATATGCACATACATGATCATACGTGTGCTGGTGTATGATCATACATGCGCAAATATGATCATATTGGTCTATGCATAGTTCAATATATGACGATACATGATCTCATATATGACCATGTATCTTCGGATCCGTTATTTGAGCGTATATGGTCATATATGGAAATATATGAGATCATGCATGATCATGTATGGAATTATACATGGACTTATGTGATCATATATACCCATGCATTTATGATCATATATGTTAAATTAAGTTTTGAGTCAACTTTTTTCTACATCTATTTAAAATCATTTAGATACATTATTTACCATTTATTTTTTTATTTAATTTATTAAAAATTTTTAAAAATTTAAATTTTATTTAAAAAAAAAAATTTTTTAAAATTTAAATTTTATTTAAAAAAAAAATGTTCAAAAAATTTCCTTATTATTTTTATTTAAATCATTTGCTTATATACAAAATTACTTCAATTCAAATTACAAGAACTTAGTGAATTTGTGTACACACATAAATCCATTCAGAAAAGATGTTTGTGTAGTGTGTGTGTTACACTTAGAAAAAAAAGTTTGTAGAAAAATTTGTAAACGGTTTTCAATCCCACTTTACTATTTTTGTACTGATTTTTAGTAAACAAATTATTATTTAGCAAATCTTTTTGGCTATTTACATTTAACAAATTACAGAGTTTTTACAGAATATTAAAAAATTTTTGTTGCTAATTTCAGAAATCATTTTACAAATTTTTGAAAACCGATTTGCTAAAATTAGCAAAAAAAAAAAAATTACTAATTTTAAAAAAGTGGATATTGTAGGAAATATTATCTCTAATTAAAACTTACACCTACAAACTTAAATTGCATTAAAATGTTACATAGATTAAAAAAGGGATCGGAAGTGAATATACCGACTCATGTCTGAAAATAGGACATCCACTTAAAATAGCACTAAAAAGTTTTTTTAGTTCCAAAAATCAGTCCTAAAAACAATTAAAATTTGACCTAAAATATTTTTCAAGACAGAAATTAATTTTGTATAAAATAAAATTTTGTATTACTTTGTATAAAATATTTTTTTTTAAATAATAAATAAAATAAAAAAAAATTTGATGCTCGATAAAAAAAAAATTAATTTAAAATTTTACTCATAATATTTAGTAAACTTTTTTGCTGATTTTAGCAAACCGGTTTTAAATTCCGCTTTACAAAAAGTTTACTAAAATTAAGTAGCGGCTACTAATTTTTCTACTAATGTCATTGTACTACACGTCAGCAGACATGTGTTGCTAAGATAAGCAAAAAATACCGCTGGGCTCAAATTAGCAAAATTTCCCGTAATAACAGCTAAATTTTCAGTTGCCATAACAGACTTTTTTTGGTGAGTGTACTACATTTTACAGGTTAACAAAATAAGTTCATAAAAACCGAAACAGTTTTAAATAAATGAATAAACGAAAGTACAAATAAAAATAGAACAATTACTTTTAACTCAATATTCATTTATTTCTACTGATTTTCCATATGTTAAAAAATCATTTAAAAATAAATTACAAAAAATTTTTGATTTAAATGAAAGGTCATTAAATGAAATTTTATTTCTTTTAAATTAAGTTGTCTGTTTCTGTTAACTTACAAACTATTCTAAGTAAACAGATCATAAAGATTTATATTTTCTTTCTGTCTACTCAAAAAAACATTTTTGTATAGAATTTAAGCCACTCAATTGATATTCACACAAAATTATTTTGTAAAGCTTGCAGTTTTTGAAATTTATGCATCCTCCCACATGCGTTTCCATATGTCAGCATTAATCGTAGTATTGCAATAGTAAACATGTTACAAAAAAATTTGACAACTAACTAAAGTCTGTTGAATTAAATAAGATTCAAATGTATGTTTGTAGCGTATAATAAAAACTGCCAAAAGGAAAATTGTTTGCAATAAAAATCAATTCGTAACTTTAGTTAGCTCTAACATATCAATCAAATTACTAAAATGTTGGAAACTTATGAGAAACTGTAACAACCTAAATGTTTTATTAGTCCGTCGCAATACACGAAAGTATTTACTACCACTAGACTAAATGTCTAATCTTGATTCAAAAAAAGCAAACAAAACAATTGTTTTTTTTTTTTTGCAAATATAAAAAAAGAGATTTCTTTTTTTGGTATTTACTGATAAAAATTCAAAACAAAATAACAGTTAATTTCTTTTGTTTGTGATTAATCTTTAAACAACAATTTGCATAAATCTGATAAGAATTTTATAAGGCCAATAAAAAAATTATAACCCATAAACAAATTTGTTGAAAATGCAGACTTTTTTTTGCGAAATTTAAACACCATAAGATCTACTAGAAATTTTTTTAAAACTAACATGGGATATTTAACCCCTTACATTACGGCGTAATATGTATTTTCTAGCTCCTTACCCGGTGTCTTCACGTGCAAAAAAATGATATCTACACTTAGAAAAAAAGTTAGTAGAAAAATTTGGTTTTCAATCCCACTTTACTTTTTTTGTACTAATTTTTAGTAAATATTTTTGCTATTTACATTTTACAAATTACAGAATATTTACAAATTTTTGTTGTTAACGTCAGAAATCATTTCACAAATTTTTGAAAACCGATTTGCTAAAATTAGCAAAAAATTTACTAATTTTCAAAAAAATGGATATTGAAAGAAATGTTATTTTTAATAATTAAAACTTATACATACAAACTTAAATTGCTTTAAAATGTTACATACATTCAGGAAAAAAGTTAGTGAAAAAAATTTGTAAACGGTATTCAATTTCAGTTTACTATTTTTGTACTGATTTTTAGTAAAAAAATATTTTTTAGTTATTTTTTTTACTATTTATATTTTAAGAATTACAGAATTTTTACAGACTATTTACAAATTTTTGTTGCTAATTTTTGAAATCATTTTACAAATTTTTGAAAAAATTTACTAATTTCTAATAATTATAAGTTTTAATTTACAAACTTAAATTACCTTAAAATTTTAAAAGGTTGAAAAAAGCGATCGAAAGTGAAGATGCTTTTCACAACCAAATTATGACCAAAAACAGGGTACCGATTCTGAATGTGTGAAGCTGTGAAATAATAAAAAATTTCACTACTTCGCAAAGAATCCGATTGTTGATTTAACTTTTGCGAAAACTATCTGTCAAAATTTTATCATATGAGTTTTTTTTCTTCACCAAATAAAAGTTCATGAAAAAATGTGAGTGTTGCACTATTTTTTTACTAACATTGTTAGCGACTTTTTTTTAAACAGGTTGTTTTTTAATATTTTAAATATTTTCTAGTATAGTTTTTTTAATTTTATTAAAAATTTTTTAATTTTCAAAGGATTAGAGAATTTATAAAAACAATAATTACATTTTTAATATAAAAACGAAAAAACGCTCAAATCGCATTCGAAAAATCCATGTTTGCAACCAAAACAAAATAAAAAAAAATAATTGTCTCTTGTTTCTATTCTAGAAACATAAACGCATATAAAGATATTCCTTTATATTACCCAGCAAAAAGACACCTTACCAAATAATGAGTCTCCAAGGTTTTCACGTATTACCCTTTATATTATAATTCTAACTTTTTTATATGGGATGTCCCAAAAGGTAAGGTGTTCTGTTTACGTTCAGCTTACGAAAAAATAAAGAATAATGGGTTACGCGTATGCATATTAATAATTGGTTACTAATAACCAATTATTACTAATATCCAATTATTATTTATTTTTCTGTAAGAAATTAAGCAACACATTGTTTTTTAAAGCCTGGTAACTAATTATAATTTAACTTTTAGTAAGCGATATATAAATTGATGAATGTCCAATTTTTAGTTTTTGTCGTATTTAACCGATTTTCTTAAATGTGTTGATAGTTGTTGCTTTCACATAATACTGGATCAATATGGTCTCAAGAGCCCAAATTCATAAAAAAATATATTTTTGCACAATTTTTGGAACACATTTTCTCGGATCCTATTGGACAACACAGGGGATCAATATTTTGGTAGGACATGGTCCATTCCTTTAATTTTTAGAAACATCAAGATATTTGGAATTGATTTACTTCATTTATTACAAGATACTAATACAATTTGGGAAAAAAATTATTTTTTTTCGGAAAATCTGAATACCAAAATTAGTTGCATAAGATGTGTTATTAGGCAAATAAGTTAAAATAAATTAATGCGACACTACTCTAAACTAATTTGTAGGCTTTTTCCCATTCACTTACATGATAATTTGTTTTATTAAAACTCTTTTAATTCATAAATTAATAAAATACACATAAATAAGTAAAGTTGTTTAAACAATTAACAATGACTCATTATTTTTAATATTAAAATAATGGAAAAGGTGAGCCATTACAGGTGACTTATTATTTAATTTAAAATAACAAAATAAGTAACATATTATAGGTAATACATTATTTTTATTTTGAGAATAATGCTGAAAATAAGGAGTGCTTATTACAAAGTAATGAATAAAGTAATGATATGTCATTACTGTGTTTTTGCTGGGTTATTTATTTATAATCCATATTGTAATTGTAATATAATATTTTTTAATGAAAAACAAATAATTTATTGAAGTTTTTTAATAAAATTTTGCTTTAAAACTCACGGAACGAATGGAATGAAATAAAATTGAGATATTCATCATAACAACAGTTTTTTCATAACGAGAATGGGAATCGTTAAAAATGAAAACATGAAGTGGAAAATAACTTCGAAGTGAAAATGATAAATTATTTATCACTTTGCAAAGCAACTTTAGTCGAAAATGCCCCCAAGACATCCATTTAAAATGGCACTAAAACGTTTTAAAAATCAGCCCTTAAAACAAATTAAATTTGACCATTAAATCCAGTAATTTGATTAAAAATATTTTTGAATACACAATTATCAAATTAAAACAAAATGATAAATTTATTTATCTTGTTACTATTTTGAATTTTGTCTAAAATATTTTTTGAAATAAAATTAATAAAATAAAAAAATATTGCTATTTGATAACAAAAAAAAAATTGTGATTTTTTTTCCGAAAGGAAATTTTTAAATAAGTTAGCAGTTTTTAAATAAACCAAGTGTATTTAAAAATAATTCAGCTAGTTTGTAAATTTTTAATATTTTTTCTTTAAAAAATTGTTTTAACAATTCATTGAGTTTATTTCACTATAATTTTTCAAAAATTTTTGTTAATTAGAGCTTATTTAGTTTAATAAACTTAATACAGAATTTTACCAATGTTTAGTAGCGGTTATTAACCTTTCTGCTATTTTCATTTCACTAATATTTAGTAAAATTTGTTGCTGATTTTAGCAGCTGGATTTTAAATTCCACTTTACAAAAAGTTTACCAAAATTTAGTAACGGCTACTAATTTTTTGTACTAATTTCATTGCACTAATATTAATATTTAGTAAATTTTTTGCTGAATTTAGCAAACCGATTTTAAATTCCACTTTACAAAAAGTTTACTAAAATTTAGTAACGCCTACTAATTTTTTTTACTTATTTCATTGTACTACACTTCAACAGACTAGCAAAAAAGCAAAAAAATACCGCTGGGCTCAAATTAGAAAAAATTTCCCGTGATAGCAACAAAATTTTTAGTTGTCATTACAGACTTTTTTGGTGAGTGTATTATCTAAATCAAAAGTACTATAGTACTTATGCGCCTCTTAAAATGACTTTGATATTTTATTTCAAGATTTTAAAATTTTAATATTTTATTTCAAGATTTTTTAAATGAAAAAAAATTTGGAAACTGTACAAAATATTTATGTTTGATACTTTCTCGCTTGAGAAAGTACTATTTTTAAAGATCCTAGCAAAACTTTGGTAATGGGTGCGATATTATCATGCGTTATCTTGTAATGATAGCTCGTTACCTTTTTCATTATTTGCAAGCATAAAGTAATAAGTTACTGATTATTGATTACGTAATATATGATTTATAGATGTAAAGTAATAATTGAAATATTTTTGAAAATCTATTTTTAGATACATTACTTTGTGTTTTTTTGTAAGCAAAAGGGTAATTTATGTTTGTTTTGACAACACTAGCGAAAAAACGAAGCGCAACAATTCATTAAAGTTTAAAGCAATGAAATAATATAGGCTTCGATACCTCAATGGGTAGAGTTCTTGGCTGGCAACCAGAGTTCCCTGGTTCGATTGCCATCATGACCACATTATTTTTAATTACAAATATTTTAAATAAAATATTTTTAATAATTTTTTTTTAATAAAAATTCCTCTTTTTTAGAAATTTATTTTTAAACACATTACTTTTTCCATTCTCGTAACCATATAAGTAACCCCTTACATTATCAACTCTAAAGTAATGGGTATATACATGACTTTGAGGCTCATCGCCTATAAAATTCATCAATGAAGTAAGGTGTAAAGTAATCCATCGGCCCCTATGACTATACATTACTTTACCCATTATTTGGTAATGTGTGGTTTTGCTGGGATGTTTGGGTACCCAATTGAAATTCTCATTTATCATTTATGCACAGATAATAAATTAATTACGAAAAAAATATTAAAATAACAAAAATGTTCGTAAAATGATTAACTTTTCGTTTATTTTACAAAATTTTTCGTTGAATTATTATGATTGTGTTAGGGGGTATAAAAAATCGATAAAACCAAACACAATTGAATAAAATAGCGGTTTATTAATTTATACATTTGAAAAAAAAAAACATTAAGTTGGGAGTCTACTTATTTACCAGTTTGGTATTTCAGGCACTAAAGGTTTAAAGGTTTTTAAATTTTAACGCCTTTTAATTTTATTAAGAATTTGTTTAACAACTATTTTATATTTTTAGATTTTGTTTTTAAGTAATTAATTGTGTTAATGCTCCCACTCAAATTTCATTTGAATTTTCAGTTAAAGTTTTAGCATTTTATTATAACATTTTTTATATTAATTTTCTGATTACTACAACAAAGTTTTTAATTACATTTTGCAAATCACCATTATACAAGACAGCAACAACATAAAAATTGCTTTGGAAAAATAAACAAAACTGTTGTTTGTATTTTATTTATAATTTATTTTGTTTGAAAACCGCTGACATATCTTAAAATTGTTTAAATGACAGCCGATAAAAAGAAAACAACAACAACAGCAACAGCAATATAATACGAAATAAATTTGAAATGTTTTTAGCACTAATTTTGGTTTTGGATTGTTTGTATTTTTTTCGAACAAAAATTTCAATTTAAATATGTGGCTTTTCAGTTAAGAGTATATTTTAATTAAAGAATATTAACTGTAAGCGAGCACATACATATGTATAAATTTAATTTGGGGGAAAAAAGAATAACATTTTAGGTATAAGAACCATAAATAGGTTAATGAACCATTAAGAAGGTATATACGTTCTTTCTTAATTTCTTAATTTTTTATATTTTATTTTGATGGAGCCTTCCTTCTTTTCTCTGTATACTCTAAAAATTTCAATTAAAAATTTGTAAAAATAAAAGAGCTGTCTTTTTTTGTTTTTAACCATTACAGAACAAAATATAAACTTTTAACGCGTTTTCCTTATCACCTTCGGTTCAAAATCGGCTGCCCCTGTACAACTAAGATGGCTTAAACGATTTCGAACCGGTTTTTTTTATTCTGTAGCCAACTAAAACTCTAGTAATTATCGTGAACCTTTTTGTGAATTTTGGTAAAATAAATATTAAATCTGCAAAAAAATTATGGACTTGATAATTTATTTAACTACTAACATTTTACTTTCCGATAATTTTTTAAGGGCGGCAGTGGTAAATGATTTTGTATTTTTTTGTTTGAAATGGCAATACTGGAGTGGCAACCCTGACGATTGTGGTTAACGAAAGTCGAAAATATATTTTAATTGAAAAACTGTTAATATTGTTATTTGAATTTTTGACAACCAACAAATAAGTGCTTTATAATCCTGTTCTTACACGCTGAAAATATAACATGTTCGCCTGTAAACATAATATGTTTTGATGAAATGAAATGCATCCACCAGCGAAATTAAACTTAATCATAATTTATTTATATCAGAGGGTCAATTCTCGTTCTGTGAAACGGTGAAATGAAAAGTTTTTTCACGTTTTCATAGTACTTTTGATTCGCGTTCTGTGAAAAAATGTAAAGAAATATCAAAACGTTTTCATATGAAAAAAAAAGTGGAACGAAACAAGATTTTTTCACGATTGCACAGCACTGGCGATTCTTGTTTTGTGTAACAGTGCAAACAACTGTCAAAATATTTTCATATGAAAAAATTGTTTACACAGAATATTTATAAGTGAAATAAACATGGAGAAGGTTGTAAGAGGAAAGCGTGCCAGCGAAAGCCAAAAGGAGTATTTGATTAATTATTAAGAAAAGCATGTGGACATTGCAAACGACAAGTAAGTAGCTTAATAACCATAATCACACTTTTATTAATCCCATATTTACAGATTTGTAACTGCAGATGGTGCCAAATTTAGAGACGAAAAGTTTAACGAATTAGCGGCGAGCCTTAACAGTTTTAGTGGGACCCAAAAGGATAGTGAAAAATGGCAAAAGTATGGCATATTTATTTATAGTTTATTTATATTCTTTATGAAATTTTTTTTCTTTAAGTAATATTAGACTTCATACGCGCACCAAATATAGTTCACTTTAAGTAAGCCGATATAAATCCATGAAGTGCTTGTCGGTTGTCATCTCGAATGGATTGTGGTCAGCACGAAGTATGCGTCTCAGCACTCTCAAAAAATTCCTATAAATTATTTACTGCAATGAAATGCTTGTAACATCATTGTCTTACCTTTGTTCATCCGGAATTCTTTGAGTAATATCCAATAATACAATTAATCCAGATATTTTTACAGAATTATTTAAAATAAATTTTACGAACTTAATTCACTTTTGTTTACGTTTTTCTCTGTTTTGATATTTGCTTTAAATGTTGGATAACACAGTTACAAAATTTTCATGGGTACAGTGCGAATGAAACATTTTTTTCATAATACATACGAGAATCGCAATTTATGTATTTGTGAAAAGTTCGAGTGAAAAGTGCTTATGAAAACGAAAATGAAAAGTTTTTTTTTCACTTCACATTATCACAGAACGAGAATTGACCCTCAGTTCTTGATCTTTTTTGTTCATAAATGTAATTAACTGTTCCACAATAAGATATTCTTCTCGGTATGTAATGTATGTCATACAATTAAAAAATTATTGTAATAAAAATTTAAATACCAGCATAAAATGTTCTAGGATAAAAATACTGTTATACCACCAGAATATCATTACTTTTACCAAAATGTAACACATTTGCTGAACTACGAAACTTCAGACGATACCAGTCAAAATTTAATGACAATTAATTCATTAATGAACAAGTTACAGCTGATTTAGTGACGCTACTTTTGCGATTTTAAAATTAATGGATTCAAAGCAATTTCGTGTGTTGATTTATCATTGATGTAATGACAAAGCTTGGCTTGATAAGTGTTATTCGGACTCTGCATTATCGAGGCAAATGGTATAGAAGTGGTGTGCTGACTTTAAACGTGGTCTACAAACACCGATGATGCCCAAAAGAGGTGGTGATATCAGAAAATATCAAAAATGTTCACAAAATGGTTTCGGCAGACCGTAAAGTGAAGTAGCTGGAGATAGCTGATTACAGATATCGAAGGAACGTGTCGTCTTTATTTTGCATGAACATTTGTTCATGAGAAAGCTGTTTTCGAAATGGGTGGCGCATTTTCTTACAGTGCATCACAAACAACAACGTGTCGATGGTTCCAAACAATGGCCAAATTGTACGAATTAAACTTTCAATTGCTTCTGCACCCACCGTCTTCGCCAGATTTGGCTCCCAGCGATTTTGTATCTTAAATCAAAAAAATACTCGCCGGAAAGAGATTTGGTTCGAATGAAGAGATGATTGCCGAAACAGAGGCCTATTTTGAGGCCAAAGATAAACCATTCTAAAAATAGGTATCAAAATGTAAGAAAGGCGTTGAAGTCATTGTAACGCTCTTGAAGGAGACATGTTGATGAAAAAAAGTCGAATTTTGACTTTTCAGCCGATGTGTTAGTTCTGATGAAGTCACAGTAATATTAAGATATATAGCAGTGTGCAATTTGAATTTTTGAATTTTGAACATTGATGAATATATTGAAACTGTCATAAATTGCACATTATATATTTACTTTTTACCCTACATCATTCAAAATTATTTGAATTTGCAATACCCTCTATCAACTATAGTGGCGCAATATCCTCTATCAACCACATCGCCGCGAATAACATAAACTATTATATTATTTCTACGCAGTATTCAGTAGTCACATTTTACAAATATTTGACATAAATCAGTTTTTTGTCTCTCCAGAAACATTTTTTTCTGGTTCTTAGAGGGTATTGAATGAAGCTCTCGATATGCTAAAAACACATGGTTATAATGGAGTTCAACCGGTTGTTAAAGGTTTAATAAAAGAAAATGTAATCAAGTGGTTGAATTATGCCAAAGCATCTTTGCTAAATTAAATACAAAACAACAAAAATATGAGGCTTTCCATACCAATTGTCCAGATAAAAAAAGTTTTATGGGAAATTTTAGAAAAAAAATTGTTTAAATTCACAATTGGTTTTAAATATTTAGTTTAATATTCAAAGTTTGTTTGACAAATCCGTGATAATTTGAACTTTCTTCGTTGTTAATTAAAAATTAACACTGCTCCTGTCAACTACCATCTGCTAATAGATTAATGTTAAATTTTGACATTAGACAGCCAATAAAAGCAGACAACCTCGTAAATTTCGGCGAAAATGGAAAAAAATAAATTTCGTGTGCTCATCAAGCATTGTTTTTACACAAAAAAAAATACAAGAAAAGGCTTAATAAATACTACAAAAACCAGCAACGAGACTTTATAAATACTTATAATACAACTTCAATGATTAAGAAGTGGTTTTCTGAATTTCGTTGTGATTGTTACGTCGATAAAATCCATGGAATGATATTGTATTTTCGGCTGGCTGAGGCTGTAGCATCTCAACTGAGCGGGTATATCACATTTTACATAAATATTTAGATAAGAAAAAAGCTGTGCGCGCGATGGGTGCAACAATTGCTTACAATCGATCATAAAGAGTAGGGAAAATGGATTATTTGGTTTACGAATTGTTACATCATTCAGCATATTATCCAGATTTAGCCTACTGCCACTATTTCCTGTTTCCAAACCTAAAGAACGCAGCAAAACCACACATTACCAAATAATGGGTAAAGTAATGTATAGCCATAGGGGCCAATAGATTACTTTACACCTTACTTCATTGATGAATTTTATAGGCGATGAGCCTTAAAGTAATGTATATACCTATTACTTTAGAGGTGATAATGTAAGGGGTTACTTATATGGTTACGTGAATGGAAAAAGTAATGTGTCTAAAAATAGATTTTTAAAAAAGAGGAATTTTTATTATTATTACAAATATTTTATTTAAAATTTTTGTAATTAAAAATAATGTGGTCAAGATGGGAATCGAACCAGGGAAATCTGGTTGCCAGCCAAGAACCCTACCCACTAAGCTATCGACGCATATAGTATTTGATTGCTTTAAACTTAAATGAATTGTTGCGCTTCGTTTTTTCGCTAGTGTTACCAAAACAAACATACATTACCCTTTTGCTTACAAAAAAAACACAAAGTAATGTATCTAAAAATAGATTTTCAAAAATATTTCAATTATTACTTTACATTTATAAGTCATATATTACGTAATCAATAATGAGTAACTTATTACTTTATGCTTGCAAATAATGAAAAAGGTAACGAGCTATCATTACAAGGTAACGCATGAGAATATCGCACCCATTACAAAAGTTTTGCTGGGAAATAGCTCGTCTATAAGAGATTTGGAATGAATGAGAAGATTACCCATGTAAAAATCGAAATATATATGAACATACATGATCATACATGGGCTTGTATATGATCATACATGGGCATACATGGTCATATACGTCCATATATGATCTCATATATAACCATATATCTTCGGATCCGAAATTTGAGGGTATATGGTGATATATGTGCATATATTATCATACATGCTCATATATTATTCATGTATGCTCGTATATGATCATATACATCCATATACCCTCAAATTTCAGATCCGAAGATATATGATCATATATGAGATCATGTATGGTCATATATTGAACAATGTATGGACGTATATGACCATGTATGCCCATGTTTGATCATATACAGGCCCATGTATGATCATGTATGCTCATATATATTTCGATTTTTACATGGGTATCACTGAATTAAATCATGGTTGGCATTCAATACCTTTTCATAATAACGGTAGTTGGCTACCACAGCCACTTAAAGACCGATATAAAAATTTTAAAATGGCGATTTCATTAAAGGCATTTGTCTTTTTGTATAATCCGGTTTATTGTGCTATTTTACCGGCTTAAATTTGAAATATCTTAAACTACCTTTAAAATAACGATAAACTACCGAAACGCCGAGTTATAACGGTATTTTGCAGATATTACCCAATGTAACAGGTAATATTTCGTATCGGTACTGATCAGAGCGTGATAGACAACCAACCATGAATTAAATGCATATTTTGAGGACGTAGAGAAACTCTATTATTTGGAAGGAATCAAAAATTTGGTAAAATGATGGACTAAATGTATCGAGCTACAAGGAGACTATGTGAAGAGATAAAACGCTTTTTAGCAAAAAAAATATATTTTTTACTCAAAAAGTCACTGACTTATTAAACTGCCCCCGTATAAATCAATTTATCTAAAAATCAAGCTTAATATAAAATTTAGTTTTTATTATTTATAAAAAAAGGTTTAAATACCTTTTTAGCGATTCAGAAATTTTCGGCTTTGTTTAAGAGAAAATATTCGTTGAAAATTGTCTTCCTCAAATATTCAATAAAAATTTAAATATTTATTCTACAATCAGTTATTGACACGTTATGCTATTTCTGTAGCAGGGCAGTTAATATGGAAAGCCCCATATACAATATTTCTGAAGTAGAACAATAAATACAGTGAATTTGTGTACGCATTTTACAAATTGATATGACAGAATCTTATCGAGATGCTGATTTACAAATAAAAGAAGAAAACAAAACTGCAAAAGAAAAACAAATCAAACCCAAACCAAACTACAGCAAGCAAAATTTCACAAGCCAACTTATCAATATTGTTGATTACAGTATTTTACTATAAATATTTAAAAGTATTTACTATCTCTCTCTCTAATAGCTTTTACATGTTATTTTTTGTTAACCCACCGCAAAAAAAAGAAATATTATTTTTATTAAAAACTTTGTATTTACAATTTATTTATCTTTTTGTTACAGTTTTTGTGTTCAATCCATTAATTTATAGTGGTTTGTTTTCCCAAAATGGTCAACAGACAAACATCTGCCTTTAGAGACATAACGTTATTGGTCTCCTGCCTACTGGGTTTGGTGGCCATTAGCACCAGTTTTGATCACACATTAAAATTAGATTATCCTGGACCATATTGTAGCAAAATTAAAAGTTGCTGCAAGGATAGACGTGATAGTTGCTCTTTGCCGATATCCAGTAAGTTGTGAAGAAAATCCATTTATCATTCCAACGATATGTTACATTGTTGTAACAGCTTTATCATTAATCAATCTGCAATTGTGTTTTATTTTTTAATCGTATTTGTGTAGATACTCTGTGCTACTGTGATGAATTCTGTGATCGTAATGGTTCTGCTGATTGCTGTCCTGACTATCGTTCATTTTGTATGAGTGAACCTGATCCAATCATTAGTTG
Organism: Eustalomyia histrio; assembly: GCA_949748255.1. Lineage (NCBI taxonomy): Eukaryota > Metazoa > Arthropoda > Insecta > Diptera > Anthomyiidae > Eustalomyia > Eustalomyia histrio. The sequence goes on from OX456527.1 coordinate 10,885,085, forward strand.
TCTACACAATGGCGTGTATTTCAATAAATTCAATACAACCCGTGATAATTGTAATGAATGCCGTTGCTTGGAAGGCGGTCATGTTGATTGTGATCGAGATCTCTGTCTTACCGATGACGACTTAATACGTAATGTTAATTCCATTCATCAATTGGGTTGGTCAGCTCGTAAGTACGGTGAATGGTGGGGTCATAAATACTCTGAAGGTTTGGTTAAACGTTTGGGTACCAAGGAACCAGCTTTCCGTGTCAAAGCCATGTTACGTTTACACAATAAAGCTGAAAGTTTACCTAGAAATTTCAATGCTGTCGATAAATGGTCTGAATATATTTCTGATGTACCCGATCAAGGTAAGATTAAAGAATTTTGTAATTTATATAAATATTAATCTGTTGGTTTTTAGGTTGGTGCGGTTCTTCTTGGGTTATTTCAACTACCTCTGTGGCTTCTGATCGTTTTGCTATCCAAAGTCAAGGCAAGGAAGTTATTCAGCTGTCGCCCCAAAATATATTGTCTTGTACTCGCAAACAACAGGGCTGTGATGGTGGTCATTTGGATGCTGCTTGGCGTTATCTTCATAAACAAGGGTAAGCTTAAATGTACAACAAGCTGAAACACAGTCTTTTCTCTTAATCTGACGGAAGAACCTGCATTTAGAAAAGCGATGTCATAAAACATGACTCTGCAAATGAGATTATAAATATTTTGAAAGAACTTTATCTCTTTATTCCAAATCTGGTGTCGAAATTTCGGTATACCTTTATAATTTTGTATAAAGTGTATAAAAAATAATATTTGAGTACTAGACTATACTTTGTTCGTTGAAACATATTGCAAGCTAAACTGTCTGATTTTTTTTAAATTTTGACATGTGGGAGAAAAAATATGTCAAAGATTAACCTCGAGAATTTAGGGGTTGAAATAGAGAGAAGAAAGTTTGTAATTTTAGGTTAAAGTGGCAGCTGGCATACATTTACCTTAAGGACCGGTGTGATACCATGGGATTGATGGGTGTTACCGTTCAAGCTCTACTGTTTGTGCGGATCAACTAATGCAAGCAAAGACAAAATGTGTCGATCTTAGTGAAGAGAGAAAATGTTCAATACTCCCCTCATCCTCCTTCGCCCATGCATTAATTAAATCGTTCCATTAATTTAATCGTTCCTTTAGATTCAAAACGTCTCATCGGGGTAGCTAGAACATCAGTTGGGCCTAAAATATGACTATAATATTTAACTGTATATTGACAATCATCATATAGAGCAACAATTCCCATCAACTTTTACTTACAAACCCCTTAAGACATTTTAACTGGCTGACGGACCCTCAAATTTTAAAATTTTTATATTTAAATAAAAACATTTAAATCCGAAGATTTTCATAAAAGAAGTAGTAAAAATACGAAAGTTGCAAAAACGTTTTTATTATTGTAGAATTTACGAGATTTGCCAGATAAAATTTTTGGAAGAATATTTCAATTACATTACTCGAGAAAACTAGGATTTTAAGTGGATTTTGTATAAAAAAAAAACCTTCCTAGTATCTGTGATTTTTTAATAGGAAAAATTGATTCTTAAACACACTTTGATGATTTTTTTCGAATCTGAGAACGCTTTCTATAGGAGAAATAAAAAAATAATGCGCTTTCAATTAAACAAAAAAATGTCCGGAGTCTGAAAAGTCTTAAGATTTGGATTACTCACCCTTTTTATCAGAGTTTCTTTTTAAGCTACACATAGTTCTTATTTCCTTCAAAAGTTTTGAAAGTCGCGCTATATTCATAATTTTTTGGATTTTTAAATATAATTATTGCAACTGACATTGGAAGATTGTTTATTATTACCTTCATATTTTTGGAGAATTTTTTCCAAACTCATCTCGGACCTCTTTAGATGCAGCTACGAACTCCCAGGGGGTCGCGACCCCCCATTTGGGAACCGTTGATATAGAGGATGTTTTGTCTGTACTAGTCGGCAACTTTGTTTGTTGCCAGCACCTCTGCATGGTAAACACTTAAGTGATCTGGTTGCCTTGTTGTCGTGTACAGACTTCGGCTCTATAAAGTCAACACTTATTGGTATATTTCCCTCGTTTTTGAACTCAAGTTTTGAGTCTAAAGGAAGAAGTGGCCGCGGACTCCTTACTTAAAATATCCAAAGGAGTAAGGTACAATAGGATGTCCAGTGTATCCGATGGAGTATTACAGAGCGCTGCGACAATTTAGATAGAATATATTCTCTGAACACGTTAAAGAAGCCTGAGATAGGTTGTCTTTTTCAATGCCGGCCACCAAACTATAACTTTATACAAAATAATTTGACGTTATACCGTTGTGTAGATCCAGCGAACAATTTTTGGATTTAAATCCCAGCGTTTTACAATAGACTTCTTACAGAATTTTAAGCCAGTAGGAGCGTTTTTAGCCTCTCCTTTTGATGTAGGGATTGAAAAGTAGCTTTCTATCCAGAATTACGTCCAGATATTTGGCTCTGTCATCGAAAGAATTTGAAACACTGCCACGAACAATTGGTTTAATAGCGAAACAGTTTTTTCCCCTGCAAATGAGTATCAGTTCAGTTTTTTCGAGCACAGCTACTAGCCGATTTCGATAGCTTTCAAAGAACTCTTCAAAACATATCTCTCGAAGTTGAAATTTCCTTTTTATAACGGTTGCTAGTCACTAGCATTACGACCACATTACGAAAGTATAAATACAATTCTAGATTTAGGAATGGGAATATGTGGAAGCTTGTAATTAAGATATGTGCCTGTTGGCGATCAGTAAAATTATCTGGAAGTTCAATTCTAGATTAGATATCTCTGCAATTATCAAGTCCATTATGAAATTGTTGAAAACTCCCTCTACATCCAAAAAGACCACCATGAATTTATTAATTTATTGGGAACGACTTTTGAATGGTATCGACGAGCTCATCTAGCGTTGTCTGAATTCACCTTTCATTTTTGTATACATATTGTTGTCCAAAAAGTGGTTTCTTTTCATTCTATTTAAAAGAAATAACGATAGAATAATGAGCTTGAAGTCCTTTGGGGCAGTATGTAAGATTTTTCTCATACTAAAGCGAGGATAATACCATCGGATCCAGGCTATTGAGGCAGCTTGTTTATTAGTATTTGCCAAACGGGGATGAGCAATATACCAAAATATCTATATTTTTGGATCCGAAAATATATATTTTTATCGAATAACAACAACTAAATATCTGAAAGTCCCCGTACAAGAGTCGCGACAAGTCAGGTTTCGTCAAAATAGGAGTATTTTGCTTGAAGTATTTTTTTTTTTTTTTGTTAGAAATTTCTGCAGACCCGCAGATTAGAGATTTCTGCGGACCCGCAGATCTTAATAAACGTTAGATTTGTAGATTAAAAAAATCTTAGGGATACCAATCTCATATTAAAAGGGAATTTAGAGGGATATTCGAGAAAAGTTATTCCTCAAAACCTCTTAAAATTAATGGGAAAATGTCATGATGATTTATAAAAGGGTTTAAAATACTACCGTTATTCAAGCATTATCCAAAAAGTTGCAAAGATGGATTTTATGAACAGGTTTTACTCATTAAACATTTTATGACTCTGAGATTAATCTCAATGCTGACGACAAATCACAACCACATACATTTATTGACATATTACAAATAAAAAATTAATTGAATTTCTTAAATTAAGGCTGGAAAATTAAAAATGATTCTATGATTCACAGAACACAGTCGCAACAACTTTTATAAAATTTTCTGAAAAAATAAAATATCGTCATGCAGCGAACCACAAAGCGGCATTTTTCATTATATTCAAATTGTGTAAAAATTGTTTTGCCTGTAGCCTGTGAATCTATTTGGAGTCATTGTCAGATGGTAGCAGGAGACTTAATGTCAACAAGAATTGAAGGTTTTATTTCTGTAAAGCTTAAAAGCCCGATACTTCATTACCGATTGTGATTTGTTGTGATAAATCTCTCAATCCTCTACCCTAAATAGGTCCAGTTAAAAATATTTTTCAAGTGATGATCAATTAAATATAAAATTCATTTGTTTTTTATTTGCAACAGTGTTCTTGATGAAAAATGTTATCCCTATATCAACCGTCGCGATTCTTGCAAAGTTCATCACAAAAGACATTCACTATCAGAGTATGGCTGCAGTCCAGCTCCAGGCGTTGATCGTGATGAGTTATATACTGTTGGTCCTGCTTATTCCATTAGAAATGAAACCGATATCATGGCAGAAATCTATCATTCAGGTCCAGTACAAGCTACCATGCGTATCTACAGAGATTTCTTCTCCTATTCAGGAGGTATTTACCGTCACAGCGCTGCCAGTCGTGGTAGTCCCAAAGGATTTCATTCAGTGAAATTAGTTGGATGGGGTGAGGAACATGATGGTGTTAAATATTGGGTAAGTTAAACATAATCGTCAGTTATACATATATGCCAACAATTGAAATTAAAACTTCTATTACAGATTGCTGCCAATTCCTGGGGTCCCTGGTGGGGTGAACATGGTTATTTCCGTATTTTACGCGGTAACAATGAATGTGATATTGAAGATTATGTTTTGGCTGCTTGGCCCAATGTATTTAACTATTTCACACTTAAGAATTAAAAAGCCGTACTAATTATTTTAATTTAATATATTAAAACACCGACGACAAAGAGACCTCAACCAAAATAAGTAAATCTCGTAAAAACTCATAAAATTAAAAAAAAAAACCAAACAAAAATTTCCATAATTTTAATGCAGTTCTCTTGGTAAAAAACGAATCTTAGTTTTTGTTTAAGTATTTTTTTTTTCTCTTAGCAATTAGTGAAAAAAACTGTGTATTGTATTTAACTTATTTTTATTTAAAATACAAATGCAACACCAACAGTGAGTATTTATAGCTTTTTTTGTCTTTAGTTTATAAGTTTTATTAATTTTAATTCATATATATTTTTTTGTACGACTTTTATTTAAGTATAATTGTATTGAATAGTTTTTATTTGTTATTTTCATTTTGACAAAATAGTTTCTAATCCTAAAGCTGCCTTAAAAGATGAATTTAGTTACACTTGTTGATTTTTATTTATATGCAATTTAAATAGTTTTTCATTTTTTGTTTTTATTATTTTATTAAAATTCCTAAACTGCCGCATAATTTTTGTTTTTAAATATTTAATTTGTAGACAACAACTGTATTTTTAATTTATCCAAAAACTTTGTTTTTAATTGTAATTTATACTTAAAAAAATAAATGTAGTAATTTAATATTAATATTAATTTTAATTAATTATTCTTTAATAATGTACAAAACAAAAAATTAAAAAAATAAAAACAAAATTTAAAAATATTCATAATATTAATTATTATGTAAATCAACGGTTGTTAAATGGGGATCCGCTAAAAATTAAAAAAAAAAATATATATTTCTAATACGCTATATTAAGAAATAAAAAAAATATATATTAATTTAAGGTCCTGTGCGACAGGTGGCTGAATAATGTTCACCCTTATTTTAGGCGTAAATCAAGTCTCCTGTCCCCTAAATTTGAGACGATAAATTTTAAATACTGTGTGTTGAAATCAAGAAAACATTTTGAATGTAAAAAAACCTACCCAACAAACAAAACGTTCCGTTTACGTATCGTTTTCAGTCCGTCATAAACGAAATCCAACTACATTTACGTACCGTTTTCTGGATCCGTAGACGGACCAGAAAACGGATTTTAAGGAACATCGAAACTGATTCAAATCCGTTTTACTATCGTCAATGACGTACCGTTTATGGACCGGATATATCGGATGAAAAACGGAGTTGTCCGTTAAAAGTCCGTCAATGACGGACCGTTTACGGATTCGTATTCGGTCCATATTCCTACTTTTATTTAAACAAAAAACGGATATATGTAAATGCCTAAATTTTTTAATTTTGAATAATAAATTATAGTTAAAACTTTTACAAATTTTATGAAATAAAATATTCATCTCCAGCACAACTAGCATCTCTATTCATCACTGCGGTTATGGACCACTGAATAACATAAAAAAATAAAACAAATTTTTTATTTCGGTTTAATTGGTGTCTTTTACGAAATGATGTAGCATACAATGCAAATTTGCACATTTTTTTAACAAAATCTATTATAAATTGGCAGACAATATTTTTTTTTTCAAAATTGCAAAAATTTGCGCACATCACCGTAAAACTTGTTTTAAATTTCGTAAATATTTACCTCATAGTGATATCTAAATTTAAATTTATTTTCGGTGTGAGATGTAAGAGATCTTACTCAAAATATGCATCTATTTTTCTAAACATTAGCGCGCGACCCGTGTAATGATCACAGACATGTTTTAATTATTCGTTTATGACACCAAAATGCATTAAAAAGCAGCGGAAGAAAAACTAATGAAATTCGAGGAAGTGCGTATTTGACGATACAGAAACGGATTCACCAAAACGGAGTCAAAACATATTGTGTTCGAAAATTCAAACATTAGCGCGCGACCCGTGTAATGATCACAGACATGTTTTAATTATTCGTTTATGACACCAAAATGCATTAAAAAGCAGCGGAAGAAAAACTAATGAAATTCGAGGAAGTCCGTATTTGACGATACAGAAACGGATGCACCAAAACGGAGTCAAAACATATTGTGTTCGAAAATTCAATTATACGGTCCGTTAATGTTCCGTTTACATACAAGTTTAGACGGATACGTATTTACTGTCCGTAAACGTGCAGTAGAACCGGATTCATGAATCCGTACTTGTCAAAGAGTCCGTAAAAATGTTTCTTGGGTAGTTTATCGACCTAAATTTATGGAAGGGGCGTCCCAGTTGGCACTCATCCTAAAGGGTGCTGAAATCAGGGTACTACTGTTACCTCTAAATTTTTTCCACGTAATAATGATTCTAATTCTAAAAACTTTTTCTGTAATATTAAATAAACGTTAATATTTTATTTCTCGTCTAGTTTCTATATAAAAACTTTTGCTCAAACTCATAGTATGAGATTAAAAAATATTGTTCTCTTTTTTGTAAAAACCATTAGAGAAAAAAAATAGAAAAAATTATGTTTTCTATAAAAAAACAATAAAAATTATAAAATTAGATTAGAATAAGTTTTTCTAAAGTGTCTTAATTGGAAAAATTTTAGGGGCCAGTTCTATATTCAGCCCGCGGTATCCCCGGCGCCACCCTCATATGTCGCTAAAATTTGGATATCTGATGAAGGAGAGAAAATAAATTAACACGTATTTCTAAGGGTCGCAATCTCGTATTTAAAAGGATTAATAACCTTAGACTAAATCTGTATTTTTAATAAATAAACTGAGGCAAATTACATAATTGTATGGGACAATTTCTCGGATAAAATACCATAAAGAAATTTTAAGCCGATCTCAGCCGTCTGTATGTCTGTTGAAATGACGATCACGGTGCGAAGACACAAGTGGGGGTACTCATTTTTATATAGATTAATGGACGAGCAGTTTGCTATTGAAAATAAGCAAAATCGGTCCAGCAGTTAAAAAGTTATGAGCGAAAATGTGAAGGTACCTCTAAATTGTCCATACAAATTAGTGTACAATTTCATAGTACACTCAGAAAAAAAGTTAGTAGACAAGTTTGTAAACAGTTTTCAATGCCACTGTACTGATTTTTAGTAAAAAACTTATTATGTAGCAAATATTCTTACTATTTACATTTTACAAATTGCAGAATTTTTAAAGAATATTAACAAATTTTTTTTGCTAATTTCAGAAATCATTTTTCAATTTTTCGAAAACCGATTTGCTAAAATTAGAGAAAAAATGTACTAATTTTAAAAGAGTGGAAATTGAAGGAAATGTTATTTATAATTAAAACTTACACCTACAAACTTAAATTGCATTAAAATGTTACATAAATTAAGAAAAGGGATTGGAAGTGAATATACCGACTCATATCTAAAAATAGGACATCCACTTAAAAATCAGCGCTAAAAACAATAAAATTTTGATTTTAAAAGTAAAAAAGAAATAAAAAAAATATTTTTCAAAACAGAAATAACCAAATTAAAACAAAATGATAATTTCGTGTATGTTTTAACAATTTTTAAGCCGTTGTTTTTTTTTATTTTGTCTAAAATATTAAAAAAAAATAAATAAAAAAATTTTAATGCTCGATAAAAAAAATTTTATTTAGTACTAATTTTAATAATATTTAGTAACTTTTTTTTGCTGATTTTAGCAAACAGATTTTCAATTCCACTTTACAAAAAGTTTACTAAAATTGGCTACTTAATTTTTTCTACTAATTTCATTGTACTACAAGTCAGTAGACATGTGTTGCTAAGATTAGCAAAAAAATACCGCTGGGCTCAAATTAGCAAAATTTCCCGTTATAACAGCAAAATTTTCTGTTGCCATTACAGACTTTTTTTTGGTGAGTGTACATTGATTAAAAAAAAGGGGTTCGAAAGTAAATAAACCGACTCATGTCTAAAAAAAGGTCATCCACTAATAACACTAAACATTTTTTTTGGATCTAAAAATCTAAAAAACAATTAAAATTTGATTTGATTTGAAAGTAAGAAAATAAATTGACTAAAATATTTTTTAAATAGAAATTGCCAAATTAAAACAAAATCTTTTTACAATTTTTAAGCCTTTGATTTTTATTAAATTTTGTCAAAAATATTTTTTGAAAAAAAAAAATTAAATAAAAAAATTTTGATGCTCGATAAAGAAAATAAATTTGAAATTTTGTACTAATATTGATAATATTTAGTAATTTTTTTTTGCTCATTTTAGCAAACAGATTTTAAATTCCACTTTACAAAAAGTATACTAAAGTTTAGTAGCGGCTGCTAAGTTTTCTACTAATTTCATTGTACTACACGTCAGCAGACATGTGTTGCTAAGATTAGCAAAAAATACCGCTGGTAATAACAGAAATTTTTCAGTTGCGATTACAGACTTTTTTTTGGTGAGTGTAGCGACTGGCAAGTAAAATACTTTCTCCTGTTTTTTAACCAGTCGCTTATAATTTATTAATATTTTATATTGTATCAAAAACAGTAAAGAACATTTTTTTTGGGATATTGGTGGGAGAATTTAATTTTTTTTTAAATTCAAAATTCATTACTTTTTATATTTCAAAAAATATTAAAAAAGTTTGTCCCTCCCAAAAAAAAAAAATGGTTGTTGAGATACGAGGTTGCGTTTAAGTAAACCCTCGAGTTGTTATAAACAATTTTTTAAAAAAAATATTAGCTTTTGACATTTTTTATAGTTCTTTTTTGAAAACTATTTAAACAGAAGCAAGTGAGGGAAACGGGTCAAGAAATTTTCAAATTTGAAAACACTTTAATACACTGAAAATTAACACTTCTTCAGTTTTCATGCGAAAATTGAGCTATTTTCTGTGCACAATCGAAAAGGTTTCAAAAATAAAGCAGTTGCAAGATTTTTAAAAAATTCTGAAAAATCCCTAAAGGTTTGATGAAAATGCTGTTATTTTCACAGTTCCAAAATTTAAATCTTTTTCTAAGCTTATTTTATAAAGACTTTTTGTGCCTAGTTGTGGTGCTTTTCTTGGAAAAAGATGATCGTGCCGGATTACATGAAATTTGCGATGATTGGTAAAAAATTAAGGCAACCGAAATTCTGTTGTCTAACCTTGATTCCTTTACCACATACAAACCAGTTGATTGGCAAAAAAAATTCAGTTGTCAGCACAAATGTTTTTCTATGTGTCTATATAACGTTCTGATATCAGAAAACAAGCACTATTTTAATTAAACAAAAATCCCGAGTTTTGATCAAAGTGGATTCCAGGAATCACGGTTTTCTTAACCCAAAATAGAAAAAAATTCTCTTTTTTAATTCCTGAGGTGATCATAGTTATTTTTTAGGAGGTGCACAAAACAGTAAACAATTGCCTGTTTTTCTTTATACATAACATATATTTATACATTTAAAACTGTATAAACATTAGTAAATATAACTTACTTGCATTTAAGTTTATTTTAATCATGAATAAAATTCCATGTGGACACCTACAGAAGGGCACTCAAACAAGTTCAATAAACCCTCAACTACAAATAACACTCTTTTCACATTCTACCAATTTTTTTTTATTAAACATTTGCTTAAATTTTAAACACCTTTTTAGCTAAATTTCTTTAATATACAATGGATTTTTCTATAATTTTGCATTATTTTTTGTTCAAATCGCGCACTTTTGTTTTTTTTTTTTGAGTTGCTTTATATATAAGTTTTTCACTTTTATTTTATTTTACTTTATTTCATTATTTGTATATTCTTTTACTTTTAATTTGTTGGTTTGTCGTTTTTTTTAAGATAATTCCATATTTATTTTTTAATTTAAATTGCTTTAAACTACTTTTTTTCTAACTTTCTATAAAATTTTGCTACAAAACCGACATTTTACCAATTAGAAAAATAGTACTAAATTGTTGCTAAATATCAGTGATGCCAATTTTAATTTTTATTTCACAATTTGGAGATGATAACGAAAATGTGACAGTCAATGATGCCATATGTAGGGAAAATTTGCTTTTTTTTGGCGATTTCCCCCAAAATGTATTTTCCAGCAAATGTAAGGAAAATTTGAAGAACTTGCATTTTCATACAAAAAAAATGCAAAAACGTGTAAAAAAAAACAGAAAAAATATATGAGTAATTCAAAGCCGGTATTGTATTTTGTATTAAAATTCAATTTACAAATATTTTTTTTTGTGAACTATCAGTTGTATTTTTATGTTATAAAACTTCGAATAGTAAAGAAGAAGAATAAAAATATTTATAAATTTATAGAAACAAGAAGAAAAATATAAAAATAAAGGTGAAAGCGAAAAACTGGCATTCACTTGAGAGTGATATGTTATGATACACAATAAAACATTTAATAAATACAGCAAATGAAGTTGGATCAGATTTTTAAGTGTAGATTACCAACAATAATTTTACACTATTGTAAAGTAATATACGATACAACAGATACAATACCCGTTGTGAATTGAACAATTCATTTCACTTGTAATATGTTTGTGTGAAAGCTATAAATCTTGGGCCAAACTACACTTTAGCGGGAGTGGGGCGAAAAATTATTAACGTGTTTTTAGGCAAATAATAATAGTCACGATTACAAGAATATAATTTTATGATTTCCCAAAATATTATTTTTTTTTTTGTTAATTGTCCGATTTTGAAAACTAACTTGAAGTGATTTTGAAATAAAGTGCGTTTTGTTGAAACGGATAAAAAATATAATTATTTTCTTATTTTTTTAATTAAAGAAAAATAATTATGAAGAAATGTATTTTATTGAATTTTTTTTTAGAAAAATTAAAAGGGGTAAAATTCACCACCACGCCACTGAGTGTGTACAAATGTCACCTCCATAGTTAAAGGTTAAGTTTGAATTAGCCAAAGGTAAACACAGTTATCTATTTACCAGAAGAGGGTGCTGGAAAGTAGTATTTTTAGTATTATCTAGGAAATCTTCTATAATTTTATTTAATGCCTGTCTCTTATTTTGTCCCAAAACTAGCGGCATCCGTAATAACGAAATAAATTTGGTCATATTTAAATTAACATGCAATTTTGTATTTTGTTTTCGCATTTTAAAACTAAGTTAAAACATATTTAAAACAAAAATAAAACAAACTTAGTTCGATTTTAAAGCTGTTTCTATTTAATTTAATGTTGTTTCTATTTCATTTTAAAATATTTGTTTCTGAGTGTATGCATTATTTGTCATGGGATAAACAACTATTTTGTTAACAAAAAAAATTATTTCAATTAAAATAATAAATGGATTCAATTTATGGGAAATTTATTCAAAAATGCATTAATTCTTTCAAATTCTGGGTATAAAATAAATTTGTTGGTCTCCACCTATTGAGAAATAGCGACACTAACATTATTATGCATTATGTTTCTTTAACGAGAGTTGTAATTTTTTAGTACATGAGAAAATACAACACTCGAACTGTACGAAGTGATAAGTGTTGCCACCTTAGGAATAATTAATCAAACACAGCTCTTTTTATACAATCGTTAGATAATTTTTGAATGATGACATTATAGTTGTATTATTTAATTTTTTACAGAAAATTTCTTCAATTTTGTGCAAATAATTGTTTATAATTTTGTATTTACATATCCACAATACTCTTTAAAAACTAAAACTGGGATTTTTACAATTTTGGTATAAAAATGTTAAAATTATGTTAGTACAATTAATTAATTATTTTTCAAGTTTTTTTAAAATAAATTTTATGTTTTTTTTATTTTATACTGTTTTAATTATTTACAGTGAAAAATGAGCATTAGAAAAGCAATATTAACAGAAAAGCAATATTAAAGTTTGGTAGTAAATACGTGACAATTGTTTGTGTAGCAATCTGTAGTCTTTGTTTTAAACTATAATTACGGCTGTTTTTCTATAGGAATGATTTAATCTTTTTTAGTTGCTCCAACATTTTAATTTTTTTTGAAGTTGATTTTTAATTCTTGATTAGTTTATATATGTTATTAGAAATTTGTATTTTATCTTTAATATATAAAAATGTTATAACTGGAATAATATTTTAATTTAGACTTTAGAATTATATATTATTATAAATTCGTTTTGAGATAAAATGGAAATTTGTTTTTCTGAAAAATATTAGAAAACTTAACTGTTAAAACCAGTAATTTTTCTCAGTTGTTTTAAAATTTTTGTGGTAAAATTAATTATTTTTATCACATTGTTAGTTACTTTAGCTCGTTATATTGGTCACATACACATTTTTTTGTTTGTTCCTTCAAGAGATTACGGGAAGAGAAAATCGGAATAATTAAGTTTTAATTATAAAAATTTTAAGCCCCCAAAAGATTTTTCACTCTATGTGCCAACCGCGTCAATTCCAAAAAAAAAAAAATGGAAAGCTCCTCTAAAGTTGGTGATATGAATTGTTCAAATCGCTCCAGTACTTTTTTGTGATTTCAGTTAAACCAAATGTTTTTTTGTTTTAGTTTAAAGTACAAGGTGTTCGCCGGGAAGGTATACTTCTTTGTTTTGCCGCCATTTCGGCAAACATTAGTCTTGACAGTTCATATTTGGCAGTCGTGAAGTAGACACGTGGCAAATTTATTATGGAAAAATATGCAATAAACCAACATGTTTTATACGTTAAAATAGCTCGCCCATGACAACCCCGATTTTCATGAAAAAAATCATAATTAGTGACGATACACATTTTTATTTGAATGGATATGTGAATAAACAGAATAGTCGGTTCTGGGCAATTCAAAACCTTTAAATTATTCATAAGTCACCTTTGCATCCATTAAAAGTGACAGTCTGGTGTGCAATTTGTTTAGGAGGAATCATTGGAGGGCGTAACGGTGAATGTGAATGGGGAGCGATATCGTGATATGATTGAAAACTTTTTAACGCCACAACTGCAGGCTTTGGGCTTGATTAACATGTGATATCAACAAGACGGTGCCACATCGCATACAGCCAGGATTACAATGGAATTACTGCGAGAGCTCTTTCCACAACAAGTTATTTCAAGGAATGGTGATGTTGATTGGCCTCCACGGCCGCCTGATTTGACTACTCTGGACTTCTTTTTGTGGGGATATCTCAAACACAATATTCGTAAAGAAATACCGCGTGAAATGTGTGAGAATGTAATGAAAAATGTCCTGAAAAGGGCTCGCATTTGTGAGGCTAACAGAGGCGGACATTTATCTGATATTGTATTCCATACATAATTGCCGACATTAAATAAAACATTTATCAATATAAGATCCATTCTCTTTCATTTGATCAAAAATTATAAACAAACAAAGTAGTATACCTTCCCGGCGGACACCCTGTATTAGGTAAAAAAAAAGTTGTTTGAATTCATTCATAGAATTTTTGTCTTGTTAATGAAAAATTTTTTTAGAGAATCAAAAATAGTTAACTCCTTCAATTGGAACTCGATTCAAAAACCATTGAAATTTTTCTCTGGAATTTTACCTTTAAAATTATTATCATTAAAACAAAAAATGGTAATATAAACAATTTCAATGTCATTGTTAGCAATGTAATGTAATGCTAAAAAAATAGCAATTAATAAGTTCACTCAATTAGTCCCATGTATGAAACATATCTATTGTTTTGACCAAATTGAGACACTCCTCAAGATATGCTATAGTTGCTAAAGGGAATGTTTCCTCTATTATTTAAAGCCCACATTAGGGCAGTTTTCTTTAAGCAAAGTTTTTTCATACTTGGCAATATTACATCATTATTGAAATTTCAATACCATTTATTGAAAATAATGGAAATAACAAAAAAAAAAATCATTTCATTTAATGGTAATGAAACCAGAAATATGTAGTAACATATTTTTTCATGTGAGTTGAGCATATTTTTGCACTTTTTTGCTTTTAATAGCATATTTTTGTATACGATGGATGGATCAATAAGTTCGTGACTTTTCGAAATTTCCTCGTAGTTATATGGCGTGCAACACTGCTTCCATCAACTACCACCTGTTAATAGACTACTGTCAAATTTTGAACAAGTTCCGTCATTTACTTTGCATTTAACAGCTGTTCAAAACATACAACCTCGTGTATTTTTTTAAAAATCGGAAAAAGTGAATTTCGAGTGCTCATTAAACATTATTTTTTGCGAAAAAAAAACCATCAATCATACAAAGGAAAAGACTAATAAATACTATGGGTACTCTGCACCATCAATTTCAATGGTAAAAAAGTGGTTTACTGACTTTCATTGTAGTTGCACAAGTACAAATGACGCTGAACGTTCTGAACGGCCAATTGAGGTCAATACACCCGAAAATGTCGGAAAAATCCACGATATGGCGTTGGCCGATCGAAGAGTAAAAGTGCGTGAGATTGTTAATGCCATAGGCATTTTATATGACACTGTGGCTTCGATTTGAAATGATCAGTTGGATTTAAGAAAGCTGTCTGCAAGATGGGTGCCGCGTTTACTCTCAATGGACCATAAACGAAATCGTGTGACAACTTAGTTTTCATGGTAAAATTCCATGAATTGGGCTACGAATTGGTACCTCATCCCCCATATTCTCCGGATTTAGCCCCCAATGACTATTTGCTATTTCCAAACTTAAAGAAATGGCTCGGTGGAAAGAGATTTAGCTCGAACGATGAAATTATTGATCAAACACATGCCTATTTTTGGAAGGGACACAAAAATTGGAGAAACGTTGGACTAAGTGTATTGAGCTAAAAGGAGATTTTGTTGAAAAATATATTTTTTTTTTTCAAAAAGTCACGGTCTTATTGATCCGCCCTCGTATTTTGTTCTTAAAAGCATATTTTTTTATAGTCTTATTTTTTAACATTTTTTTTAATCACAACACGAATTTCTATTTTTTCCATTTAAAAAAAGTGAATTGAATTAAACAGCTGTTACTATATGAATGAGTTGCCAGATCGAAATCAAATTTAATATGTGTTCATATGACAGGGGAAGTTTTCCATACGCTAAGAACATTTCGAACGGCCCTCGTATAAAAAAGTTAAGCTACAGCCACAAAGAAAAAAAAATAATAAAATTATCATTCCACAAATTGATTTAGATATTTGAATATTGGAGTTTTTTTTAAGGGGTTAGGAGGGTTTGAAAATTCTAAATCGTCACAGGGAAGAGCAAAATGATGCCTTGGATATTGCCGCTGCAGCAGGCTCTTTACTTTTTTCTAAACTTCCATCGCATTTTCCTCGAAATATTTTTGGAAGCCCATAGTCATAGTTTCACAAAAAGTTGTCAACCGATCTTGTTGAAATTTTGCACCCTTTTTCAAAGTAACATAACCTAGTGCTTGATCAAAGAATTTTTTTATCACAACTTATTTATAAAATTTTTTAAAAAAATCAAGCTTTTTGTTCACAACTCCGCCAAAAATTGTAATTTATTTATTTTTTATTTTTTTGTTTTCCATCATTCAAGCACGAGCTTTATACATCTACTAAGAAAACAAAAAGTTTTTTTTTTTTTTAATTTCATATGAACTAATCTTTGAGTTATTCTGACTAAGCTGAGAGAACTTTTTTTGAGCGGTCAAGAGAAATGAGGCCTCAACGGCTGAATTTTCAAAATTTTTAAATACAAAATTTCACAAAGTACTTGTTAAATATGTATCTTTGATATGCTAAATTGTTTGAATAAAATATTTCAATTTCAGTAATTTTTCTCATCGAGCTAAAGATCTATAAAAAACAAGATTTATAAAAAAGAATTTCCCCTGAAGAAGTAACCCAATGTGGTGGCGAAATATTAGGATAAATAAATATTTATAATTAATTTTTTATAAATAAAAGATCTTTAGCTCGATGAGAAAAAAATTACACAAATCAAGAAGATCGAAGAAAACTAAAAAAATTATTATTTCAATTTCATATATTAAAAATGATCAGTAAAAATATGATTTTTTGAGCCTTCGCAACCCACTTAAAAACCTTAAAAAAAAGAAAAAATTAAAAAGAAAATCCTTAAAATTGAGCTTGATATTAAAAAAAAAATAGTTTTTTCGGAGATAATTTTTACCACAAATTAAAAATTTAATTTAAAAAAATTAAAGAAATTTTCCAGTCCACATTTCAAATTAGGTTGGAAAGATATCCGCTAAGATGGTAAAAATTCCCAAAAATTTATTTTATAGTCCACTCAATTCATTAGTCCCAGGTATGATGCGTTTTAAGTAAAAATATTGATGGTATTTTAGTATTCGATGTATCTTTTAATATTTTTCAATTAAAATTTAATAATAAATGAGCGCCCCGGTAGGCTAGTTGGTAGCGTGCTAGCTTATCAGTGCGGGGGTCGTGGGTTCAATTCCCACCAGAGGCTCTGGTCTGTTTTCGCTACAACGACCCGAAGCCCTTTGTTGCTAGTGCTCGGTTAGGGTATTAACATATAATTTGTAATTATATGTTTAATAAAATAAATAAATAAATAAAATTTAATAATTATCTAAAAAAAAAATACATATTCTTCTAAAGTTGTGAATCACAAAATTTTCAACGTCACAAAAGCAAAAATTTGATTAGTTTGACTAACTTGGCATGAAATTGTAATGAATCACATTTGTTTAAAAGTTATTAATGAAATTGCAAGTCACAGTTTTTTTTAACTGTTAAACCGGTTTACAACGAATTTCACAAAGTCATACTTAATTGTTAAAGCCAAAATTTAATTCTACAGTTGTGTCAAATTTGATGTATAAAAAAATCTTTAAACAGATTATGTTTGTCAAAATTTTGTCAAAAAATTTTTTTCTTGTTTTGCTAATGTCTTTTTCTAATATTCAGTGGTTTTTGTTTTAATAGCTTTTGTTCTGTTTTCTTGTATACACAGAGAAAAACAAATTTATAGTTAAATTAATTACACAGTTCAAGACACAAAAAAATTACGGGGTTCCGATAATTGATTCTTGTTAAGGAGACCTACAAAAATATAGGTGTGGCGGCGTTTTGATAGTTCACATCGGAATTTCATTTTAGATGCGGTCAAAGTTTCCCAGCTCTGGCCTGTTCTTGCAGCATATTGGTATATAAAACTATGTTTTCTTTACATCTGAGGTGTAGGGTATGTTCAGCAACTTTGTAGATAATGGTATGGCAAATATTTTGTAGAACATATTAACCCTCTAACTCCCCCTTATAACGGCATTTTTTGGCTTTATTCTAACAAATTGTAAAAACACCTGGAAAAAGAAGAGCGGGGATGAAATGTTCTACAAAAATGTTGGCCATAAAATTCTACTCATTTTCCTTTGTTGAATAATTTTTTTTCTGTTTATTTTCTGCAATGTCAGTTTGCTAGTGATGGCACAAAGAAAATCGATTTTTTAGTGATGACACTTAAGATAACGAAAGATGTAAGATGGAACAAAATGAGAAAGGATCATCTTTTCTAGATGTAGAAATAAGTATAATTTTTGACCTGTATAATTCTTATTGAAAGATGTTAACATCTTTGCAAATTGATGAAAGATGTTAGCTACAGCTCAGTGGAAAAAGGCTATTAGTCCCAATTTAGCTGCACTTTGATGTAAGTTATTTTTTAAAATGTTTAAATAAACCGTCTTATCTTCGATCATCACCAGATTTCCAGCACCAGATGCTGTCATACACCCCCATACCATTACCGATCCACCACCATGTTTTACTGTGGCAGCCATTATTTTTTGGATCGAGCTCAGTGCTTACTTTTCTCCACACTTTTTGATAACCATTTGAGCCAAAAATATTATATTTACACTCGTCGAAAAAATTACTGGTTTCCAGAAATTTTCATCTTTTGTTTTGTACTCCTTTACGAAGTCCAACCGTTTTCTTCTATTGGTGCTGTTCGCAAATGGTTTTTTGCGGATGTTGCCATGGTAACCGGAAGAATGCAGCCCCGACGAATGGTTTTCGGGTTACAGGATTTTCCGGTCTCTTTTTTCTGCCAGTACTTTTGGAGCGCTCTTCTTGGCATTTGCTTCTATTTTTCTTGTGATAATTCGTTTCTCCCTGTTATTGAAGGTTTTTGGACGTCCAGTTCGAGTCTTCTTTTTAGTATTGCTCTCCGTATAATATTTTTCTATAATTTTCTGTACTCTGGAACTACTTTTATTGATAACTTTGGCAATTTCACGTTGGCTTTTCTTCTCTTTATAAAGTTTAACAATAACACTTTTTTATTTATTTTTTTATTTATTTATTTATTTATTTATTTATTTTATTAATTATTTATTAAGAGTAAAGTTAATTTACAAATAATATTACAGTTACAGGAACTGACTGCCAGAGACCTTCGTCCTAATAACACTTTTTAAATCTTGTGAAAGTCGTTTTCCACGAGAAGTCATAATTCGAATTTAGAAAAATTTTAAATAAGAACGCAATTTCCGTATTGATTCGTATTTAAAATCGTTCACTTTTACCACGATTTAAATGCGCTTAGTTGAAATGAAGGTCAAAACATAAAAAACTGCTTATATACTTTTGTGATGGGATTTTTGCTAATTCTTTAGAAATGATAACGGGATATGATAACGGTATAATTATTTTTAGGCATGTTCGTATTTTGTTATTGTATGTGTAAAAAAACATAAAAACTTCGGCATATTTTTCGCAAAATATAGAGATTTTTGATTATTTTTATGCTGCATACTTACTTTTGTAATACACTGTATATATATAAATTAAGATCTCATATTTTATAAAAATTTTTAATTTAAATATAAATCTTATTAAATTAATTTTTTTCGTGTTAATATTTTAGATTTTATATTCACATTTTAATAATAAGTAGAATCATATTTAAATTTAAAAGAAAACGATTTTAGTTTAATTTAAAAGCAGTTTCGTTTTAATTAAATGTTGTTTCTATTTGATTTTAAAATATTTTTTTTCTGTGTAATATTTGGTTTCAATTGTTCATATTTCAGTTTCAAGTGTTTAATATGTAGTCATAATTAAAGATATGAAATCTTGAAATACTTGTTTATTTATTATTTTCTTCAATATATATGTATGTATTTAATTTTATATACTATAACAATATATAATTCTTTCTTTATTTATTTATTTGTACAACCGGTAATTGCGTTTATTGACATTTTAAATTGTTTCACTGTCAATGTCATTTTTATGTACATAAACAGTAAGTAATGCCAGATTATTGTGTTTTTTTTTTCTTGCTGTATTAAGGTTAATTTTATGCATAAAATAGTGAACTAAATTTGAGAGATAATACACAAATTAAATTTAATTTTCAACTTATCCCGAGTAAAAAAGAATTATACATAATTTTATGTTATTAAATACAATTATATCTCGTTATGAATTACTTTGTATGGCGCTATATAATAAGACGATTTTTTAAATGTTATTATTTGATTGGAAAAATTAGAAAAGTTTGTAGTCCGCATATTAGGTTCCATGAAATAAACACATCAGTTTCTACTAACTGTTAAAGTTTTAGGATTCAATTAATTATCAATCCTAATTTTAAGTTATACGACGGCGTTATACGATGTAAAAAATACACATAACTCTCATCGAAATATGAAGTTTTAAAAAGCTTTTACTAAAAACTCCCTTTAGAGGTTATTTTTTTAAGAAAATAATATCAGCTTGTGAATTTTATAATATTTTTGAGCTCACAAATTGTTAAAAAAAATAAATTATATCTGACAAAAAAAAATCGCTAGATTTTTTTCGCTAGAGGCAAACTTAAAACGCTAGATCTGATGAGAAAATCGCGAAAACTTTTTCAACGTGCGAAACGGAGTGCACGATTACTAAAACATTTTTGACACAAATGTACAAGCTAGGGCAATAAGTATTAACCAATTGGAAGGTGCTGACATTTTGCCAAATGGCTTTGTATGTCAGTTTGGTTTTGACAAACGTGTAAAATTTATGGTGAATAACAATGATTCGCTATACGTAAGATTTTGAAACTCAACGACGAAGTGGATGAATATCTATCGAAATTTATCATGAGCGACGGGCTTATTTTTATCTCAGCAGCTACGTCAATAAGCGGAATTCACGGTTCTGGAAAACGAAAATTCCACGCATAATTTATGGAAGCACCATTACACTCTCAAAGTTACAGAGTGGTATGCAGTTATGGCGGAATGTAACTTTTTCTAAGCAGCCGACTGTAACGTTATTAAGGTGAACGGCGACCTTTTTTTTAGCGGAAGTTGACGATCTGGATTTGGAGCGCATGTGGTTCCAATAGGATAGGGTCACTTGGCCTGACACGCTACTAGACTTAAATCGATATGATTTTAACCTTCAAAAGACACGTGTATAAATTTGACAGCTGTCGGATCATTAGTTTGTGAATTATAGCATTTTGAGTGAAGCAACTTTTGTTATTGTGAAAAAAATGGATAAAAAGGAATTTCGCGTGTTGATAAAATATTGTTTTTTGAAGGGAAAAAATACAGTTGAAGCAAAAACTTGGCTTGATGACGAGTTTCCGGACACTGGCCCAGGAAAATTAACCATCAAGCCCAAAAGAGGTTGTTACGGACGAAAACATCAAAGAAATCCACAAAATGATTTCGAATAACCGTAAATTGAAATTGAATGAAATATCAGGTACTCTAAAGATATCAACTGAACGTGTACATCATATCATTCACGAATATTTGGGTATGAGAAAGCTCTGTGCAAAGTGGGTGCCGCGCGAGCTCACTTTTGACCAAAAACAAGTCAGTGAAAACGAAGGCAAAAATCTATGAATTGAGCATCCACCGTATTCTCCAGATCTGGCCCCCAGCGACTATTTTCTGTTCTCAGATCTCAAAACAATGCTCGCTGGGAAGAAATTTTCGTCGAATGAAGAAGGGTCGCTGTAATCAGTGCATCACCCTTGAAGGGAACTATGTTGAATAAAAAAAACAAATTTTGCCAAAAACAAAATGTTTTAGTATGGTAGGCCGGGGACTGGCCGGTTACTGCTCGTTTCGGTGATTAGCCTTGGCCACTCAGATCTCCCGATTTAACTGTCCCCGCATCTTGAAGGAGTTAAAGAAAAAACATTTGAACAATAAATGCTGATAAACAAATATGCACAATGTAATCGACAGCGGATATTTGTCGGACATAATTAATTAAAATAAAAGTTATAAGTGCGAGCAAACATAATCAGTTAAAACTAAATTAGTTTTCACTTAAAATTAAAGTTATAGCAAAAGAAAATCAGATGATGGTTTTTGTCCCATTCCGTATATAATTTACATGAATCTGTGCAAATAATATTTTCTAAAAATATTACAAATCTTCCAAGATTTTTGTTTTAATATCATTATTTGAGTTATATACAGCCCTTCAAAAATGTTTCTTCCATGCCATTTAAGTACGAGGGCGTATCAATAAGTCCGTGACTTTTCAAACTTCCCTCGTAGTTATATGAAATGCAACACTGTTCCCATCAAGTACCATCTGTTAATATACTACTGTCAAATTTTAAGCAAGTTCCGTCATTTACTTTGCGTTAAACAGCTGTTCAAAACATACAACCTCGTGGATTTTTTTTTTAAATGGAAAAAAGTGAATTTCGAGTGCTCAATAAACATTAGTTTTTGCGAAAAAAAAACCGTCAATCAAACCAAAGAAAAGCTTGATGAATACTATGGCGACTCTGCACTATCGATTTCAATGGTAAAAAACTGACTTTCGTTGTGGCCTTACAAGCACGGAAGATACCGAACGTTCTGAACGCCCAGTTGAGGTCTCTAAACCCAAAGCAATTGAAAAAATTCACGATATGGTGTTGGCCGATCGGAGATTGAATGTGCGATAGATTGTGGAAGACATAGGCATTTCACATGGCCCAGTGGTTTCAATTTTGAACGATCACTTGGGTATGAGAAAGCTTTCCGCAAGATGGCTGCCGCGTTTGCTCACAATCGACCACCAACGGAATGGCAAAAATCCATGAAGTAGGCTACGAATTGTCCCTTCATTCACCTTATTCTCCGGATTTAGCCCCCAGTGACTATTTCCTATCTCAAAACCTAAAGAAATTGCTCGATGGAAAGAGATTTAGCTCCAACGATGAAATTATTGATCAAACAAATTCCTATTTTATGAACCTCGAAAAATCTTACTGTTAAATGCAAAGTAAATGACGGAACTTGCTCGAAATTTGACAGTAGTCAAATTGTTTGCTATTAGCATTTTAAAAATGTATAGAAATTTTATGTTATATTAACAAATTTTTGTTGCTGATTTCAGAAAACATTTTACAAATTTTTGCAAAATCAAATTGATAAAATTAGAAAAAAAATTTACTAATTACAAAAATAAAATTATTTACACTCTAAAAAATGTTTGTAAATGAACTTCAATAAAATGGGTAAAGTTTTATGTAATATTACGAAAATTCGGTAAATATAAACCAAAAAATGCCTAAAAATGTTTTCTACACACTTTCATATACATTAATACACACAAGAATTATCTTTAGACATAATGTGCTTAAAATTAAACACTTTGTGCCTAAAATTAGTATTCTTTTGTTAAATTAAAATTTAACGCACAAATTTTGTAAATATACTAACTTAGAATGGTAATAAATATTTTGACATTTAGAAATTAGAAAATATTAAAAAAAAAAATAAGAAAAAGCTAAAAACGAAAATTAATTTTTCAAAAATTTATAAATATAATATTTGTGCATTTAAATTCAAGATGACCATCATGACAGCGCATACCCATTCGATATATATTATATTTATAATTCATTATTATTAAAACATACATAAATAAAATAAATTTATTCTTTCAAAAAAAATATTTTTATGCAGTTTAATGGTTTAAATTAAACAGCAGAAAAATATTTTGCGTTGGTAAATATACGCATTTTTTTTATATATAATTACGCATATAGAAATATATTTTTAGGCATTTCATGCGTATATTTACTCTTCAAATAGGTTTTTTACGCACAATTTTCGAATTACTTTAAAAATTTCATTTAATTTTAACGCACTTTCAAAGTAAAATTACCCTTTATGTGTGTACCATCTTACGCATAATGTGTGTACTTTTTTTCGTTTACGCACATAGAGTAAATTTACCCAATTTATAGTAGGAGTACAGTTTCCTACTATAAGTTGGGTAAATTTCAACAGAAATTTATTAATATTATGTTTAAAACCTAAAACTTCTAGCAACTCAATATTTGTACCAAAATTATATTGAAATTAAAAAAAAATCAAATTTTTAATTTGCATCATATCGGCATATGAAACTATGTGTTCTTTACATCTTTGTAGAAAATATTACCTTAAGTATTTCTGTGGCACATATTAACTCTCTAACTCCCCCACATAACCATAATTTTTGGCCCTATTGTAACAAATCGTAAAAAACACCCCTAAAAGGGGGAAGGCGGGAAAATGTTGCCCATAAAATTTTACTACACAAGTCAGAACACACCTAAGCCAAAACTTTGCACAAACACCCAAAAACCAGTCAAATTCAAGACTGCTCATCAAATTTCTAGTCAGATTTCGTCTTCTTTACCAGAATCCAAATTAATTGTTTTTAAATTAACCACCAAAACAAATTATTTAAAAGTATTTTGCTTTAAAGATTTCGAATTTCATTAGACATTTTTTAAAAGCCTTCTGTGTGGCAGCTCTGTCTGTTAATATAAGTTGATCACTTGGTAACAATATTTTTTATTACTTAAGTTCATAATAGACCAGTAGAAACATGTTTTTACTTATTTATTTACTATTAAAAAAACATTTACTTGTAGGTTGTAAAAAGTTTTAAATTAAATTTAAGGAAGTTTTGTGAAATATTATTTAAAAGCGGAGTTTTTGGAATGTGAGTTAAACTTGGTTTAGCTAAATCGAGAACGAATTTTGTCAGCCATTTCCAAGATTATTAACACAAATTTGTAGAAGCAACTTCTATTTGCATAGAATTTTGGTCTTCATTGAATTTAATTTTTTTTTTTTTTTTGAAAGAAAATTCAGAAAATTCTTCCTACTAATTAATGTGTTGCTTTCTTTGGAAAGGGGATAGAGACAAGATGAAAGGTGGTGAAAGATGAAGAGCTTCAAATATGGCAACGCCGTAATTGCGCGTGATTTTAGTTTATAGCCCTGTTATGTTATGGGAACACCGAAGGAGGACGGTGCGATATGTTTGATAAAAACTCATACAAAATAAACCAAATTTCAAAAGCAGTATTCCAGTTACAAAGTGCCATACACTGAGTTGAAAGATAATCTACATCCTTAAAACTGGGCCTAAATAGCTAAGTTTTACACTTAAAATATTATCAATGGTACAAAAAAAAAGGAAATTTGCAATTTTAAGGCGATTATACAATGCCGATCATGAAACAAAGACGAAAACGCCGTTGTATGTGTTCACTCAGTATGTTAGTTGTCTTCTCGAACAGTTTGGTATTGAGAATGGGCTAAATAAACCAGTGTCAAACAAAGTTACGAATGGAAAAAAAAAAATTTTAAGTATTTTGGCATCGTAAGTATGAATCTGTAGTGAATCGAATCAAAGTGTCAAATGAATCTTCTTTATTTCAAAATTTTTCAAATATTTTTAAATCTTCTAAGTGTCTTTTACATTCAACTGATGTTGTTTAAAATAAAACAACACAATTTTAATATATTTTTTTTAACATGTGGTTTATTTTGACCTTTCCTAATTTTTCTATTAATTTTTGAAGATTATATCGGTCAAGTGTGAGCCGCCATTGTTGATGATAATTTGGGCTCTTTTTATTGCATTATCCATCGTTCTGGAGAGAACTTCAAACAATAAGTCCTCGCACTAATGGCATGTTTCTAGATAACAAGTTTCTCAAAAATGTTGCCCAATTGAGTATTAAAAATTAGTTTGCGGTTCTATAATACAAATGTCAAGTTTTGTTGAGTGAAAGCGTATAACTCTTTTTGCGGTTTCTACATAACAATTTCAATTGTCAATTTGACAGTACAAGTAAAAAAAAGTAATTGTGTGTATCACAAAAGAGTATTTTATTAGTTTTTTTTTTTGTTGTTTTCTTTTGTTTTGTTTTCTTCATCTACATTTATTTTCAATTTAATCCATTTAGGTCCCAGGTGTTGCTCAAAGATGATTTGCAGCTCACTAATTATTTTCGATACCTGCGACTTCGACATGGATGAAACATACTCGTTTCCCACTGATGCTTGGTAGCCACCAGTTGCCAAAAAAGTTAAAAACGTAGAAAGCTTTGCAGGAGCTGGTATGTGAGTGGTTCGATATGCTGCTTTTAATCTTGGCTGTATTTCATTAAGGATCATTGAAAAAACTTCCTTGTTGATGCGAAATGTAGCAATGAAACTGAAAAATTACATAAATGAAAAGAACTTAAATTTTGTTTTGTTTTTACTCACCGCTCTTCCGGTAGATCCAATACATTTAAGGCATCTCGTTACTTGAATCACTATCAAAATGTAATTCAATAGATGGAAACATTTTTTTCCTTTATTTTTTTAATAAATAACAAATTTTATTCACAAATAATTATTCATATAAATTAACATTGTTTTGTAAATAAAAAACAGCTGTTAGTTTATATTTGTACTAGAGTTGCCATTTAGTAATGAAAGAGTTGTATTTTAGCATAAAAAAAGTAAACAAAATACAAAACTATATACTATGGCAATAATGTAATTTGAAAATATAAAAAAACAACGTAACAAAACGTAAGTTTTGGAATTATCTTTTAAGCTCTGAGAAACATGGTAGAAACATGGTATAAGTCTGTGGCTTGTTCACATATACCAGTGTCTTCAAAAAGCTCCAAAAAAGCTGTTAAATCGGGCGAGCTATGTGTACCGTTGCACCGTCCTGTTGTAGCCACATGTCCTCCAGTCCCAATTCATCAATTTGCGGCAATAACATCTCGTTGATCATGGTTCTGCATCGCTCACTACTCAAAGTAAACGAATTACCTACGGCGTTCTCGAACAAATAAAGCCCTATGACACACAAGGGTAAATGGCACACCATGCAGTAACATTGAGTGCAACAAAACTGACAGTTGCCGTTATTTGCAAAAATTATAGTATCTTCCGATAGGGTAAAACATTTTGGGCCAACTTGTATGTGCATAAGCCCAAACCTTTTACAAAATTTCAGAGCTTAAAAGATAATTCCAAAAAGGGCAATTTTAAAATCGCAACACTGTTCATAAAATACCCGGAGTGCCTTCTTTTTTGCCATGTCCCTGGCAAAAATTTTTAAAATGTACCTGATGTCTAAGTTGTAGAAAGAACCTTTGTATAGGGAGGGCCATTTAAAAATTTTAAATTTGAACTAGGGATTACTTTGACTTTGAAAAGTAGAATAACATTAATTTTTATTTTCAGGTTTATGTTTGACATTTGCAAAATGGTACGCTCGAGCAAAATTGGGAAATATTTAAAACTTACTTCCAAAGTTGTGTCTTTAACGCAAACTTTAAGAAAGTTACGTGAAAAATTTTCGAGAAGAGATCGGCCTTCAGTTCAGTTTGTGCGTCAATTTGTGCAGCGAGTTCATGAAAAAGGATCGTAATTGGACAAACCAACCCGTGTACGTTATCGTCCAGTGCGTTCATCGACAACATTGCTGCTGTGGCTGAGAATGTCCAAGAACATCCATCAACATCATCGTTCATCAGGAACTGAACATTTCTCACATTTTTGAAAAATTAGGTTAATCGGATGATGTACCGTCTGAATCATATTGTGTTCCATTCTTAAATGACAAATTTCAACCTTTCCAATAAAACCAGAAATTTGAAAAAATAATCAGTACTTTTTTTTATAGCTGATTCAAATTTAAAATTTTAAATGGCCCAGCCTGTAATAAATTAGAACTTTCTAACTCCAGCGGTTAGGTCGGGGTTTTAAGGGGGATAATTTTCTCGTGTTAGCTGTTGTCTACATCAGAAAAGGAACCTGTATACAAAATTTAAACTTTCAAATTTCAGCGGTTTCGACAGTCCGTTAAGGGAGAGAATTTTCGCCGTAGGTTTTTCAGGAGGATAAACCTTCATACCGAATTTAAACTTCCTAGATCCAGCAGTTTGGGCAGGCCGTAGAGGGGGGGACTTTTCGCCTTTTGAAACCCCATTTTTACCACTTCCCTGGCCAAAATTCGATTAATGATCATGAAGTATTTTTCCCTGGGTCAGAGGTTAAAAATAGTAGGGATCATAATTTGAAAATAAACTTTGATAGAACTTTTTTGACTTTAGATCAAAATACTTTTAAAAAAAGTTTTAATAGAAGGCTGTGCAAAGAGTCGATTTTTGTTGAGTACACTCAGCGAAAAAGCTTAATCATATTTTTGGAAAATATTATATATATGTATGATTGAAAAATTCATAGATTTTATTTTTGTTTTTGAATTTCTATGTAATAAATCTTCAAGCTCAAAGTCAATTTTATAACAAATATATATAAGCTATCCAGATTTTGAATTTAAAGCTATCAGGGATTTTTTAAAAAATTGATCTTGAGCTTGAAGTTTTATTACATAGAAATTAAATTAAAAAGGTCGAAGAAATAAACTGAATAATTTATTTTTGTTTTTTTTTTTTTTTGTTAATTTTTAACTAGCTTTCAATCTCCCAATATTTAGAAAAACAAAGCAAATTAAATATTTTTCGCTAGGTTGATAAATATATTTCAATCTCGCTAAAGATGTCTTCATAACCTGAAGTTATAGACAGGCTAATACCTCCAGAAGAAGGCAAAACTTGAACAAAAAAATCTGTTACTTTCTATTTTTAATTTCGTCCAATGTAACACTTCATAAATGTGATGAAACTGTTTCATTAAAATGCTAACTAATGATACGTTTCTTTATATTTATGAAACTTTTTCTTAATATTATGGAAAATTTTTAATAAAATATTAAGTAAGATTTGTTTTATTTATGCAAAAGTTTCTTCGTATTTATGAATAAACTTCTTTATTAAAATTAATGTAAAAGTTTCATCAAAATTTATGATAAAGTTTCATTAATATTTTTGAAGAAGCATCATCAATATGATAAAGTTTATTTTTAATTTTATTTTTTTTTTACATTATTTAGATGAATAAAAATTAAAACTTAATGAGAATTACAAACTGGAATGGTTTGCCACCGAAATATATAATTTGTATGAGTTTTTTTTTTAATAAATATTTATATTTTAAATGATAAAGATATATAAATTATTTGCCATAAATAATTATTGAAACACTTTGTTATAATTATAAAGGGTGTCCCAAGAAGAACGCAATTTTAAAATCTGGCAACATTCGAAGTGTCATTGTTTGACATTTGAACAATTGTTATTGTTTGCTAGTAGAAGGTACGAGGTTAGTAAAAATGGAGCGCTACACGAATGAACAACGCATTCTCATTGTGAAATTGTTTTACCAAAATGGTGAAAGTTTTGCGGCTACAGTTCGCAAATTGCGATCAATTTGGGGTCACAATAATGCTCCAAAAGAGTCAACTGTAAAGAGATTAATGAATAAATTTGCCGAAACTGGGTCTGTTAGTGATGTAAAGACAACAACGCGCCATCGACCAGGTGGATCGACGGAAAATGTCGCAGATGTACGTGATGATGTCGCTTAAACTCCATCCACCTCAATTCGACACCGAGCTCAGCAAATTGGTGTTTCCAAATCCACTTTGCAGCGAATTTTGACGAAAGATTTGCATCTTCATGCATACAAAGTTCAATTGACTCAGGAATAACGAAGGGAATTCGTTAATTGGGTATTGGAGAGACAACATGAAAATGCTGATTTTGCCGATAAAATCATCTTCAGTGACGAGGCCCATTTTGATCTTGATGGCTTCGTCAATAGGCAGAATTGTCGCATTTGGGGTGAGGAAAATCCTCGAGTGATTCACGAGAAGCAAATGCATCCTCAACGTGTCACTGTGTGGTGTGGTTTTTGGGCTGGAAGAATCATTGGACCTTTTTTTATGAAAATGAGGCAGGTCAAGCGCAAACAGTCAATGGTGTTCGGTATCGTGAAATGATAACCAGTTTTTTCTTGCCTAGAATTGAAGAAATGAATGTGGAGGGCATGTGGTTCCAACAAGACGGCGCCACATGTCATACAGCCAGAGAAACAATTCAATTGCTGCATCAGTCATTTCCCGGTCGTGTTATTTCGCGTTTTGGAGATGAGAATTGGCCGCCTAGATCGTGCGATTTAACACCATTAGATTTTTTTCTTTGGGGTTTTTTGAAGTCGATGGTTTACGCGAATAAGCCGACGACGACTCAAGCCTTAAAAGACGAAATTGGACGCTGCATTAATGAAATACCGCAGCATTCATGCAAAACGGTCATTGAAAATTTCATTAAAAGATCGCGTGCATGCCAGCAAAGCCGCGGCGGCCATCTGCACGATATATTGTTCCATACATAACCTCATTCTGTCTACTTTACGATATAATAAAGTTTCACGATTTTTTTTTAAATATCTGTGTTTTATTTAAAATTTAAAAATTGCGTTCTTCTTGGGACACCCTTTATTTATGAAGAATTGTTAACAAACTAAATATTTATGATACGGTTTCTTTAATATTGTGAAACTTTTATTTCCCTGAGTGTAGTGTAATAAAATAAAACAGATGTTAAATTGCAAACTATTAGTTATGAATTAGAAAAAATACCGTTCAAAATGAGGGAAAAATTATATTTTTTGTTATTTTTGCTATTCGTCATATAAGAGCTGATAAAAAATTTAGCTTTACTGGTTTATTAATCATCGATATTTATTGTACTACAACGCTTAATGTCAACAACTACTCATCGTCTGAAACAGCATCATTAATTTATCAAACATATACTTGAAAAATTAAATACTGGTTTTAACAAACCCTATGTTTAACTAGAATTATTGCTAAAATAATTTTCCAATTAAAAAAAAATTCCAAATGAATTTACATTATTTTAATTTGCCCCCCGAAATTATATTATATTTCTAAAAAAAATGTGTTTGTTATTCACGTGCTGCACTTGACGTTTAAATGTTACTGACCCTAATCAATCAAAATGTGATATAATTAAAAACAAAGTTTAATTGAGTTGTACTACTACAAATTAACGAAAAACAATTGTTTAATCTTATCTTTATTATTACTATTGGCCTAAGTCAATAAATTGGCTATAAATATAGTAGTAAAAAACTACTCACGCGATTTGCAGTTTCTTATCTAGACAAAAATGGGAAACACCAACCATAATTTAAAAAAAAAAATAACTTAAACAAAATTTTTATAAAGTTAAAAATACAAACTTTTTTAAATAAATAAAATACTGTCCATGCTAAAATGTAATTTAAATCGCGAAGTATGTATTAAAGAAAAAAATTTAAAGCCGCAATTTTTAGTTACACGCAGAAAACCATGGTTGCAATATGATCACTGCTACTATATTGTGCTTGCTGCAATCGGGTATGGTTGTCACAACCAAGTTATTGGTTTTCTAACCATCAACATGGTCACCACCGTCATTATTTAGTAAATATTTTACTATTTTATGATTGGCATCTTCCATTTTATGTCATGATTGGCTGTAACCATACTGTGCTAACAAATATTGTGACTATGAAAAAAAAATATGATAATTATGCAACGATAAAAAGCTGGCAACAATCAATAAATAATTATACATCAAATAAAACATGACTTTAACATTTACAGTTATAATATTGCCTTGTTTTCATAAAAACCAAAATTTAATTCAGTTCAGTTTGTTTTTACTACAAAATGACTTAAAAAGCAATCATATATTGTTTATTCTGAAGAAAATACTTAGATTCTAAGGACTTTTTCTAGTAAAAATATTCTTAGATTCTAGACTTTTTCTTAAAGAAAAATTTCTAAAAACTTTCTAAAAAAATATTAAAAATGTCAAAAAGTCCTTAATATTAATTTTTTTTAGAAAATATTCTTAAATTAAAAGAGCTTTTTCATAGTTTCTAAGAACTTTACCTTTAAGAAATTTTCTTAGATTATGGATCATATAATGATTATCCAGGAATCATAATATAATTATGAGGGACCATAATATGATAACATTTTGAGCATACTATGATTACGTGCGATCATATTATGATAAATTCATTATAACATGTTTATTAAAGACAATAATATGGTAATTTTTAAATCATAACATAACTGTAGGGACCATATGATAACTATAATATAGTACGACTATGGTTGGCACAACCATAAACCCAAATATGATGCTCTTCGAATATGATTGACCCAACCATGTTTTTTTTGCGTGTAGATACCTCTACTGGTACTTTTTGAATTCCGTGCCAAAAGAACTGCTCATTTTTTGAGGCCAAGAACGAATTAATAGCCTGTTCCTTACAAAAAACTATTTGAACGAAAGCAAGTCGCTCGAATTCGAATCAATTTGGGTTTCTCTATTTCGAAAACCTTCGATCGTCTTTACTTACGTGTGTCAATTTTTGTTTTTAACGCATTTACAAATCATAGCGATGCCAGATCATATATTTTGAGCATTTGTTACAATTTTCTTTAAAAGTACCCAAAATACTACTAAACTGCTTAAAGATATAAAAACAACCCTGTTTAACAGTAATCAGCTGCGTATGAAAAATGAAATAAAAAAAAAAACAATAAAATCAAATTTTATTTAAGAAAGTGTTTATTTGTGAAAATATTTAGCACTCAGCAACAGAGTAATAGGAAGTGAAACGGAGTTGTTTTCTGATCAAATTTTCCTCCTCTGCGGAAAATTTGTTTGCTCCGAACACCACAGTTCCTCTGGCAAAATCAGGCCTTTCTTCCATATAAAATACAAGCGTCTTCGGCTGGTCCATTGTTAAAGTTCTTAATAAATTATTAATATTTGTATTATTTTGTACTTACCTTTTGTCGTACATTGCTTTTTTTACTTTATTTTGATTTTAAAAATTAAATATATATTCACTAGACAAAAAAAAATAGCAAGTGACTGATTTTGACATTTGCGTTCTTACTGTTCGAAATAGAGAAACCAAATATTGTATGAAAACAGTTACGTTTTCATTCGACTAGTCGTTCGAGTCATCGTTCGCAAAGAAGTAGAGTTAGTGAAACCCAATTCAGGTTTCTTTCAACTAGAAAGCGAACGAACGTGTTCTTTCGAAATAGAGGAACAGGCTATAAGTCAGTTTCGGATAGCCTATTCTAAAGTGAAGCGTATTCCACAAAGAGAAATGTTAGTCGGACGGGATCCTAACTATAAGGGAGGTGAGACAAAACTTCCCAGCCACTATTTTCTTAATAATTTTTAACCGGTCTTGCAATATGTGGTCGAGCGTTATTATAAGATAATATTACTGCTTCATGTCTGGTCGTATATTTCGGTCGTTTTTCGACCAATGCTCGCTTCAAACGAATTAATTGTGTTCGATACAGGTCCTCTGTAGCCGTCTGGCCCAAATTTAGCGACTCGTAATAGAAGGGATTCTTCTGGTCCCACCAAACACAAAGCTTTACCTTGGCGCCATGAATATTCGGCTTTGGAGTTGTTTAGGTGGTTGACCGGGCTTCACATATAATTTCTTGCGCTTTGGGTTGTCATAATGGATCCCATTTTCATCGCCAGTAATATAAAATTAAGTCGACTTTAATGGTTTATAAAGAGTTTGTTGAGGATTAATCAAATCATCCTAAGATTTTTATAAGAAAACATGTCTTGAAATCTTGGGGTTTTATTTTGGCAGAAATCTGAGGACTCTTCAAAAAGAAAATGTTTTAACATGTTTTAAAAAGTTCTCATATTCTAAGGTTAAAAAATTTAAGAATCTGAGTATTTTTGAAAGTGAAATATTTCCTAGAACCTCCTGTGTTAAAAATATTAAGTCTGATCTGGTCAGATATCTTTTGATCTAAGTAGATATAATTGATTTTGGTAAAGTCTTATGACAGAAATAATTGTTAGAAAAGCAACTATTTGTAAAGTTTATTTTGTGTGCCCGCTCTACTTTTAAAAATTTTTACGACTAATAAAAAAACATTTTTAACATTTTTATAAATTCTAAATTTTTAGAAGCTAAATTTATGCCAAGGAATGTGAAGCAATATGATGTGTTGAGTTAAAATCATTGATTCAGCAAGCCACCGAGCCAAAGTTTAGCAACTTGTATGTCTGAACTTGTTTCGGTAGCTTAATGATTCGATCATTAGCTCCATGATTTTAACTTCTATTGTTCCACAGTCCTTGTTTATACTTACTGAAAAATTTTATAAATACTCAAATCCGTATCAAATATTTACTGATATTAAGTTTAAAAAAAAAATAAGTCTAAAAACAAACAATAATAATAATAAAAAAACACGTTGTCAATTATTATGTCAAATAAATGATAACTAAATCTACAAATTGTTGTAAGTTGTTGACTTCTTTATTGTTTTTATTACTTAGAAGTGATATAAACTAGAATTATTACACATGTTAAAAAAAAATAATATTCTAGATTAGAAATGGACAAAGAAAATATATTGTTAGAATTATTTAATCCAATACCGGCAAGGTATTTTTTTCGAATTTAAAGCTGAATTTGTGTGGAAGAAGCACAAAATCGAAATAAGGTGAAAAATAATTTATTTTTTTCTTGTTTGAGTTCTTTGCTTGGGGCCGGCACTGTTACCACCCGAGGTAGAGTCTACACGAGAAACAAAATAATTGTTGAAAAATATATGTAAAACAAGAGCGGCTAAATTCGGCTATGCCGAATCTTATATACCCTTCACCATGGTTGGGAAAATAGTGAAGTTTATATATGTAAATATATGGAATGGACAGATTTATATACGGACATCTATAAGAAGAAAATTAACCATTTAGTTTGGTGATAAAACTTGGACTCGGAAGATTTATGGTTCCCGAAAATTGGTATTTAAAAAAATATATGTTTTGGTCATAACTACTTTCAGCAAATATGTTCTTCTAAAGATTTTCTAACTTTGGATATATAAGACGTATATATATGTCATATTACAGCTCTAAAATTTTAGTTTTTATAAAAATTTTTTTGTTTTTAGCCCATTTATGGAGTATTTAATTACGGTCTTACCGTTCTTAAAATATAAATTAATCTATTTTGTGCCACGCCCAATTCAAGGATCCCGCCCACATGTGGTCAGATGTTGTGTATTGATAACCAAGATGCTTGCACCTTATTTGGAAACTTTTCCTCTTTCCGTTCTCCAATTATACAGAAAAAAAATAACAAAAAAAAAGTCTTAAGAAAATCAAAAAAAAAGTGTTAAAAAAATATAAAAATAAAAAAAGTTGATTAGACGGGGCTCGATCGCGCGAATAAAAGAAAAAAGTATTTGTAACAAAGCGCTTAGACCACTGAGCCATTGAAGGACATAAGCAAACGTCGTTAATAGAAGTAAATAAAGAGTTTTAGTTTAAAACAGATTTGTTTGGGTTTTATTTAAATGTCAAACCTTTGAATGGATTTGTTGAAAGGTGAAGAGGTGAAAGACAAAAAGTTCAACAAATAAAATAAAAACAACAACATATTTTTTTTCAAAAATCTTTTTAGTTCTAAAAACAGCTTTTTTCTACCAAAAAATGTTTTTAATTTCTTAGCTTAATTTTGAAAATTTAAAGGAAAATAGTTTATAAAAATTTGTTTTATAAATTATTATCAGTTATGACCTAAAATAGTTTCACTCAAAAAGGAATTATGTATAAAATTTTCTTAATATATGAGAAATAATAAGGTTTAAAAATCTTTTTATAAATTCTTTTAAATGAAGCAAAAATTTAAAGAAAACCGTTTGTATTTTGTTTGTATCAGAGGGTTTTTATAAAAATTTTGATGTTTTTAGCCTATTTATGAATTATTTAATTATTAATATAAAATTGTATCTAAACTAATTATTAAATGTTAAAAAAAAGCAAAAAATAAACAAAAAAAAAAAGTCGTAAGAAAATAAAAAAAAAATTGTACAAAAAAAGTTGAATTGAAGGGTGTAGTAGGAATCGAACTCGCGCCTTAGAGAAAAAAGAAGTTTTTCTGACATGCCGTTTAGACAACTGAGCTACTAAGGTCATGTGGAATCATCGTTAATAGAATAAAATAAGCAGTTCTCGTTTAATAGGGATTCGTTTGGTTTTTATTTAAATGACTAATCTTTGAATTGGTTTGTTGTACGTGTATAAAAGGTGAAGAGGTGAAAGAAAATTATTTCAACAGATGGATGTATTTGTTATGCGTAAAATTTAAATACATATAAAAACAAAGGGATTTTACGGAAAAAATTAGAGGTAGTCCTGGTTTATCATTTATCAACCAAGTTACAATCAAGTCCTTATCATGTATGGGGTCTTCGGAAAACCCATTTCAACACACAGGCGGACAGACGGACATCGTTAAATCAATTTCGCTCTTCATAAGGACCCAGAATATATATACTTTATAGGGTCTAAGATCAATATTTTAGAAATTACAAACGGAATGACAAACTTATATATGTATACCCTTCCACCTGCGGTGAAGGGTATAAAAATACATGTAAAGCAATAACAAGTTATTTGAGTTTTTATTGTTTTGCACGTGTTCTTGTTTAAAAATTGATTTATTGTCACGTGTAGCCGTCAAGTAAAAATTTCACCAACTCTGCCTGATGTCATATGACATCACTGGCCAGGAATAAGTTAATAGAAATAGGGTAAATTTATAATAAAAAATGAAACATCGAATTAATTATAAATAACTTATCATCGCTCAGACGGGATTTTTAGAAATTTCTACGGGAAGGGGACAAAAAAAAGAGAGTCTCCTCCGTGGTCAAAATGGCGATCAAAGGTGCAAACGTCTGTCACTTCGCCTTCATAATTTCCTTTGACTAGAAACCAGTAATTTTATATGCCTATTTCTTGGGATATGGGTTAACACAGGGCAAAAGTGTCCCCCTGACGATCTGCTAGAATCCTGAAATTTAAAATGTTTTTTTTTTTAATTTTCGCCAGGGACGTGGAAAAAATGTAGGTTCAACGTGGATTGCCCAAACCGATTTGGCTAAAGGATAAGGAATTGGGGAACGAGTGAAATTGAAACACTGCACAAGGAGAATAAAATGGAATAGAACGGGGAACGAGTGGAATTTAAGCACTAGACAAAGGGAACGAAATATAATGAAATGGGGAATAAGTAGACTTAAAACACTAGACTTGGTGAACGAATTGTAATGAAACTGGGAACGAGTGGAATTAAAACACTAGA
Organism: Eustalomyia histrio; assembly: GCA_949748255.1. Taxonomy (NCBI): domain Eukaryota; kingdom Metazoa; phylum Arthropoda; class Insecta; order Diptera; family Anthomyiidae; genus Eustalomyia; species Eustalomyia histrio. The sequence goes on from OX456527.1 coordinate 10,921,908, forward strand.
CAAAGGGAACGAAATAGAATGAAATGGGAAATAAGTAGACTTAAAACACTAGACTTGGTGAACGAGGGTGGTTAAATTTCAAGGGCCGATGTTGATTTTGAATAAAACACAAACTATTTAGGAAATTATTGTCATTTCTTTTTATTATGATAATATGGTATGGTTCAATTATGTATGAAACAAAATATCGGCCAAATGGCCGCCGCGACCTCGGCGGCACACCTCCATCCGATGGTCCAAATTTTCGATGACGCTAAGGCATAATTGAGGTTCTATGCCGTTAATGTGCCGAATTATCTCATCCTTTAGCTCTTGAATTGTTGCTGGCTTATCGACGTACACCTTTTCTTTCAAATAACCCCAAAGAAAGAAGTCCAACGGTATCAAATCACATGATCTTGGCGGCCAATAGACATAAACGCCCATTTTTATAATAAGCCTGAATAACTTTAACGCGTTGCTCGATTGTGTATCTTTCCATGGTTCAAATTGAGTAGTCTGAAACTGATAAATGTCAAATGAAATGCAGAAAAAAACTTGACGTTTAGGTGTGGTTCACATTCAACATCGGCCCTTAAAATTTAACCACCCTTTACAAATAATAGGACGGGGAATGGGTGAAATTAAACCAGTTAACACAGAGAACGAAGCAGAGTGGCTTAAAAACAGAAACTCAAACTTTGTATCCCTAGGAGTATGGAACGATTCTCTAAAAAATACACTTTATAGAATTTTCGACAGGAAGGTGAAAAAAGTGTGGTTTAAAATGAGAAAACACTCCTTCCTAGCGGCCTGTCGAAACTGCTTTAGCTAGAAGGCTGAAATTAAAAACCTTTGCTTCTGAAGTAAAGGCTAATGTCGTGAGAATTGTGGTCAGAAAGGGAGTCCTAATGGGGCAACGTCGTTCCCTTAACGGCCCGTCGAAACCGCTTTGGCTAGAAACCTGAATTCTAATATGTGTGTTACTTGGGATATGTACTAATTTACCGAAGATTTAATCTTTGCGATTTCCAATAAAAACGTGGTAAAGATGTGGTTAAAAGAAAAAACTTTCTTCTTTAATCACCCAGCCTACACCGCCGGAGCAAGGAACTTGATTTTGGCAATAAGATTCCTACGCCGGCGTAATCATACTCCAAGTAAAGTCACCCCTTTAACGACCATCCCAAACCCCTTAGGCTAGAAATCTGAAATTAAATAAGTAAAGAGGTAATTTTTATATTTTCTATAAAAACATGTGGAAAATAGTGTTAAAAAGGAAAAAAAATGCGTCCTCAATCACCCATCCCAAACCGCTGGAGGTAAAATTTTGAAAATTGGCATGCAGACTGCTAATCCCGTGAAGGCATCCACAAAGGTTTTAAAAATTATAACGAAGAAGAGCAAATGAAAGAAGGGTCTGATTTTCAAAGTCCTTTTCAAACAACTTCTGCCAAAAATCTGAAATTTAAAATATGTTTTTTGGGAGGCAGGGGATAATTTGAAAAAGCATCCCCATAATCACCCAGCCCAACCGCCGGTGCAAGAAACTTGAAATTTGGCATGTAGATTCCTCCTCTAACATAGACATCCAATAACGAGGATTTTATTAATGTCTTGCCAAAAAGTCTCACATTTAAAATGAGTGTCACCTGAGATATAGACTGATTCACGGAAGAAATCATTTCTTTGAAATTGCAGTTAAAAAGTGGTACACTAAAAAAAAAAGACATGAACTAAAATGTAATCAAAAATTTTCTTTCAAAATAGTTTATAAATTGTCCCCAATTTAAGTAAAATTTTATAAAAACTTAGAAAGATTTTCTTAAAAAGAATAAAAATTCCTCAGTTTGAGGAAAAACGAAATATATTTGAGGAAAAACGAAATTTATTTAGTTCATATTTTTTCTAAGTAATATTTCTTGATTTAAGGAAAAAAAAAACAAGTCAATTAAATAAACATTTATTAATTTTTAGAAAACACATCTTAATTTTAAGAAAATTGCATACTAAAATGTAATAAAATTAAGTTTAGTTAAAAAAAAAATTAGGATATAATTTACTCCCATTCAGTTCAAAAAATGTGTATAACTTAAATCGAGAAAGTACTTGAACTTAATGTGTGTTCATTTTTTGTAGTAAAATTAACAAAATTTTAGAAAGCCATTTCCAAGTTCAGTTTTGATGAATTGTTTTCTAAAAATAAGTTCAGACAATTAAAAACAAAAAGTAATAAATTTTTTCCTATGTAATAATAAAAATTTACTTAATTTTAAAAATTGATGCACACTTTCTAAGGAAATTTTTTTTTTCAAGTAAAAGTTTTCTTATTTTTAAAAAATAATAAAATTTGGTATAGGATTTTTTTTTGTTGGAAAACGTTTAAATTTTTTATTCCAAAAAAAAAAAACAATCAGTTAAAAACAAACCAGTTAGTTTTCCTAATTTTCAAGAAAATATATTATTAAATAAAAGAAATTAAAGTAACCATTTAAAAAAGTTATCGTGCATGATTGTAATTTTTGGTTCGTGATGGTGCGTGAGTCAAAAATCTCTCACGTGTCCATCTCTAATCTTAACAGTCTTAAATATTGAAATTAAAGTAGCTTAAAATATATTTAAAAATTTTGTTAGCAAAGGGTAAAAAATTTCGAATTTGCTCTTTTATGTAAGAAATTTGTTTGTTGACTACAATACAAAATATTGCAGGCACATTTTATAAATTACCGCATATTGGCTTTCCTATAATTGACATAGCACTTATTAAACTTTATATTTATCGAACTTAATAATAAATAAATAATTAAAAAGCTAAAAATGTCACAATATTAACTTATGACATTTTTCCATTTTCCAATAATAACAAGAAATGTAACTGTGATATTTTGTATTTTTGCAACAATTTCCTTAAATTAGTTAATTTAAGAAGACAAAGGACCCCCAGTATTCCTTAGCCATAGATGCCGTGTGTCACGTAGGTCGTCTCTTTTTGTAGTTCTCTCAAGCAGAACCGTTAATTAACTACGAAAAGGATCTGACTTTGTAACAATTTATTACGTTTCAGAATATCCTGCAGTATATTTTTTAAATTTAATTACCTTTTTGCTAATGAAATTTAATTTATATTTTAAATACATGAGTTTAGTATAATTCAATTTAATTTTAAGACAAAATTGTGTAACAAAAAGCTTGTTAAGTGTAGTGTCCTCACAAAGCGGAAGTCTTCCGAAAGTGGGAAAATACTTACTCAATGAGTGTAAAGTACCTTTACCATAGAAGCAGAATAAGTATAATTTCCACTTAAAAGTAGCGCTATTTAACTTGATGTTAAAAAATATTTACTTATTTTTAGGGAGTTAAGTCCTAGTTTTTAGTAAAAAAAATTATCTAATGAACTTAAATAAAATAAAATTTTTCTTAAAACCATGAACTAATTTGGAGGAAATTTTACTGTTTTCTAATAAAAATTTACTTCTCAGTAGTAAAGTTTTTCTATAATTTAGAAATTTTTGCCAAATTTTAAGTAAAATTTGTTTCTTAATTTCAAGGAAAATTTTTTTATATACTGGTAAAAAGTGTCTTTGGCGCCTTTTTCATTTCAATTTTTCCTCTAAATAAGTTAATTTTTCTAAATTCAAGTTAATTTTTTTAGTGTAAAAAAACAGGCTTAGACGTACCTACTTGTAGGACCTTTTGTGAATTTATTTGTAACCTTGAGCATCCTAAAATAAATATAAAGCAAAATAAAAAATTTCATAGAAGAACAGTTTACAATATAACATCACCCAGTTAAAAATAATTTTAAAATCAGATGCCATAATATACTGAAATTGGTTCTGTAGAATTGGATCAAATAAAATTATACTATACTTTGATTAAATTATATCAGAGTTTTGGTCTCTTCTAATTATACTCAATTTGTACAATCTTACAGAAATATATATAATTTGATATTGCCAAATATATTTACAAGTTGAGTCATATAAGTAATATTAAATAAGTTAAAGCTATAATCTTCTACTATATATGATACATACATAATTATATTAAATTGTATCGGTCGATATCATACTATATAAATTCATTTTTAACCGGTCATCTACAAAATTAAAAACTTATCCTTTCAAAGGAATAGTTTTTACGAGGATATTGAGAAGATTAAAAGATAAACTACAGTGTTTTTTTTCATTTAAAAAAAATCTGTACACTCTCTTTTTACACCAAAAAAAATAGTTGTTAATTACTAATTTTATTAATATCTATAGTTGAAATATTCCTCACTATGAGCTATGACTTCTAGCATTTGAAAAACATCCTCACCGAAACATAAAAAAAAATACCTGATCCTTTTTCCATTCCGTGGAAGAAAAAATAAAGGGAAACATATCCGTTGTGAAATTCTTGCAAATTTTTATTCTCTTAATTTTTGTTCTATTTTATCTTTGTTGATTTTTTTTAGTTTAATACACAAATAGTAATTTTAAAATCAACTTTAAAAAAGTTAACTGAAATTTTAGTTATTTTAACTACACCAACGGTTAAAAATTATTTTAAATGAAATTGCACTGTAGACATATTTAATCGCAATTGCAGTTAATTTTATCGACATAATTGTCTGAGAGTGTACGAAGGTAAACAATACTAATCTTCAAATACAGTACACGATGACCTGATATTTGATATACACACAAATATTTTGTTGTGTGTATTTACTAAACTGCATTCTAGTTTTGTTTTTTTTTTTATTGCATCTTCTTCAAATGGTGGTTGTTGTTGCTTATTATCTTAAAGCATACCTATTTTTGAAGCATTAAATTTTCACATTTCAGTTTTGGTAATTGTCCTTGTTCTCTTTGTCGGCAAGATCAGTATCGTAGGCAATATTGAACTCGACAGTTGAACGTCAAGCGTTGAGCGTACAATTGAAGTTGGTTTATCGGTATTAGCGTAATAAACCAGCTAAACTAAATAAATTACTTTGAACAATTTTAATTTTTTATCTACAAGTGAAATTACTTTACTGCAGCGAAACAACTAATAAATATTATGGCATTTTAGAAAAAATATTTTTTAAGTGGTTTTGAATAAAAAATTTAACTACAGTTTTTGAAAAAAAAAAATTGCAAAATGTTATCTTTAAAAGCTTCTTTGTTATTATTACTTTCCGGTAAGTTAATATAAAATATTAATTAATGGTTGATTAAGCTGCTTAATTTATTTATACAACCCAAAAAAATTCATAGGATCTACTGAAAATTACAGTTAAAACAAAGGTATATGCAGTTAAATAGGTCACAAAATAACTAACAATGCCGTTTCAAAATATCAGTTAAATTTTAATGTTTTTTAGTGTACAAAGAAAATTATACTAGTAAAATTAACTAAAATTTTAGTTTTTTAAACTACAAGAACAGTAAAAAATAACTGCAATGTAAGTCAACTTAAAATAAAATTGAACTGTACATTTTAATTAAAAATTTTAACATTTTATTTTATTTCGATTGAAAAACACTATTGTTAGTAATTCTCATTAAGTTTACAGTTTCATTTACATAAATATTTAATTTTGTTTTTAATTTTATCATATTGATGAAACATGAAAATTCTTCATAAAGAAACTTCCTCATAAATAAGATAAAGCTTCTTCATAAGTAAAGGGTGGTTAAATTTTAAGGGCCGATGTTGATTTTGAATAAAATACAAATTATTTAAGAAATTATTGTCATTTCTTTTTATTATGATAATATGGTATGGTTCAATTATGTATGGAACAAAATATCGGCCAAATGGCCGCCGCGACCTTGGCGGCACACCTCCATCCGATGGTCCGAATTTTCGATGACGCATAATTGAGGTTCTATGCTGTTAATGTGCCGAATTTTCTCATCCTTTAGCTTTTGAATTGTTGCTGGATTATCGACGTCCACCTTTTCTTTCAAATAACCCCAAAGAAAGAAGTCCAACACATGATCTTGGCGGCCAATTGACATCGCCACCACGTGAAATAATACGGCCATTGAATTTGTCGCGCAAAAGAGCCATTGTTTCGTTAGTTGTGTGGCAAGTGGCACCGTCCTGTTAAAACAACATATCGTCCAGGGTCATATCCTCAATTCCTGGCCACAATAAGTTCGTTATCATCTCGCGATAGCGAACACCATTCACGGTAAATGCTTGGCCGACCTCATGACACACTATCGCGAACAACAGCAATGTTTTCCGCAGAGCAAACTGGGCGAGTATTAACGATCGAAGATCTTATAGTGGTTACATTTTGTTTTTTAGATTATATTAACGATCGAAGATCTTATAGTGGTTATGTTTTGTTTTTTGGAGGAAGTCCTATTGCTTGGGAATCTAAAAAACAAAATGTCGTTTCTCTGAGTTCTATGGAGGCGGAGTATATAGCTATGTGCCAAGGAACAAAAGAAGTTATATTTCAAAGAAGTCTTTTGCAAGAAATGAGTTTTATTAAAGGCGCTGATGCTGCAACTACTTTATATTGTGACAATCAGGGTGCACAATTTTTGGTGAAGAATGCCACGGTTCATAAACGTAGCAAACACATTGATATACGTTTTCATTATATTCGTGATAAATTCCTTGATGGTGATATTGATATCAAATATGTGGCTTCTTCAGATAATGCAGCTGATATTTTAACAAAATTTCTTACTAAAGAAAAACATATAAATTGTTGCAAATTGTTAAATATTTATTTTTAATTGTAAAAATATTTGAATATTGTTTAATGTAAAGGTATTTGAATTAAGGCGGAGATTGTTGGAAACTCTTTTGTGAAATAATTCAAATACCTACTGTGCATGAAACAAAAATTGTAAAAACATAGTTAGCTTTTATGATTTAGTCTTCTATGAAAAAATATTTTTAAGTTAGTTCAAAATAAAAACTCACTGCGTTAATTTCTCTACAACAGCGAGCATGCACAGGTGTTTTCACAGACCCGGTTTGCGAAAATTTGCCCACAATTCTCCCGATTGTGGACACATTTGGTCGATTATGCTTACCAAAAAAATCACGAAGTGCACGAAATGCATTTTAATTTGAACTCCTATTTTCATAATAAGCCTGAATAACTTTAACGCGTTGCTCGATTGTGTTTCTTTCCATGGTTCAAATTGAGTTAGTCTGAAATTGAGAAATGTCAAATGAAATGCAGAAAAAAACTTTATAAGGAAATTTCTTTATAAATATGAAGAAGTATTTAAAAAATCTTACTTCATATTTTTTAAAAATTCGACATCAAAAAAGATGCATTTATGAGAAAATATGCAACAACATATTGATGCCGTTTTGTTGCAAATTCTTTGATCCATAAAAGTATTTGGACAAAATAGTGCTTGGGCATGCATTAGCATGCATACATGGCGCTGTTTTGCCAATAATATGCATCAATGTATCCTGTACATCTCCGATTTTTGCAAAATAAAATTACATTGTATCTCACAAGAAAATTGCATCACTCTGGCAAAAAATATGCACGTCCAAAAATTGTTTATATCTCTAACTTGGTATCTATACGAAACATTAAATGCCTGATTATTTGCAAGCTGATTTTTACTATTTTTTACTACATAGTATTTTTTCTTCAATTCATTTTTGACGGGAAATTTGCGAATTTCTTTTAATTCAGTTTTTTTATTAACTACTTTTAATATAATTTTCTTTCATTTCACTTGCAAGAAATAAGGTACTTTTGTACTTTCTTAATTTAATATTTTCTGTAGTAGAAATAAAAACAAATAGTTTACACTGTTTTAGTGTTTGTAACACTGAAATTCCAAGAAATTTTGTCGAAGTTGAAAATCATAAATATCTGATTAAAATTTGGGTTGTAAATGTTATTTGGGACAATAAGTCATGGCTCCAAATTGAAAGAAAATTAAACTGAGACCTTCCCGATATTTGCTTCAGTATTCATTTCATTTACATTTTTCTATGTTTCTATATTTTTTGCGCTGACCGGAATTTGAACCGCTTTCCGCGATACAATCCCTATTGTACATGGTGTTGATACCCTACACCAAGTAAAATAGGCATCTAGCGGCATGCTGCAATTTAGTTTTTTGTTGCAATTTTTAATTTTAATAATTTGTTTTCTTTCATTTAATTGTATTTCAGTGATAATTGTTTTCTTGCCAAAAACATACGGACAGTTAAATAATTCTATATACACTGACCCTGAACTCAGCTTTCCTAAATTATTACAAGCAGTCTTTCAGGCAGGATTCATGAACGAAAAAAATTTTACGAAATCATCAAAAAGTTATTTGGAAAATATAAATACAAATGACAGGAATACTTCAGGTAAGTTCAAAAGTAAAATGGAACTTTTTATGGTCTGTAGAAACGAATAAGATATTATTTAAAAACGAAAACGGATTATTTGGAACGATATCTCGAAAGAGATCGTTAAATTTTCAAAATAATGCACTTAAAATAAGATGTCAGTAAAAAAAATGTGTTACAATTTATTTTAAATTGATTTAACTGATTTTTAACAATTTTTTCCACAAATAGTTTAATTTTCTTTAAGTGTTATAATAAAATTTGTAGTATTAATTATTATTTCACAATTCATTGTTAAAATATTATATTTGCATGTCTCTGCTATTACCCGGTAAATGTCACTACGGCTAGAACTGCCCGTCTTAATTATAGAAAATGGGCAATAACTTAAAAACTAAGGGATATCGAGCAAAATGGACGATATTTCTTTCACCGATTACCAGGAAATTTCTCCTTATTTACTGAAACTTAAAAAAAAAAAACACATTATTTATGAATCTAAGGTTTGACTCTAACGGAAATCTCCGAAAATATCCTAATTGTAATTTTTTCAGAAAACAAATCAAATGTGTAAAGGACAAAGTGCTAAAAAATTGATCCTGTGCCAATGTTTAAGAAAATTTTGTTTATTGAAATTAAATGATATCATTATTCAGTTAAAGTTAAATTGAAATAAACGAGGGCGGATCAATAAGTCCGTGACTTTTCGAACTTCCCTGCTTGTTTTATGAAATGCAACACTGCTCCAATCAAGTACAACCTGTTAATAGACTACTGTCAATTTGAGCAAGTTCCGCCATTTACTTGGCGTTTAACTGCTGTTCAAAATATACAACCCCGTGGATTTTTTAAAAATGGAAAAAAATTAATTTCGAGTGCTCATTAAACATTATTTTTGGGAAAAAAAAAACACTCAATCAAACCAAGGAAAAACTTGATAAATACCACGGGGACTCTACACCATCGATTTCATTGGTAATGGTGGTTTACTGACTATCGTTGTGGTCGCACAAGTACAAATGTCGAAAAATTTACGATATGGTGTTGGCTGATCGAAGATTTTTTTGCAAAAAAAAAACTATTTCATTCAAAAAGTCACGAACTTATTAATTCAACCTCGTATAATGTTTTTATTTGCAAACAATGCGTAGTTTTTACTTATTAAAACTTGAGTAAAGAAATTTTTTGTATTTGATTCCCGAATGTTTAAACCAGTCCGAAATTTGATAACCCCATATATCAACTGACGGTATTCAATATTAAAAACTTGTACTTGATTTTTTCTTGTTTTTGCAATTTTTACTTTATATTTCTAATTTTTACCTTGTCTTTTTCTTAATTATATTTCAGAAGTAACTATTTTTCTACCATCAGTAAATGGAATTTCATATTATTTTACAATCAGTGAACAATTATATCAAGAGGCCTTTTCTAGAGAATACACAATTAAAAATTTTATGGAATGGACAGAACATTATTTAAAATATAAAAATAATAATCATAATCATAATAATAATAATAATAACAATAATAATAATGAAAATAATAAAAATAATAAAAATTATAATAATAAGGAGATTGATGATGCTATGGAAATTTTTAAAGGTAAGTTTAACAATCAAATGGACTGGAGAAATAATAATGCAATATGTTTTAGTTAATCCTTGGACTTACACATTGGTCTCACCACCAGCCCTTTTTTGATTTTTATTGTACTGTAATTATAATCATTATTTAGTTAGGGACTTGAAACTTTTGGTCAAAGCTTCTAAATAATTTAATCCTTAATTCGATTTTCAATTTTGATTGACATATGGCATGATAGAATTCTCAAATTAAAAATTTTCAATGGAATGAATTCTTAGTTGGTCATAATCGATTTAATTTTTATAGACTTTATTCGTTTGTAATCGTACGAATTTAATCGTTGGGAATCCATATTTAATCGATTTTATTTCATTCGATTGAGTAATTTCGAAATGACATTCGTCGTTCTTCATGCAAATTTAAAATATAGGGTCCGCCATCTAACATTTTTTTTCAACTAGTGCTTATTTCGTGAATGGTAAACACTTAGCTCATGACTGATTTGACAGATAATTAGTTTTATCCTTCCGCTGAACGAATATGGTTGTGTATACGCTTGAACAACGCTGGGAAATATTGCGACATTACTTTGAAAATCATGGTAATGTTGCAGAATGTCATCTTTTCAATGTCATCTTTTCAGATAAAGCTCATTTTTATCTTGGCGGGTATGTAAACAAGCAAATATGTCGCATTTGGGGCACAGAAAACCCGCACGCATACATTGAAAAGCCGAAGCACCCAAAACGAGTAACTGTTTGGTGCGGATTTTGGTCCAGAGGCATAATTGGGCCATTTTTCTTCGAAAATGAGCAAGGAGAGGCCGTTACAGTCAATGGCGATCGTTATCGGGCCATGTTGAACGAATTTTTGTTCACAAAAATTGAAGAGGAGGATATTGGCAACATTTGGTTTCAATAGGACGGCGCTACGTGCCACACAGCCGAAGCTACACTCGATGTTTTGCGCCCTGTTTTTGAAGATCGCATTATCAGCCGCAGAACTGATGTCGTTTGGCCGTGGCAGCCATTTGAATGAAATTATTTTCCATTATTTCAAAAAAAAAAAAAAGTTATTTGGCGGATCCTATATTGAAAAATAACTACGTTATTAGCTTTAGTTAAAGAAAATCAAAGTTTTTATTTTACAAATACATACAAGAAAACCAAAATTAAAAACAATTAAAAATTGAAAATCACTAAAATCAAAAAAAAAAAAAATCACCATCAACAAAAACATCGCTGAAACGAAAATTGCAAAAAATAGGTAAAATAAAGAGTCCTCAAACTAAAAAAAAATAAAAAATTGCTCAAATTGAAAAAAAAAATTAAAAAAATTAAAAAATCCGTAAAATTGAACAAATTAATCGAAACCAAAATGAAAAAAAATCGCTTAAATTTAAAAAAGCCAAAATTAACATATTACTTTATACAATACGAAAACCAAAATTCAAAAAAACTCTCATAATCACAAAAATTTAAAATAATCGCTTAAAATTACAAAAAGTTGGTGATGCCGAAAAAAATCTGGAATTTAGAAAAATCGTCAAAGTTGAAAATATTGCTAATATTAAAAAAAAAAAAATATAACAAAATTAAAAAAAAAAAGACGCCTATATTAAAAAAAAAATATCTCTTAAACTAAAGTGCTAAAGAAAAAAATTTGCACCACAGGTCTCAAGTTACGAGTTACTTGGCTAGATTTTTAGATCGCGTTTATCAAGAAAACTGTTCATTGCGGTGATAGAGAGAGAGAGAGAGAAAACTATATTTAGCGATATTCAATATTTATATTTTATATTTTTTTTTTTAAATATGAGCGATTTTAGCCCAATTTTGTCTATTTTTTCTTTTTAATTTTCCCAATTTTTTAAATCTTGCTGGTTTGTTTTATGATTTTGTCGATTTTGTCGTTGTTTTAAATTAAGGCGTTTTTTCTTCAATTTCAAATGTTTTTTTTTTTCAATTTAAACTTTTTTTAGATTTTGGCGTTTTTTTAATTTGAGCGATTTTTTTAGTTTCTAAAATTTTTTATAATTGTTTCCTATTTTTTATTTATTTCTAATTTGGTGTTTTGTTTTAAATTAAGGAGTTTTTCTTCAATTTCAATAATTTTTTTTCCAATTAATTTTTTTTTTCAATTTGAGCGATTTTTCAAATTTTGGAGATTATTACTAATTTTTGAGATTTTTTTATTTGTTTTTACTTTTGGCGATTTTTTTTTACTTTTGGCGATTTTTCTCAAATTTGGCGAATTTAATAATTAATTGCTTTTTGTTTTCTTCTTCTTGTATTTGTAAGAAATCGTTAAATTTACTGTAATCAAATAACAAAATTGTTAATTTTATAATAAAAATTAAATGTCATTCCCAAATTGATCACATGTTAAAAAAAAAAAAGAAAAAGATTGAATTCCCAGTTTTAATTCTAACCGAGCACTAGCAACGAAGGCTATCGGCTCGTTGAAATGTAAACTTACCAGAGAGCCTTTGGTGGCAATCGAATCCACTGATAAACTAGCATGCTTCTAACCGGTGTAAATTGTAAATCGAAAGGTTAAGAAATCGAATGAATTCCTAATGATTGAATTCAATAATTGATAAAATCTAATGAGATAATTTAATTAAATTCCTTAGACGTGAATTCTATCGAATGAATTCTCTGCAAATGTTTAATAAGGAAATCATTGAATTAATAAGTAAATAGAATTCGAATTTTAAGGGAATTCATTTACTGCTTAAAATTTCATTAGCCATTGATGAGTGCAAAAGACAAGACTGAAAAACTCGTTTATGGATAGTTTTAAGGATAATACTTTGGTGGTCTGACTACACCCACCTAACACATCGGTTTATAGGTTCCCGGTATAATGAAGAAACACACAACTTTTTTTGATCAAATTTAAGCTGTGGTGTTTTCGGAAGTACAGGGTGGCGCAAAAATAACCTTCCGATGTTTTTTGGCTGTAATTTAAAAAAAAATGAAAAACTTTGATTCTTCTTGTGGATTATTTTTATTTGGTCTTTTAATTTTTTTTACATCAAGTCGAGAATATGATGTCATGTAAATGGCCGCCGCCACAGTTGATCATTTGAGGCCTTTCTATGGCATTTTCCATCACTTTGGCCAAAACTTCCGGCGACAGGTTCTTACATTTTTGACGGATATTGTCGTTAAGAGCTGCAAGAGTCTGAGGCTTGTTGACATAAACTCGCGACTTCAAAAAGCCCCACAAAATCATCTTCATTATTGCTCAAATAAATAGTCACCAATATTTCGCGTTCTGGAGCAGTGTAGCGTAACATTGTTTATAAACGTGTATTTCGCATGTGTTTACTACACAAATGTCAAAACAGAACTGACATTAGGGGCCAATCGCAAAATTTATAGCATTTTCTGATAGGAGGATTACTTTTGCGCCACCTTGTACGCTATTAACTATTTGTGCTTATTAAAAAATTAAATAATTTTCTTGTGAATGTCTTTACAACTTATACGACTTTTTAGAACAAAATATATCAATTTGATTTTTTTTTAATCATTTTGATTCGACCATTGATTTCTTAATAATTGTTGTGGGTTTATTGAAGCTTTTCTATGCACTATGTGCATAGAAAGAGGACTACCGTACACGAGTTATCAAAATGTTAATTATTCACTGATACATAAAATTTATAAATTTTCATGCGAATTGACTGAAAAGTGAATTATCTTTTTTAAATTCTGCTAATAACCCACCACCCATATATATATTATAAAAGTCTTAAATTTTAAAAATATATATTTTTTTTCTATTACAGCCATACAAAAAGCAAAACGAGCCCAAGCTTCTGAACAAACAAAGTGGTTTCTTCGCATATGTGGGGTATTAGCTTTTTACTTCTTAATTCAACATGTAAAGAAGTTTCCTCCAAATCCGAGGTGTGTTAGACCAAGAGAAGCACCAGCACCAGCACCAACACTGACACCATCACCATCTTATAGTGAATTTGCTCCGCCTAGTTATGATAGTGCAATGGAAATGCAATGCGTTGTAATAGAGATTCCGGAGGAACAAAGTTCTCCCAAGGATGATAACACTAATCAAGAGGATGATAAATCAACAAAAAATGTGATTCAAAACTTATAAAGTTAATACAACTGAAGATTAAAAAAAAAAAAAACAATCAAAACCATTCAAATTGTGGATGGTATACACTCAAAGACATAGCTTTATCTTATCTTATGAAATGTTTCATAGATTTTTCGTCCAATGTAACGTTTCATAATATTTACGGAAAAATTCACAAAAAGCACAAAATTTCATAATATTTATGAATTTTTTTATATTATTATATAAGTTAGGATTTAATAAGGAAGGATTTCATACTTTTCATAAGGAATGACGGCCATACAGCCAGTTATACTGTGATTACTATTCGTGTTATATATGAAATGCTTCCATTCGCTAATACAATGTTTATAAATAAAAAAAAAAAAATAATTATTAAAGGTGTTCATGTCATAAACAGCAAAATAGTTAAAAATTGATATACGAGGGTCATACAATTCGTACTTAGTCTAACAATAAAAAACAAGAGTTAGATTTTTAAAATAATGTTTCCATATCATCTTCTAAAACTTCAATAGATTTTTTTTTTTTAGATTTTGGAACAGATAAAACTGAAGTGCACTTTATCGGGCGTTGCTCAAACCAAAAAAAAATATGACCCCCTCTCGAATGTTTTTCTATCTTCCACTTTTAAGGACGGGGACTGTGGGGCTCTCCAGGCCACAATAACCGGTAAGCGTAGTGTGGGTACTCAAATTGAGTTTCCTTAGGTTATCAAAAACGCATTTTGTTTCATGTAGCTCCCCCTCAAGATCCATTTAAGACCCCTTTGGGGAGATTTCCCCAAAAAATTCAAAATTTTTTAGATAAAATCGGCCCATTTTTCAAAAATATTTTTGACTGCGGCGCCTTTACATCAAAAATGCATTTTGTTTTATGATCCGTGGTTTTTTGGTTTCTCTAGATCCATTTAAGACCCCTTAGGGGCAGTTTCCTAATAGAATTAAAATTCTTTGGAAAAAGTCGCGCGATTTTTTGGAAAAAAAAATTCTCCCTGCGGCGCTTTTAGATCCATTCAACACCCCCTGAAAAAAGGGGCTGATTTCCCAAAAGTTATTAAAAAATTAAAAAAAAATCGCGTGAAATCGTCCCCTTGTTTACAATCAAGCGATTTTCTAAAACATATCTATTTTTTGGGGTGGGAGCCGAAGTTAGAAATAACATTTTTTGTAATCCTGCGGAAATTTCTTTTCATTTGAGTACCCACACTTATATGCTATTATGCGTACCGGGTTTTGGTTACCAAAAAATGGAAAATAAATAAAAGTTATATTTTTTTATTTCAGAGGTGGTCATATAATATATTATGTTTTTTTCTTTTTTTGTGGGACCCCAAAGGGGTCTTAAACGTATCTAAAGTCAGCCACATACCATGCATCATGAAACAAAATTAATTTTTCAGATCCTGAGGAAAATTCCTTACATTTGGATATCCACACTTATATGTTACTACGCGTACCGGGTTTTGGAAAAAGATAAAAAAAATTTTCTTTTTTATTCCGGAAGGGGTCATGTTTTTTTTCTTTTGGGCAACGCCCGACAAAATGCACTTTTGCAGGGAGCTAAGAAAACTTTTTAATTTGTAAATCTTGATGCAAAATAAAAGTGAATCGATCATTTGTGAAGTCTATGACATTTTATATTTCACGGAATTTTACTCGTTGATCGTCTAATACCATATCATGTACTTTAGCTATGATTTCTGCAGTTTTTGGACGACCACTTCGTGGTTTACTGAAAAAGCACTTTCACCTAACACACCCAGCAAACACAGGGTTTTAACTACTTACCAGCCTATTTAATTACTTTTGTTCGGGATGTCCCGCAAGTAATCTTCTCACTTACAAAAAACACAAGGTAATGGATGGTCATTACCCTTTCGCTTACAAACAGCCAAAAAATAATAAGTACCCATTACTTATTGTACATCGCGAACAAAATTAATTAAGCGAGTAAATAGCCTGGTAAATAGTTGATACAATGTTTTTGCTGGGACATTAATCATATCTTTATGAATTTCTTGTCCCGATAAACCTTTTTATGTAAATCAAGGGTGTCCAAGCCGTATGCTCTTGATGCTCATTTGTTTTTGTAAATGCTCTTAGCTATAGGCTGTGTAGAGCACTCAGCAATAGCAATACGAAATACACAAACAACTTTGCCTTATTATTTTTTTTTGTCGTTCTTCACTGTATACACGCAAGTGCAAAACAACAACACTTTCGTATGCTTTGCTGGAAAACATACGTATGAAATGATATTTTTTTTTCTTTGTATGTATTGTTTTTTACAATAAAAAATATTGAATAAAAATCAGTAATTATTTAAATGTATTGGTGTTTACTCTTCCGTAAGGAACTTTAAGGCAACCCTGATGTAAATACTTAATGACACCACAAATTTCCAATTTTGCCATAATAAAAAAATCAAGAAAATACCTTTTTTGAAGAGCTTTTACTATACGAATAAGTTGTATATTTATACATATGTAGAGTTGATTGTCGCTAATTTTGTTGTTTACGTTGAACATCCATACTACAATGAAAAATACTGATTAAAGCATATTTTTAGTCAAGTTCTTGTCACTTAAACTATTTGGTGCATGTTTGTTAATTGTATTAAGTAATAATTTAGCATTATAAATCAAAAAATAAGATAAGAATTTTTTAAAAATAAATATAAATATCGAGAGACTTTTAACTTAACAGACATTCCACCGAAATCTTTTATTACAAATTATGTGGAAAACTTTTTCAGCATGACGGTGCTTACCGATGGTTTACTGCAGTAACCACGTACCTCAAAAACTAGTACTTTTCAGCAGAGACAAAAAAAAAAGTTTTTTCAAAAACTTGTGACATTTTTTTTAATATTTTTTTTTAATTTAAAATTCATTACTTTTTAATTTTCAAAAAAAAAAAATATTAAAAAAAGTCACAAGTTTATTATAAAACCTTTCTGTCGCTCCTGTAAAGTACTAGTTTTTGAGATACGAGGTTGCTGCATTAAACTCAACATTTAAATTCAAAAGATTCAAATTCTTACAAAAATTAAATCCTTTGGCTCCAGACTATAACAAAATTATCCAATGAAAATGTATAGAAGGGATGAAAAAATTCACTTTTAGGTGAAAGTGAAAACTTTATAATTTTTATTTTTCAATTTCTTTAAGCTTCGTTAAAACTTTAAGTGAATAATGATTGTACACTGGCCATTAGATGCAGTAAAGTTGAAATCGAATCAAATAAAACTTTGATTCCCAACAAAACTTTGGTAATGGGTGCGATATTCTCATGCGTTACCTTGTAATGATAGCTCGTTACCTTTTTCATTATTTGCAAGCATAAAGTAATAAGTTACTGACTATTGATTACGTAATATATAATTTATAAATGTTAAGTAATAATTGAAATCATTTTGAAAATCATTTTTAGATACATTACTTTGTGTTTATTTTGTAAGCAAAAGGGTAATGTATGTTTATTTTGACAACACTAGCGAAAAAACGAAGCGCAACAATTCATATAAGTTTAAAGCAATCAAATACTATATGCGGCGATAGCGCAGTGGGTAGAGTTCTTGCCTGGCAACCAGAGTTCCCTGGTTCGATTCCCATCATGACCACATTATTTTTAATAAAGTTTATACACTCACCAAAAAAAGTCTGTAATGACAACTGAAAATTTTGCTGTTATTACGGGAAATTCTGCTAATTTGAGCCCAGCGGTATTTTTTGCTAATCTTAGCAACACATGTCTGCTGACGTGTAGTACAATGAAATTAGTAGAAATATTAGTAGCCGCTACTAAATTTTAGTAGACTTTTTGTAAAGTGGAATTTAAAATCTGTTTGCTAAAATCAGCAAAAAATATTAGTACAAAGTTTTAGATTTTTTTTATCGAGCATCAAAAATTTTGATATTTTTTAAAAGATGTTTTATACAAAATGAAAAAAATCAAAGTCTTAAAATTTTAAAAATTGTTAAAACATAAACTAATTTATCATTTTGTTTTAATATGGTAATTTCTGTTTTGAAAAATATTTTAGTCAATTTTTTTTTACTTTTAAGGTTAAATTTAATTGTTTTTAGGGCTGATTTTTAGAACTAAAAAACCTTTTTAGTGCTATTTTAAGTGGATGTCCTCTTTTTAGACATGAGTCGGTATCTTCACTTCCGATCCCTTTTTTAATCCTATGTAACATTTTAGGGCAATTTAAGTTTGTATGTATAAGTTTAAATTTTAAGAAATAACATTTCCTTCAATATCGACTTTTTTAAAATTAGTAATTTTTTTTGCTAATTTTAGCAAATCGGTTTTCAAAAATTTGTATATGATTTCTAAAATTTGCAACGAAAGTTTGTAGATATTCTGTAAAAATTCTGTAATTTGTAAAATGTAAATAGCAAAGAGATTTGCTAAATAATATTTTTTTTACTAAAAATCAGTACAAAAACAGTAAAGTGGGATTGAAAACCGTTTACAAATTTTTCTACAAACTTTTTTTTCTGAGTGTAATATTTGTAATAATTTTTATTAATAAAAATTCCTTTTTTTAAAAAATCTAATTTTAGACACATAACTTTTTCCATTCTCGTAACCATATAAGTAACCCCTTACATTATCACCTCTAAAGTAATTGGTATACACATTACTCACATTACGCCTGTAAAATTCATCAGTGAAGTAAGGTGTAAAGTAATCCATGAGCCCCTATGGCTACACATTACTTTACACATTATTTGGTAATGTGTGGTTTTTCTGGGAAAGAAAAACAAAAGCAAGATTACACGAGAATTAAAGAAAAATAAAATAAAAAAACACTAGCATTACAGAAAAAAAATACTTTGTACATGTCCTCGTGTGACCAGTTATGGGATAGGTCCTTCAAGGTTAATTAAATCATCGCTCTCTAAAGGGCAATTAAAAATTTACAAAATTAAAAATTTATATTTCTGTCATTTAAGCCAATTACAGTTAGGCCTTTAAAAAAAGACAAATTACCGCTATCAGTGTTGATGCCAATTTGGACAAATTTTTTGCTGTAACTGTGCGCATCATTTGGGAAGTCACCGTTGTAAATTTTGGCTCGAATGTACAACATGTACGTTGCCTCACATAGAGATGACGTGACATGTGACAATATTTTTTATTTATTCAGTAGGGCCAACTATTAGAAAAATTGTGTCAAAATTTCATGACATTTCAATAATAAGAAAAAAGTTACCGTTATAAAAATGATGCTGCCTTTAAAGTTTGAGAAAAAATGTTTTGCAATGAGTTTCGTGTTTTGAATAAACCTTTTTTTTTGTGAGGAAAAATACCGTCCAAGTCAAAGAATGGATTGATAAACACTAGGTGAATCTTCGTCATCATATTCAATAGTAAAAAGGTGGTATTCCGAATTTAAACGTGGTCGTACGAGCACAAATGATGCAGATCGTCCTGATCGTCCAAATAAGGCAGTTACCGAGGAAAACGTTAGAAAAGTGCATCAGGTTGTATTGGATGATCAAAAGAGTGAGCGAAATTTCATGCATCATAAAGATATCAATAGAGCGAGTTCTGCATATATTACATGATCATTTAAATATGAAAAAGCTTTCTGCTTGATCGATGGGTGCCGTGATTTTTAACAGCTGAACAAAAACTGAAACTTGTTCATGATTCAAAGTTGTTTTGGAGATGTTTACAGTAAATTCAACAGAATTTTTACGTCGATTTATAACAATGAATGAGACGTGGATTCATTATTATACACCGGAGTCTAAGAGACAGTCTAAGGAGTGCGAAGTCCTCAGACTTTCTCGATAAAAAAGATCCATTTGAAATTTTGTACTAATATTAATAATATTTAGTAAATTTTTGGGCTGATTTTATCACACAGATTTTAAATTCCACTTTACAAACATTTTACTAAAATTTAGTAGCGGCAGCTAATTTCTCTACGAATTTCATTGTACTACACGTCAGCAGACTTGTGTTGCTTAAAATACCGCTGGGCTCAAATTAGCAAAATTTCCCGTAACAACTGCAAATTGTTCAGTTGCCATTACAGACATTTTTTGGTGAGTGTAGAAGAAGTTCATTTCACTTAACGGAGATTACGTTGAGGAATAAAATTGATATCAAATCCAAAAAACTTGTTTTTTATTGTAAGGTCACGGAGTTTTCTCAAACAATTACTAATTAATAATATGACTTAAAGGGAAAATATCATATTCACGAAAAGTTTCGTAAATATTATGAAAAACTGCAAAGATTCGGGTTCCATGTAACACTTCATAAATATAATAATTGGTTCTTCGAACAAATTAAAAAACTGTGTAAATAAATATTAAACTGAATTATAAAATAACACGACTATACTTTTAAACACGACTGTACTTTCAAGGAAGTATTTCACAATTTTTTTGTCATTTCTTTCTATCATGTTTATATTTTGTTTGAGAGAGAGAGAGAGAGAGAGAGAAATGATGTATAGAAATACAGCAGGTAGAAAATTTTTCTTTGCTTCCTATATAAACAATGATAAAAATTTATTTTTTACACATTTTGTGTAAAACCCAACATTTCGCCGGCATTTTAAACAATAATCTTTCGTTCTAGTTTCCCAATAAATAAGAATTTAAAACCATAAAAACCTCATTATTTTTATTCCACAAGGTCATTTTTATTCTAGAGGGAAATTTTTCTAAGTAAATTGTACATATTCGCTGCAGGAATATACACACAAAATTTGTGCAACTGCTTTGTTAACGAAATAAATAGTTATTCGTATGCTGATGAGTAGTTAAAAAAGAAGTGGTTACAGATTTGTAAATTAAAATACAAAAAAAATATCACAAAATTTTAAGTAATTACAAATATTTTTTTAAAATGCAAATTCGATTTTTAACAATTTTTTGTTTGAAATGTTTGTTTGAGAACCAGAAAAATATAGAATTATTTTCATTTTGTTGCATGTACATATGGGCAATTCCACCCCCAACCGCACAGTATTCGGATTTGTCATCTCCGATTTTAATGAAATTCGCCACGAATATTATAAATAGGTAGTGTTTATCAAATCATTAACCTTTCGATCCCAAAACATTACGGTTTTCGCAATATGACGTCATGAAAATTGGCAAAAACGTAAAAATATCGAAAAAGTGTCCATACAAAGTCGCCCCTAACTTCTAAACTATACAACCATTGGTACCATTTTAAAGGTGAAAACATTAGCTCCAATATGGCGTCCTACATTTTTTTGTATTAAAAGGTTAAAGGTGAATTTTTTTAAGTTTAATCTTCAAAGACCCATATCTCAAAATCCATTTTTTTTTAATTCTTCAAAAAATATGTTTTAAAAACTAAGGCCTCTCTACATTTCAAGGTGAAGACGCATTTGGATCCTGAGTTATGAAGGAAAACGTGGTCGTTTTCCTTCACTTTTCCCGAGAAAAGTTTAACCTTATCAGTTTAAAAAAAATATACTTTTTTTTAATAAGGTTTGAAAACAATTTTTGTTAACAAATTTGAAAATTAAATAATTAAAAGCCTGTTCATGAGGACTTTTTTTATAATTTTTTTGTTTTCAAATATCAAAATGGCCTTAGAATAGTCCAATAGGCCATTAAACATAATTAAAAGCAATATCGGAATATCGATTATTTTATTAATTTTATTTAGTCATGCTTGACTCCAACCAAATTAAAAAAAATTTGGTAATAGCCCTGCGGTTCAGTTTTAATTTGTAGACAATTGTAGCTTAAATTAAGAGTGGTAATCGAAGAAATGGCCTCAATAATATACATAATAATAGGTACTTACCTATTCACAGTTGTGACAGTCCAACAGTGTCGTACCAAGGGCCCCCTGTTTTAATAAGAAAGACAAATTGTTAAATTTTGTAATTTTTTGTATTTAAGGTTCAGAAATTTTTAGGAATTTAATAGTTTAAAAAAAAATTGCTTAATTGTGGAATATTTTTTTTTTTAAATTGTCATATGGGAAATCTGACTTTATAAGTTTTATACTGTTTAAAAAATATAATATTAATATTAAAAAATTCAATTCACATATCTTTTAGCTTTCATAATCCGACCCCGGACAGAGTTATTAAAATATTATATTTTTATACTTTCCATGATATATGGTGAGGGTATATATAAGTTTGTCATTCAGTTTGTAACATGTCGAAATATAGGTCTAAGACATGGTATATATATTCGTGATTCTTATGCAATTTTAGGACGATTGAGCGATGTCGGTCTGTCCGTCTGTTGAAATGGCGATCATGACTCGAAGACGCAAGCGGTTGTGCTCATTTTGATGCAGATTAATGGACATTCTCCTAAGAAGTTTGGTATAGAAGATGAGCAAAATCGGTCCAGCGGTTAAAAAGTTATGAGTGAAAATGTGAAGGTACCTCTAAATTTTCCATATAAATTGCTGTACAATTTCATATTAGCGAATGGAAAGCAAAATACTTTATCTTGTTTTTTCACCAGTCGCTAAGAATTGAATATTTTAAATTCACCTTAATTATTTTTCACCTCTAAAATTTTTTTCACCACTAAAAATTATTTTTTTCACAACAAACAATTTTTTGATTATATTTTGCATAACTGTGCATACCACCATGGCTTATTCGCGTACACCAACTACTTCAAATATCAAATATATTGGGAATTGGGAGCTGTCCCGTAATAGGTGAAAACAGGACCTAATTTCGTATTTTCGTATAATCACGAGCTAGGTGAAAAGAGGACCGGTTCCTAAAGTACCTACCACGTGATCGGTATAAAAAGTTTCATTCACGTATTTTGTCTGAAAGTACTAGTCCCGTGTTAGGTGAAAACAGTAACAATACCTGCCACATGCTCGGTTTAAAAGCATCTATCACGTGATGAGTTTAAAAGTATGAGTCCTGTGATATGTTCTTTGGGGTTAGTTGTGTGACATGTTCTTTTAGACCCGTCCTGCGGCTTGTCACAGAGGGCAATTGACCCTCTCCTAGGAAAAGCCCATTTTAAAGTGAACGGTCACTTTCAAATAAAAAACTTGTCAGAGAAACATAGTGTGTTGATTTATCATTGCTTTTTATTGGGAAAAACACCGCTCAAGCCAAAGCTTGGCTTGATAAGATTTATTCGGACTCTGCTCCATCGAGACGAATGGCAGAAAAGAGGTTTGCTGACTTTAAACGTGGTCGTCCAAGCCGGACGACGCGGAACGCTCTAGTCGCCCAAAAGAGGTAGTGATACAGGAGAACACAAAAAACTTCACAAAATCGTTTGGGCAGACCATAAAGTGAAGTTGCAGGAAATAGCTGATACCTTGAAGGTATTGAAGGCTTTATTTTGCATAAAGTTTTGTCAATGAGAAAGCTGTTTTCAAAATGTGTGCCAAGTTTGCTCATAGTGCACCAAAAACAACAACGTGTCGATGATTCCAAATGATGGCCAAATTGCATGAATTACACTTTTAATTGCTTGCGCACCCCAAGTATTCAACATATTTGGCTCCCAAAAATTCTTTCCTGTTTTCAGACCTAAAAAATGCTCACTGGAAAGAGATTTGGTTCGAATGAAGAGGTGAGTCCCGAAACAGAGGCCTATTTTGAGGCCAACGATAAATCATTCTATATAAAAGGTATTGATGTGTGAGAAAGGTGTGGGAGTGATTGTATCGATCTTGAAGGTCACTATGTTGATGAATAAAGTTGAATTTTTGTTTTAATTTAATTTGGTTAGCCTATATGTATAATAATATTCAGGGTATTCACTCTTGGTAGTAAACTACCCTTGTAGACCTTGTAGAGGTTGTAGATATAGTAAAAGTACTGCCATTTACTACACCACAACAACAAAATGTATAGAACTAAAATTTACTAGGGTGTGGTTAAAATACAAGACCAAAAGGTATAGTAAATACATGTTGTATATTTACAAGACTAAAACAGCTGATCGTTAAGCCGCCAAAACTATTGTTTGATTTTCTTATTTTTCCTTTTGTGGTTATTATTAAAATAAGTTAAATAATGGATCGAAATAATAAAAAAACCCAACCTAAAACAAAAGCGTGAAAAAATAAGTAATAAAAAAGATGGACCGATAGTGAAATTTAGCAGCTATTGGTTTTTATTATTACAAGTAATACCGTATCTTCACGCCGAGAATCTCTGCAAGTTCTATTTGGTTAATTGCATTTTGCTATAAAAAAATTTATAATTTTATATTTTTCCGTAATTATAGGCATTTTTGTTAACTTCAAAATCTTTTTGATATTTTAAGTTTTCAAATAGATGAAAAACAAAACGAAAATTAGCTGATTGATTAATTTACAATAGCTGTATTTATGCAAGAAGTAAATACACGGAAAAGTCGTTCACGCTTTGTAGTATAAAATCGTTGTAAATATACAAGGGTTGTAAATATACTGCCAAGAGTGAAAACCCTTATTATGTCCTATCAAAAAATATTTATCATATTTTGCATGGACGGGTAGATAAAATATAGAATTGGTTCAAAAATTTATATAGTCGGAAAAATTTTACGAAAATAGCTCTGAAAAATTGGAGGAGCGTAAAATCGAAGGAACCTCTTGGTTTCTATTATACAGATAAAATTGTTTGTAATTTTTTTTTGCAAATTTCACTAACAGTTTTAAACTATTTGTAGGCGTCTACTTTTTAACGAAAAAAAAAATACCAGGTTATTGCTACTCACCTGGACTACAGGTGTGATTTCTGTTAGAACAATTTAACAGGGGTTGAAAACAGTTTTGCCATGTTATCATATTTTCTGCTGGATTTAGCATAGCGAGTTAGGAAATTGCATATTTTTTTAAAAAATTATGCTAAGTGCATACTTTTTCCCAAACGAGATTAATTTTCAGGAAATATTTTACAACTTTTTCAAATTTTTAAACGCTTATGTTGTCAGCTTATTATTGGTTTGACGCATACGCCAAAAAATTCGGTATCGAGAAAAACGATAAAGAAAGTTTACATTCATTCTTTTTTTCTTTCAATCTTCATTATAAATTTCGGCTTATATTTTGATCAAAAATATAAAACTTCATATCAAATTTTGCTTTTGAATTTTACTTTGTTTCAGTACCACATTTTTATGTGCGCCTCTCTCTCTCTCTCTTTTTAAAGTATTTTAAGTTTATCTATTAAGTTTTTTAGCTTTTACAAAAAAATGTATTGTGCTGCATATTAACTTTTGTTTTTGAATTCGACTTTCTTTTTTG
Source organism: Eustalomyia histrio (assembly GCA_949748255.1). Classification (NCBI taxonomy): domain Eukaryota; kingdom Metazoa; phylum Arthropoda; class Insecta; order Diptera; family Anthomyiidae; genus Eustalomyia; species Eustalomyia histrio. Next base: position 10,947,137 of record OX456527.1, read on the forward strand.
CATTTCCACACTTTTATGTGCCAATAAAAGCAGTTATTTCTTTTATTTTGATATGCATTCATTGTTAAGGCTATAAAGTATATTGATTAATTTCTCTATGCAAATTTGCTGCATACACCAAATGCAGCAAATAAATAATGAAGGTTTTTTATATGGAAAATTTTATGTTTATGCCAAACAGTAATGATAGTAGCAGAACAATGCTTATTAAATGTTAAAATTACGGATGTAGAGCGAAGATATTTAGCAACGGGTTTCGAAATGAGATATTCACAAAATATATAATCCATTCTTAGGGTAATTCTTTTTTTCTTAAAACTGCCAGTGGGTCAAACCAATAATAAGCTGACGATGTATTGAAAAATACAGAAAGCGTTTTTCTATCACGAAAATTAAAAAAAAAATTCAATATTTCTTACGTAGCAGATTAATATTTTACTTTTTCGCGATTTATTAGCACATTTTTTGGGTTATTAAGCATATTTCGAATGAAAGCTTCCGGCAACACTGGTTGAGAGAGTTGGCAATTCTCTTATATTTTATGGGGACGTAGGTAAATATTTGTTTGTTTGGATTCATCAAACAACGCAAAATTTGTGCACTGATATTCGTTTGTTTTTTTTTTCTCTTCCTGCTTAATGCACATGAAAAATGGAAATGACAAACAGATATGAGGGAAAACAAAACAAAAATGATTCTATTTTGACAAAAATTTTGTTATTAAGGCTGTTTAACTGAAATACTTATATTGAAACTTATATTGAAATTTGATTTATTTTTGAGTTATTTCAATGAAGACCAAAATTATATGCAAAGAAAAGTTAATCCGACAAATTTATGTTAATAAACTTGGAAATGGCTAACAAAATTTTCGGTTTCGGTATAGCTGAGCCAAGTTTAAGTCACATCCCAAAAACTTGGCCTAAGCCCATCGATTTGTTTATAAAGTATATTAAAATGTTTTTCTCGAACTTTTATTTAAATTGTAGAAAGAAATAGTTTTTTAATTTATAAAAACTACACAATCACAAAAAAAACAAGCAAAATGTAAAGCTTTGTAAAATAATAAATTTTGTATTTATAAAAATGTGTTGTGAAAACAAATTGTTCTAAATTAAGACGTGAAATTCATTGTCGTGAAAACTCCTTTTTTTGTCTGGAGTATAATAATTTTTTCACGTGAAAATATGGGCATTTTGTTTTCACGCAAATTTAATATGTACGAGGGCGGATCAATAAGTCCGTGACTTTCGAACTTCCCTCGTAGTTATATGAAATGCAACACTGCTCCCATTAAGTACCACCTGTTAATAGACTACTGACAAAATTTGAGCTAGTTCCGCCATTTACTTGGCGTTTAACAACCGTTTAAAATACACAACCTCGTGGATTTTTTTAAAAATGGAAAAAAGTGAATTTCATTAAACATTATTTTTTGCGAAAAAAAGCGTCAATCAAACCAAGGAAAAGCTTGACAAATACTATGGGGACTCTGCAACATCGATTTAAATGGTAAAAAAAGTGGTTTACTGACTTGCGTTGTGGTCGCACAAGTACAAATGTCGCTGAATGTTCTGGACGGCCAATTGAGGTCAATACACCCGAAAATGTCGAAAAAATCCACGATATGGTGTTGGCCGATCGAAGAGTAAAAGTGCGTGTGATTGTTGATGGCATGGGCATTTCATATGGCAGTGTGGTTTCGATTTTAAATGATCAGTTAGATTTAAGAAAGCTATCTGCAAGATGGGTGCCGCGTTTGCCCTCAAACTTCACAGGATTGTTTGGAGTTGTTAAACCGCGATTCGAATGAGTTTTTGCGCGTTTTGTAACTTTAGATGAAACATGGATCCATTACAACACTCCGAAGACCAAGCAGCAGTCTAAACAATGGGTTTTTCCGGGCCCGGTGGAAAGAGATTTAGCTCCAACGATGAAATTATTGATCAAGCAACTGCCTATTTGATGGACCTCGAAAATTCCTATTTTTTGGAAGGGATACAAAAATTTTAGAAACTTTGGACTAAGTGTATTGAGCTAAAAGGAGATTATGTTAAAAATTATTTTTTTTTTTTTGTTTGCAAAAAAAACTGTGTTTCATTCAAAAAGTCACGGACTTATTGATCCACCCTCGTATACAATACTATTGTTTTGAGATAAAAAATTGAAATTTTGTATTTGGTATGATAATAAATATTAAAAAAATGAATTTAGCAAGTAAAATTATAATTAATTTCCTATGCTAAATAAACATTTAAATTTATAAACGCATTTTTTTTTTCTGGGCGTCGATAATACATATTTTTTCAACTCATTTTCTTGTCATTTAATTACTTTTTTAATTATCTTAAATTTTTTGAACATATATTGTAGCAGACGTAAATTTTTTTAATTTTATGGCGCAATCCCGCCAATGTCTTTTTTTTGCGATAATTTAATCTGGCAACAAATTGTACCAAATTTTCATATTTTCCAAGATTTGTAATTTTGGTACCTAAAATAGAAAATACTTTCACTGTTCGGTAGTTATTGTTGTTGCTTGATATGACATATCAAGCAAGACTTAGCCATATGGTTATCTCTTTTTTACACATTCATTTAGATTGAATAAGCTAATTTGTCACGTTACTTTACCTATGGCTAAATGAGCCTTCAGTTTTTTCATTTCAATTTTACTACTTGGTCCTTTTTTATGTTAGTCTGCTCGATCAGTATAGTCAACAATCTTTAACTTGCGCGTCTTTCTAGCCAAAAAAAACTCTTTTCTTTTGCCGGTAACAACGTAATGAAATAAATTATAAACACCAGCTAAAACTAAATAAATTTTGAATTTTTTTCTACAAGTTTAAATAGTTTTTTGCAAAACAAAAAGTCATTCAAAACTAATAATAAAAAAAGATTCTTAAGTGTTTTTAAATAAAGTTTCCAAATAAAATGAACAAAAATAATAAAAATATAGGGCTTCGTGGTTTATTAGCAATTTTCGTTTATGGTAAGTTTTGAAAAAAATATGAATTGTTTTTTTAAGATTTCGATAAAAAAAATTCAATATATATAGTGCAATTTTAAAATAATCATACAAAATTTGATCCAAAAAATTGTGGATAGTAAATAGATAAAATTTGTACAGGATAAGATTGATATGAACTATTTTTAAATTGAGAAGGCTTACAATACAGAGCAAAAAAAATTTGCAGCCTGTAGCTTAATTCAATAATTATTTACAAGGATAAACGGACGTATTTGTATTTGTATACATCCCGAAATTATTTGAAAGAGATATGCGGACTAAAAAAATTATTATTTCGTAACATAGAGCGGAAATATTAAAAAAGGTCTGAAAATATTAAAAAAGTTATTTGCTTAAAAATTTCATGAAAATAATCGCCTCCATACCCTTTAAAGAATTTCTGGTTTTTTAAATATATTTATTTCCACCTAAAATTAAAACTTTTTGAATGAAAAAAAAACTAATAAAATTTCAACATAATCTCCTTTTAGCTTAATACACTAAGTCCAACGTTTCACCAATTTTTGTATCCCCTCAAAAAATAGGATTTTTCGAGGTCCATAAAATAGGCATTTGTTTGATCAATAATTTCATAATTGGAGCTAAATCTCTTTCCACCGAGCCATTTCTTTAGGTTTGGAAATAGAAAATAGTCACTGGGGGCTAAATCCGGAGAATATGGCGGATGAGGTAACAATTCGTAGTCCAATTCATGGAATTTTGCCATTGAGACTACACACGTCACACGATTACGTTTGTGGTCGATTGTGAGCAAACGCGGCACCCATTTTGCAGACAGCTTCCTAAAATCAAACTGATCATTTAAAATCAAAACCACAGTGTCATATGAAATGTCGATAGCTTAAAAAAGCTCATGCACTTTTACTCTTCGATCGGCCAACACCATATCGTGGATTTTTTCGCCATTTTCGGGTGTATTGACCTCAATTGGCCGTCCAGAAAATTCGGATCTTGCGTGCTTGTAAGGCCACAACGAAAGTCAGTAAACCAATTTTTACCATTGAAATCGATGGTCTAAAGTCCCCATAGTATTTATCAAGCTTTTCCTAGGTTTGATTGATCGCAAAAAATAATGTTTTATTGTGCACTTGAAATTCACTTTTTTCCATTTAAAAAAAATCCACGAGGTTGTTTATTTTGAACAGCTGTTAAATGCAAATGACGGAACTTGCTTAAAATTTGACAGTAATCTATTAACAGGTGGTAGTTGATGGGAACAGTGTTGCATTTCATATAACACGGACTTATCGATCCGCCTTCGTATAGCAAATTATCAGTTTTCAATTTTTAACAAAATATGTATGTCAGTAAGATTACAGTGAGCAGCAAGAAATACTATTTAAGACAAATTTTAAAATTTGTCCATTTTTTAAGCTTCATTTTAAAAAAAAACCGGTCTACTTAATTTTCATTTAAATTAAATACCATTTGTTATTTATTTTTAAATGTTGATTAATCAACTGACACATCCGTAAAAAACAAATGATATAATCAGTTAAAATAAATGTCAAAATTTTACCTACCAATCCTTAAAAAATAAATGTTATTTTCATTTATTTGAAATTATTTCCGTTTTTGTATTTTTTTTTTTTTTTTTTTAATATACTCGTATAATACAAAATGTATGTATGTATATGAAGCTATAAACACTTTTTGTTTGAATGTTTTTGTGTATGTATGTGTGTTTATGAAGTTCTTGTAATTTGTATTGAAAAATTTTGTATATATACAACCAATTTAAATAAAAAAACAAATTGAAATTTTTTGAATATTTTTTTTTGAAACAGACAGCAAACAAAATTTAAATTTGTAATAACTGTTACGGACACAAATAAACCACAAGTTTCCGTTTTGTGGGTAATTTTTTATTAAATTTCAAATAAATGAAAAAAATAAATGAAACTGAAAAAAATGGTAAATGATAGTAAATTATTTCGAATAAATGTATAAAAAAGTTAATATAGATATTTCTTTGAAAAATAACTGTATTTTCCTTTATTTTTAAATGAAACGGAAAACTTTTTTATTAAACTACAAACAGTTAACTACATAATATTCTGAGTGTAGTTAAAAAGAAAAGTTGCGAATTTCAAATACATTTTGACAAAATTAGTTTTGCTTACTTCGAATACTGAGTTATCAGCTTAATTAAAAAAAAAACTATTACCAAGTTTTTGAGTTAGTGAGATATTTGTAAAATGTGTACTGACGGTTAACTCACTTTACAAATATAGAATCTAAGCAAACTTTGTTATTATCAATAATGTATGCCAAAGCGTAAATATATTTTTGGCGATTTTTTAAATATTTGTACGCGAAATTTTAACTTAACATTCTTCTCGCTCGAAATTCCGTTCCAGCCAAAAACTACTTAATATGTGAAGATTACTTTTAGGCGGTCTTTAGCATTAGAAGCATAATGTTTTTCTTTGAATACCATACAATCTTTTTTCTGTGTATAGTATTTTTTTTATCGCTGGAAATATCTACCTAGCTAATTTTATTAGCCCTACCACTTAGTAAAATAGAAATTTCCTTATCACTTAGGAAAACAGAAATTATCATTTTGTGATGTTAGGTATTATTTGTAAGTAACAACCTTTAAGCTGTCAAACATTAAAACAATGTAGAAAATATTTAAAAAAAAACATCTGCTAAACCAAAAACACGACAACATACCTACAATTACGATTTAGTTGAGGGATGCAATATTATTTGTGAGATACAATGTCAATTGTATCCAGAAACAGATTATATTCAAGGTCAATACTATTGTTAAATCGTAAAATAACTATCTGCATATTTTGCTAAATCATTGGCACTGTAACGAGAATTCAATAATAAGAATTCAGGTAGAAAAATACAAAATGCTACAATGTCGGTCCGATATTGAAGGCGTTAGTAGGGGAATGTCGTGTACCTTGAAACTTTTCATTTAATACAAATTTCCTAATAAATATTTTTTTTGAACATGTAGTCTTCCACAAAGTGTTTCATTTAGATGTATTTTTCTATCATTAGCTAATATTTCCATCAAATAGTGTTTGAATGTTTGAAGGGGGAAAAACTCCCCTTTCAAAAAAAAGTTTAAGTGTACCTTAAAACGCCAAAAATAAATTTATTCTTAAATTTTGAGGTAATTATTTTTGGAGGTTTAGGTTTATTTTTTTTTTTTTTGGCCAAAAGGACATATAAATATATAGTAATAAAGGGTGGTTTAATTTTTAGGGCCGATGTTGATTTTGAATAAAAGACAAATCATTTAGGAAATTATTGGCATTTATTTTTCTTATAATAATATGGTATGGTTCAATTATGTATGGAACAAAATATCGGCCAAATGGCCGCCGCGACCTCGGCGGCACACCTTCATCCGTTGGTCCAAATTTTCGATGACGCTAAGGCATAATTGAGGTTCTATCCCGTTAATGTGCCGAATTATCTTATCCTTTAGCTCTTGAATTGTTGCTTGCTTATCGACGTACACCTTTTCTTTCAAATAACCCTAAAATTGACATCGCCACCACGTGAGATAATACGGCCATTGAATTTGTCGCGCAAAAGAGCTATTGTTTTGTTAGCTGTGTGGCAAGTGGCACCGTCCTGTTGAAACCACATATCGTACACATCCAAATCTTCCAATTCGGGCCTTAAAAAGTTCGTTATCATCTCACGATAGCGAAGGCCATTCACAGTAACTGCCTGACCGGCCTCATTTTGGAAAAAATACGGCCCGATGATGCCGCCAGCCCATAAACCGCACCAAACAGTCACTCTTTGTGGGTGCATTGGTTTTTCGACAATCACTCTTGGATTATCATTCGGCCAAATGTGGCAATTCTGTTCATTGACGAATCCACTGAGGTGAAAATGTGCCTCATCACTGAAGATGATTTTCTTTAAAAATTTATCATCCTCTGTTGCAATTTCTTGCCACCATTCTGACCATTGATGACGTTTGGAATGGTCAAGGGGCTCTAGTTCTTGAGTCAATTGCACCTTGTAAGCGTGTAAATGCAAGTCTTTATGCATAATGTTCATCAGTGACGAGCCAGAGAGGTGTAATTGTTGGGCACGGTGACGATTTGAAGTGGACGTCTCTTCAGCCACACTATCGCGAACAGCAGCAATATTTTCTGCAGTACGAGCTGTACGCGCATGCACTGGTATTTTCACATCTCCTACAGACCCGGTTTGCTCAGTTTTATGCACGATTTTTCCGATTGTACACACATTACGAAGTTCACGATATGCATTTTGATTTGAACCCCCATTTTCATGAATAACTTAAACGCGTTGCTCGATTGTTTATATTTTCATGGTTCCAATTGAGTTAGTCTGAAATTAAGAAATGTCAAATAAAATGCAGAAAAAACTTGACGTTTAGGTGTGGGTTACATTCAACATCGGCCCTTAAAATTTAACCACCCTTTAGATACGATAGTTATGCATTTGGAAGTTTACATGGGCGGTTTGATAAGTCAGTTTATTTTTTAATGGAAAATAGTTTTTTTTTCTCTCCTATTTGACGTGATTGAGATTTTACAAATCGAAAAATGTATTTAAATAATTTTTATCTCTAAAAGCTTGAGTGCTGGTATTGAAAACAAATAAAATCGGTGCAGCAAACTTATGATTAAAAATTTGGGATATAATTTTGATTAACATCAACATTTTTTTAAGCCCAAAATTTTTGTCACCCCAAATATTTTTTCATCATAATTTTTTTTCGCCATAAAATAAAGCTGTTCACCTCAAACTTATTTTTTTCACCGTTGTAATATTTTTTCATTTATTTTTTTACATATATTAGGTCTGTACGAGGTAATTTTGGGTAAAGTCTGGTAAAATGAGAGTAATCAAAAAATTCTCTCACAAAACCATAAAAATGCCCAAAATACTGCGAACGCACAAAACCACATTTCATACCCAAAAATAAACGTCAAATTTATTCATATTAAAAAACAGCTTAAATAATAAAAATATATTTGAAATGGCAAATATCTATTTACATTTTCACAGGTATTTTCCATTATTAAGAAGAAAAAGTTGTTTATAGCAAAACGGTTAATTTATTAGCAGCAGCTGATGATTTGACAATTTTATCATTTTACCCAAACAAAAAGTACGGGTTAGTTCTGGTAAAAAGAGAAACACAATTACTTTCTCATGAACCCTCTGATTTACCCAATTTTTGTTACAAGAAACGCTTTCTGGTAAGATTGGGTTCCTGCGGGCACCCGCGGTAACGTACGTCGAACACACCTATTATTTGTAACATTGACACTGTATAAAAATTCGGTAAAATCGAATTAAATGCTTTCAATTGTTTTTTTTTCTCTCGAGTTTATATATTTTTAATTTTAACGTAATTTTGTCATTTAATTGTAATTTCAGTAACGACTATTTTAATGTTATTTGCTATTATAATATCGGCAAGTGGAGCCCCCACAGAGGATAACCCATGTAAGTATAACTAACAAATTAAACATTTCTCTAATTATAATCGTAAAAAAATATAGGCCCGTAATCATAGTCCCGCACTAAAGTCGGCTTTTTTTAAAAACAACTTTAAATTAAAAACTTGTTATTATCTATTTTGATATTATAGTCGGAATTAAAGCCAGTTTTAAGTTAAACCGGCTTTAAATGGGTATCACACCAAATGTACCAAATGCCCGCATACATTTTGTACTAAAACATTGATCAGCTGATTTTATATTTGTCGAAAAAAAATAAAAGTGTGTAAATAAAAGATTTGCAATTGCAAAATGTAAAAAGGAAAAAACTTTATAAAAAAGGATTGAAAAGTGTATTTTTATTAAAAAAAATGTATTAACTTAATAAATGTTATGCAAAATATCGTATTTATTGATATAATTTTCCTTTTAATAATTTGCAATTCAAACATTTTTTTTTTCACAAAAATTTTCTTGGCGGAAAACAGCTGTTGTGTGCTGTTAAACTGGATAGAGTCAAATTTAGCTAGTTTTAATTTTAAAGCAGACTTTAGCGATTAAAGTATACTTTTACTTGTCTATAGTATGCCTAAAGTATACTTTTAAGAAAAGTCGACTTTAGAACTCTTAAAGTATACATTTTTTAACTATGATTATGCGCCATAGTTTTTAATTGTTAAACTATAAAACGATGTAACTTTTAAAATAATGCATATTCTGTGATTTTTTACAGTTAATTAGCACTTTTTTAAAAATATTAAAAATTGTGTATTTTAGTGAAAACCAAATAAAAACATCTCAAAAACTCTCTGGTCAATTTAGAAATCTTTATTATCGGCATAAGAAAATTAAATATAAACTTGCATAAGGTGTTCCTTCAGTTCAAATATCTTATAAAGCTAAACATTAAAAACTACCATTTTCACCCCTTAAAATTTCGAGATGGCCAAAAAGTCGATATTATCACATCGAGATTATCACATATCAAGACTATCAAAATCGGTGCTATCTGTTTAAGAAAGCTTTCAAGTAAAATTTAAATCAGGAACAAATATTGAATATCACCAAAGATTTTAATTATAAATGGTTCTGTATAAGTCATATATAAATGTATACAGTGCCGTGTAACCCATATATAATTATATATAGTTTTGAAAATAATTTTATATGATATAATATATAACATATCCTATCATATAAAACATATATAATTTTAAAAATATCAATATTTGCCTAGATGTACGTTAGATTACCATATATAATTACATATTACATTAATTTTTTTTTTAATTTCCTAATATCTTGTCAAATATATCTCCATATCTGAGGGTCAATTCTCGTTCTGTGATAATGTGAAGTGAAAAAAAACTTTTCATTTTCGTTTTCATAAGCACTTTTCACTCGAACTTTTCACAAATACATAAATTGCGATTCTCGTATGTATAATGAAAAAACTGTTTCATTCGCACTGTACCCATGAAAATTTTGTAACTGTGTTATCCAAAATTTAAAGCAAATGTCAAAACAGAGAAAAACGTAAACAAAAGTGAATTAAGTTCGTAAAATTTATTTTAAATAATTATATAAAAATATCTGGATTAATTGTATTATTAGATATTAATCAAAGAATTCCGGATGAACAAAGGTAAGACAATGATGTTACAAGCATTTCATTGCAGTAAATAATTTAATAATTTATAGGAATTTTTTGAGAGTGCTGAGACGCATATTTCGTGCTGACCACAATCCATTCGAGATGACAACCGACAAGTACTTCATGGATTTATATCGGCTTACTTCAAGTGAACTATATTTGGCGCGCGTATGAAGTCTAATATTGCTTAAAGAAAAAAAATTTCATAAAGAATATAAATAAACTATAAATAAATATGCCATACTTTTGCCATTTTTCACTGTCCTTTTGGGTCCCACTAAAACTGTTAAGGCTCGCCGCTAAATTGTTACACTTTTCGTCTCTAAATTTGGCACCATCTGCAGTTACAAATCTGTAAATATGGGATTAATAAAAGTGTGATTATGGTTATTAAGCTACTTACTTATCGTTTGCAATGTCCACATGCTTTTCTTAATAATTAATAAAATACTCCCTTTGGCTTTCGCTGGCACGCTTTCCTCTAACAATCTTCTCCATGTTTATTTCACTTAAAAATAGTCTGTGTAAACAATTTTTTCATATGAAAATATTTTGACAGTTGTTTGCACTGTTACACAAAACAAGAATCGCCAGTGCTGTGCAATCGTGAAAAAATCTTGTTTCGTTCCACTTTTTTTTCATATGAAAACGATTTGATATTTCTTTACATTTTTTCACAGAACGCGAATCAAAAGTACTATGAAAACGTGAAAAAACTTTTCATTTCACCTTTTCACAGAACGAGAATTGACCCTCTTGTCTGAATATACACAGTCCCGTGTATATATGACTTATACAGAACCATATATTCTTATATATGGCTTATACAGAACCATTTATAATTGTATATGCTATCTAATATTTGAGATATAATAATAATAAATTTATAAATAAATAATTTTATATTAATATATGGTCCAATATAATAAACATTTTTTGATAAGGTATAAGATATAATTATATTTGATACATTATTTGAGATATTGTTATATATAATTGTATATCTAGTGTATTTTTGATGTGATATAAGATATAATTAGATATAATTATATGTGGTTCCATGTCAATGGTTTCGAATCCCAGCCATGGAGATACATTTTTTTAGTGTTTCTTTAATTTCTTTTATATTAATAATTTTTTTACAAAACTTTCAAATTTTAACTCATTTTGGGACAACGCTAGAAGTTTTGGATATAAGATATAATCTCTATATATGAAGGAACAACGTTACTGACTCACTCACTCACTAACTCACTCACTTACCCTTTCAACATCGCCCAGCCCAAGCCGCAAGAGGTAGGAGACTGAAATTTGGTATGCAGGTTCCCCCTCCGGCGTAGACATCCGCTAAGACGGGGTTTTTGGAAATTCCTTTCACGGCCTGCCCAAATTCCTTTAGCCTTCCTGGGAGTATGTGCTAACTCCTTGATGAGGTACATTTAAGAATTTTGGCTAGTGATGTTGTAAAAATGGCGGTTTGAAGGGCGAAAAGTCTCCCCCTTTATAGCCTGAAATTTGGTATGCCGGCTCCTTCTCCAGCTAAGACGTGATTTTTGGAAAATCCCCCGTGACGGCCTGCCAAAACCGCTAGAGCTGGGAAGTTAAAATTTGGTATGGATAAAAGCTAAGACATGATTTTTGAAAAATCAAACGGAGGGGTAGAAAAGGGTGAAATTCTGCCTCTCGACGGCCTACCAAAACCGTTAGAGCTTGAAGGTTGAAATTGTGTATATTGGTTCCACCTGTGGTGTAGAGATCCACCGAGGTAGGATTTTTGTAAATTCCTACGGGGAGGGCCAAAAGGAGGGAATATCTCCCTGAAAACGGTCTTTCCACGACGAAATAGCAAGATATCTGAAATTTTAAACATGTATTACCTGGAGTATGGACAAACTCACTGATGAGCTACATTTTAGAATTTTAGCCAGGAACGTAGTAAAAATGGGGTTTAAAAGGATGAAATGTCTCCCCTTTATCAGCTTGATGAAATGTGGTATGCAGGCTCCTTCTCCAGTGTTGATAACAGCTAAGATGTCAATTTTAAAAAATCCAACGGGGAAAGGAGAAAATTCTCCCCCTTGGCGACTTGCCAAAACCGCTAGAGCTGAGAAGTTAAAATTTCGTACAAAGGTTCACACTACAGCGTAGACATTCACCCAAGTTTGATTTTTTTTTAATTCCTACTGGGAGGTGCAATAAGGGGTAAAAGTCTCCCCCGAACGGCCCGCCCAAACCGCTGAAACTAGAAAGTTAAAATTTGGTATGCAAGTTCCTCCTTCAGTGTAGATAACAGATAAGACGTGACTTTTGGAGAATCTTACACGGAGGGGCAAAAAGCGAAAATTCTCCCCCTTGACGGCCTGCCAAAACCGCTTGAGCAGGGAAGTTAAAATTTGGAACATAGGTTCCTCTACCAATGTAAAAAGTGTAAAAGTGCCAAAACCGCTTGAGCAGGGAAGTTAAAATTTGGAACATAGATTCCTCCACCAATGTAAAAAGTGTAAAAGTGCAAATGTGCAAATTTGCAAAAGTGAAAATTTGCAAAAGTGCAAGTTTGCAAATGTGCAAAATCGCAAAGTGCAAATGTGCAAAAGTTTAAATGTGAAAATGTGCAAATTTGCAAAAGTGCAAATGTTCAAAAGTGAAATTTAGTAAGTAGATAACAGAGCAAATTGAATTTTTGGAAAATCCAACAGGGAGGGGCAGAAAAGGCAAAAATTCTCACCCTTGACATCCTGCCAAAACCGCTGGAGCTGGGAAGTTGAAATTTGATGCATAGGTTCATCCTCTGGTGTAGACATTCACCTAGGTCGGACTTTTGGAAATGTTGCGGGATGGACAGAAAGGTGAAAAGTCTCCCCCTTTAAATGCTATCCACACCGATTTAGCTAGAAATCTGAAATTTTAAATATGTGTTAACTGGAGTGTGTGCTAACTCATTGATTGCCAAAGGGAAAAAATCTGAAATTTGAAATATGTGTTACCTGAAGTATGGGCTAACTTATTATTGAGATACATCTTAGCATTTTGATCTGGGACGTGGTGCAACTTGGGGACTCTGGGTAATTATCTGGGAACTCCGTATATTCCTTAGAGTTAGACCGGGAATTCCCGGGCTATATCCCGGGCAACCATTTTCTACGCTAACAATGTAGCGGGCTTTGCCCGCTAACAAAATTATATATTATGTTTGTTTCCAAAAACTCCTTTAAGTGGTGAAAATTTATATATTTTTTTATCTAAATTTTTTCTCAGACCATAAGATATTATTATATATAGTTAATTATAGTTGTATATAATTATATAAAATCCAGATAAGTACAAATTTCCGAATATATAATTATATATAACACAATTATACGAAAAATATAGTCTAATAAAGTCAGCCACACACTCCTGAGTGCTTACGTCACTACAACTCTGGCAGACTGAGTTCAAATCCTGTCAATGGCATTGTTTGTTAGAATAATATTTATAATTATAATTTTTTAATAAACTAGATTCGGAAAATGTATTATATTGTTTGAACTAATACGATACAATTCAATTTGCCATTTAAATTTGGCCATATAAATTTAGATCTTACTTAGTATCTAAGTATATTGCTGGATCTAATTTGATCTGCGATTTTTCGGATCAGTTTAGATCCTTTTAAATAAATCCCCAAATATATTGCTGGATCTAACTTGATCTGCTATTTTTCGGATCAAATAATATATATTTAATAATATAAAATTGGATATGATTAAATATTGTGCCAGATTATTTTTTTTTAATCGCGTATATATAACAATGGTATAATATCTTATACCATATCAAAAAATATTTCATTACATATAATTATATATCATACTATATTATAAAAATATTTTATTATTATATTGCAATTATTAGATATATATATACAGGTTGGTTGAAAAGTTCCTGCGCTCGAAATGAAAGAATACGAAATATATTTTTTTATTCAATATAATCTCCTAGAAGCTCAATACACTTGTTCCAGTGATCTTCCAATAATTTTATCCCATCCTTATAATGATTTTCCGGAGGCTCTGCAAAATAACCGTCTACGGTTGCTATGGCCTCTTCATTCGACGAAAAATGTTTTCCACGAAGGAATTGTTTGAGATTTCTGAAGAGATAGTAGTCACTGGGAGCCAAATCTGGTGAATACGGTGGATGCAATTCGTACTTTAATTCTTTAATTTAGAGTTGATTATTTTACCATTCTGAAGATAATCAATCAACAAAATTCCTTTTGCATCCCAAAAAACTGATGCCATAACCTTCCTTGCTGATCGTTGTGACTTCACCTGCTTTGGAGCTGAACAACCAGCTTCAGTCCACTGTAAACGTTCTTGTTTCAATTTAGGATCATAGTGGTAGATCCAAGTCTCATCCATAGTTATTAAACGACGCAAGAAGTCGGTTTTATTCGGCTTAAAACGCTCCAAATTACGCTGAGAAATTTGTTTTCGATCCAGTTTTTGTTGAATTGTTAATGTGTGCGGCACTAACTTTCCAAACAGTTTTTTCATACGTAATTCTTCATGTAAAATATGGAGTACTCGTTCGTCTGAGATGCCTATGGCATTAGCAATTTCACGCTTAGTCAAACTTGGATCTTCACTAACCATATTATGTGTCTGCTTAATGATTTCTGCTGTGGTTGCAGTTTTTGGCCGTCCTTCGCGTGGATCGTCTTCAAGGCTGGTACGACCACTATTAAATTCACCAGCCCAAAATTCAACGGTGCGTTTTGAAGGTGAGGACTCCTTATACACTTCTAACAATTGTTCATAAATTTCCTTTGCTTTTAAACCCTTCAAAACAAAGAATCTAATGACTGCACGATATTCAATTTTTTCCATATTAAAAAAAAATCAATGACACGTCAACTTCAAATGGCTTGTAAACAAAGAAAGAATTGATAGAATGACTTGCAACTTTGCATGTGTTCTCAGGCCAGTTATACCCACTTGAGAAAAAAAAAAGTTTGGAGCTAGCAGTGCCATCTCTTGGTGAGCGCAGGAACTTTTCAACCAACCTGTATATGTCATGTATAAGCAAATATGGTCTCCTGTAAGCTATATGAAATTATATATAGTGTTATTACAATTTAATATGATAAAATATGTACCACATCTTAAATACAAATCATATCCAATATTATAAAGATCAATATATAACTAGATGTGGTTATATATGGGCAAATATAAGGCATTTTCAAAAAATATTAATGTAATATATTATTATATAAGGCCACATATGATATGGGAAGATATAGTTGCATCAATTTGACACTGTTAAATACATTTTGATAAAAATATATATGGTAAGATATTGCGACATATAACAACATATAAACTAGCTATTGTTGTATCAGGCACTTAATATAAAATTATGTCTGGCATATATGGAGCAATATCTCACTATAAACATATATTTATATCAAATTGTATTTAAATGGATCTGTGGGTATCAAATTTATATAGTTACATCTGGTTAAAGATTGGATAATTTTTTATCTTATTTTATCTGATCTGGTCAGATCAAATCAAATAAGGTACAATTAGATCGTATTCAATTAAATTGTATTCACAATATTTTTGGTCCCAAACGGATATTTTTAGATTAATTCCATTTTACTCAAGTATGGTAAAATACATATAATGTATGGTTATAATTATTACAAATAGAAGTGTACATTTTTCATAAAGTGATTAACCCAATCATATTATAAATTTTTTAAACAATAATAATTTTATTTTTTTATTACAGGCGCAGAAAAGGAAATAACTGTCTTTGAGTTTATAATAATTGCTTGTATTCCTCTTTTTGGCTTTTTGCTCATATTTAATTTAATCGGTCCTTGCAGTTTACCGCCTTTAGATGCCCAAAGATTTGACACTTTCTATTTAAAAGAACTAAGACCACTACGGCGACGATCACCATCACAAAGTGAATTTGCTTTTGTTTCTAATGTTGATTCAATTGAAAATGAAGCATCAACACAATCATCATCAGTCAGTGAATTGGATGTTATTTGTTATGAAGCACCACTTCCATCATTTTTACCAGCACAAAGTGAATGTAATTTTGTTTCTAATGTTAATTCAATTGAAAATGAAGGACCAACACAATCGTCATCAGATAGTGAATTTGAGGTTATTCCTTATGCCCATTTACCTCAAGCACGCAATGCATTTGTGGTTACTCCTAATGATACTTTATCATCATCATCATCATCATCAGATAATGAATTTGAGTTCATTCCGTATGAAACAGTACGTAATTGAATATGAAGCACCAATCGTACCAGCCACACAAACACCAACACATAGTGAAGGTGATCTTTCTAATGACAATTAAACTAAAGATCAATCAGCAGTAAGTGTACGTGTTAAATGTATTGTAATTTATTTATATTTCATAATTATTTTTTGAAAAATTTTAAATTTGGCGCTATATACCAGGGCGGTCCCAAAATTAGCCGAACTAACAAAGAAAACACAACAAATTTGGGAAAAATATTCTTTATTTCTCAACATAATGTCCTTTTAGCACGATACACTTTTCGCAGCGATATTCAATAGCTTCAATAGCGTGTTTATAGCAAGAACTGTCTGGCTCCTTAAAAGAGCCATCAACATCACCTCTCCACCCCTTCATTGTTGACAAATATTTTTTACTACAGAGCCATTTTTCCAAGTTTGGAAATAATATATAATCCGAGGGAGTTAAATCTGATGAATTAGGTGTGTGATGAAGCAATTCGAAATTTAATAGTGGATGTGTAAACTGGTGCATTACCTTGATGAAACAATACTTTCCTTTTTATCAAATGCGAAACGCTGCAATAAATTAGCATAATACTCGCCGTTGATTGTTTTTCCTTTTTGAATAGAGGGCGGATCAATACAGGAAGTTGAAAGGTTCCTGCGCTCGAAATGAAAGAGTACTGTTTTTGTTACGAAATATATTATTTTATTCAATATAATCTCCTAGAAGCTCAATACACTTGTTTCAATGATCTTCCAATAATTTTATCCCATCCTTATAATGGTTTTCCGGAAGCTCTGCAAAATAACCGTCTACGGCTGCTATAGCCTCTTCATTCGACGAAAAATGGTTTCCGCGAAGGAATTGTTTGAGATTTCTGAAGAGATAGTAGTCACTGGGAGCCAAATCTGGTGAATACGGTGGATGTTAAAGCAATTCGTACTTTAATTCTTTGAATTTAGCCATCGTCAAAACGCTTTTGTGAGCAGGTGCATTGTTTTGATGAAAAATTATTTTTTTCTTCTTTAAACCAGGTCTTTTCTCACGAATTTTTTCATCCAGCTGATCCAAAAGGCTGCAATAATATTTAGAGTTGATTGTTTTACCTTTCTGAAGATAATCAATCAACAAAATTCCTTTTGCATCCCAAAAAATGGATGCCATAACCTTCTCTGCTGATCGTTGTGACTTCACTTGCTTTGGAGCTGAACAACCAGCTTCAGTCCACTGTAAACGTTCTTGTTTCAATTTAGGATCATGGTGGTAGATCCAAGTCTCATCCATAGTTATAAAACGACGCAAGAAGTCCAAATTACGCTGAGAAATTTGTTTTCGATCCAGTTTTTGTTGAATTGTTAATGTGTGCGGCACTAACTTTCCAAACAGTTTTTTCACACGTAATTCTTCATGTAAAATATGGAGTACTCGTTCGTCTGAGATGCCTATGGCATTAGCAATTTCACGCTTAGTCAAACTTGGATCTTCACTAACCATATTATGTACCTGCTCAATGATTTCTGCTGTGGTTGTAGTTTTTGGTCATCCATCCCGTAGATCGTCTTTAAGGCTGGTACGACCACGTTTAAATTCAACGCCCAACGGTGCGTTTTGAAGGTGAGGACTCCTTATACACTTCTAACAATTGTTCATAAATTTCCTTCGCTTTTAAACCCTTCAAAACAAAGAATCTAATGACTGCACGATATTCAATTTTTTCCATATTAAAAAAAAATCAATGACACGTCAACTTCAAATGGCTTGTAAACAAAGAAAGAATTGACAGAATGACTTGCAACTTTGCATGTGTTCTCAGGACAGTTTTACCAACTTGAGAAAAAAAAAGTTTGGAGCTAGCAATGCCATCTCTTGGTGAGCGCAGGAACTTTTCAACCAAAGTCCGTGACTTTTCGAACTTCCCTCGTTGTTATATGAAATGCAACACTGCTTTCATCAAGTACCACCTGTTAATACACTACTATCAAATTTTGAGCAAGTTCCGTCATTTACTTTGCGTTTAACTGCTGTTCAAAACATACAGCCTCGTGGATTTTTTTAAAAATGAAGAAAAGTGAATTTCCAGTGCTCATTAAACATTATTTTTTGCAAAAAAAGACAGTCAATCAAACCAAGGAAAAGCTTGATAAATACTATGGTCGCACAAGTACAAATGACGCTGAACGTTGTGGGCGGCCAATTGAGGTCAATACACCCGAAAATGTCGAAAAAATCCACGATATGGTGTTGGCCAATCGAAGAGTAAAAGTGCGTGTGATTGTTGATGCCATAGGCATTTCATATGACAGTGTGGTTTTGATTTTAAATGATCAGTTGGATTTAAGAAAGCTGTCTGCAAGATGGATGCCACGCGCATTCCAAAAAATAGACGCTATGGGCTTGCCTGCAGATGGAACTATCTTCGCCTTCTTTGAACACGATTCTCCAATTGCAGTCCACTGATTTGACTGTTCCTTTGTCTCAGGTGTGAGGTGGTGGACACATGTCTCATCAATCGTTACGAGTCGACACAAAAACTCTGCTTTACTGCGGTAAAATATTGCCCAACACTCTATTAAAACATCTTCATGACACTGTTTTAATTATATTGTGAGCAAACACGGCACCCATTTTCGGCACAGCCTTCTCATCTTTAAATTATTGGTAAATATGCGATTTAGTATAGCACTTTTTGAAATGCCTATCATTTCATTCAGGTGCGTGAGATCCGACGATCATCCAATACCATTTTGTGGATTTTCTTAACCGTTAACACTGCCACCCAATATTTTATAGTCGTAAACGAAAGAGCAGACTTCTCCAAAGTAGAATATAGCTGGGCTTAAATATTGGTTCGGCTGAGATCTTTCAAATGAAAGTATTGAATTACATAACGTTTTTTTCATGTTTACAAATCGCATTGAAACTTAAAACGCAAATTTTATTAGATTGCCAATTTCTATCAAAGTAATTTTTTCGTCAGGTCGGCTAATTTTGGGACCGCCCTCTAAGTAAAGGGTGATTTTTTAATCGTTTGAGTTTGGAAAATTGAAAAAAACACAGAAAATATGCAAAAATGAATAAAATAATTATTTGTAGCGATAAATGAATGCCTGGGATTTACTTTTTATAGATTATTTTATCTAAATGTTGCCCGCGCCTACGCCGTAGGTGGTCCATCCGTGAGCATAAATTTTCAGCATTTCGACCGTTACCTCACCAATGGCAGCTGTAAGATTGTCTTCCAGGGCTGGAAACAAATATTATGAATTTTTTTATTATTTTTTTTATTAACGATATACAAATCATATCGTTATATCCTAACAGACCAGATTCTGTGGTGGGAATATATATCATTTCTAAATTTGCTAGAAATTGTGTTTAAATTAAAAAAAATATTTTTAATTACTTAAAAATTTATAATACTTTTCTCTTTATAGAAAAAAATATTATTAACTAATATTAATCATTTTATTTTTTATTTTTTCTTTTATTTAACCTTTTTCTTTTGTGATTAACTAATTTATTTTTTAAGCTTAAGGTTTGTTTTTTTTTTTTATTAAAAAGTATTATTTTATTTTTTACGAATTATATTTTAATTTTGTATTATAATAAGGATAAAAAAATAAACACTTTTTAAAATGAATTCCAATATATTAAGAGATTTTTAATTTAACAAACATCCCAGCAAAATAGTTTATAACAAATGAAGTGATAAGCTAAGTAAGTACATACATAACACAGTTCATTATTATTATTTTCTAAGACGCGATCACAACAAACTCAAAAGATTTAATTTTTAACAGTCTTGTATATCGAGACATTATTTTAGGAGAGGCAAAAACTGATTTATGCCCAAATTTGTAGAATATGAATCAATCTATCTTCTATAGTATTTGTTATATATGACTACTACATTGGATGTATAAAAAGAATATTTTACGTCATTGACGGCTGTATGGTTGATAGAGGGTATTGCATTTGAACAACTTTAAGAATTTTGTTATTCGCAGCTGTATGGTTGATAGAGGGTATTGCATTTAAACAACTCAACTAATTTTGGTTGATAGAGGGTATTGCACAGTAAAAAAAAATATGATATTATTTGCAATTCTAATAAAATTTTAACATTTTCTTTAACGTTTTTCAACATATAACGACTAAATGAAAAAAAAAACAAATTAAAACAAAATAATTCTAATTGGACATTGGTACATATGTCACTATTACTTGGGCTTCATTTGGACTTAATTTACATAAAAGTAGTAATATTCCTATGGTATAACACGCTTCTAATCTTGTAGATTTTTTCATTTACAAGGCTGAATTGTAAGTTGAAATGTAGTTAAGAGTTTTGGTTGAATAAATTATTGTATTCTTCTTCAAACTTCACTTTAAATTTTCTGTTATTCAGATATAATCTATAGACATGATATTGCATGATTTTTTTTGTTTGAGTTATATCTTAGCATGTACACTGATTTCACAAAATAAAACTCTTCAATAAGTTTTTCTTAATTTTATTTATTTTTTTTTTTTGTAATCTGCACGTCAAAATCCATTGATTGAATGATTTTTCTTTAAGAACGGGACACACTTATAAACAAAAATTTGGAAGACATATACAGTATAGGGCTGTACTTTGTTTAATATATGCAGTAATAATACATTTTAAATAAGCCGATAACCGTTATGTGGTTGATAGAGGGTATTACAGAGATATAAAAAATATTAAAAATGGTATTGCATTCAAAAATAATTATTATGATTGATAGAGAAAAAACAAATATTAAAAAAAGTACTAAAATATATTTTTTCCCTTTGAAATTTTTGTCAGGGATGTAGCTGTCATTAATGAACAGTTTTATAAAAAAATTAAAAATTTACAAACTATTTAAATATAATAATAAATTATATATTTTTAATTTTATCAGGCTCGAGATCATTATTTAATGTTATTAAGTGTGTACTCCTTCTAGCGCTGATGCTTACAATTAACCGTTATGTGGTTGATAGAGAATATTACATTCAAAAAAATCTTTATAGAGATATAAAAAATATTAAAAATGGTATTGCATTCAAAAATAATTATTATGATTGATAGAGAAAAAATAAATATTTAAAAAAGTACTAAAATATATTTTTTCCCTTTGAAATTTTTGTCAGGGATGTAGCTGTCATTAATGAACAGTTTTATAAAAAAAATTAAAAATTTACAAACTATTTAAATATAATAATAAATTATATATTTTTAATTTTATCAGGCTCGAGATCATTATTTAATGTTATTAAGTGTGCACTCCCTCTAGCGCTGATGCTTACAATTTTTACCATTTAATAAAAACAATTAGTGTTTACTATTAGTTATGATCTCGAGCCTGATAAAATTAAAAATATGTACATAATTAAAACAAATCAATCGAATAATATACAAAATTTACATATAAGAAATTTTATAAAAACTGGAACTTACGACCTTTAGCATCAGCTGACCACAAGCATGATTTAAAAAGTTCATTATAAAATTCGGCAGTAATGCCAATTTTAAATGATATTGTTTTTATTTCCGGATATATGAACTAATTAGGAGGAAATTTAATGTTTTCTTTATAGTACAATTTTTCTATAATTTAGAAATTTTCTACCATATATGGTTAGAGTTTGCAGTTAACAAAAATTTATATTTGTAGTATGGTCAGCTTTATTTTTAGATTTTTATAGTTTTTGCATAATAAAAATGAATTAATAATAAACATGTTGTCAATTACTTTTTCAAATAAGTGATAACTATATCTACAAATCGTTAAAAAGATATTTATTGTTAGTTGTTCATATGTAAGTTGTTGACTTTTTATAGGTAATATTACGTAGATGTGATATAAATTAGAATTATTGCACAAATTCTAAGAAAGTTGAAAACATTTAAAAAATATTCTAAATTAGAATTAGGGAAGCAACTAGAATTGTTAGGATTGTTTAATAGAAATAGGATAAATTTCTTATAAATAATCAATTATCGAAGTATTATATTCACATGCATCATATGCGCTCACGTTCAGCTCATAAGCAATAAAATGGCCAAAACAACAAAAAAAAAACGGGTAAAGGCATTAAATTCTGCATTACCGACAAAATATTATAGAAATATTTGTTTAAGTGTAAAAGTACATCTCACCAAAATTTAGTATAATCGGATATTGGAGAGACGTGCGTCTTTTTTTTGATGTAAAAGTACTAAAAAATCATAATTTGCAGTACATTTTAATTTTGTAACATGCCATCTCTATTTTAGTATATTGCACTCTGCAGCATGGATTACTCCAGCATTGTAAAAGAAGAATTCAAGAAAACTAAAAGCAAATTTTGAAAGGCATTGAAATAATTGAGTACAAAAATATTTTTTGTATTTTTTTTTAGTTCGATAGATACACATATCAGAATATTTTTTTTCATCTTGCAATTTAATTACTCATTCCAAATTAATGCCAAAAAAAAAGGTCAGAACTTGTAAGCTTTGTTTTTAAATCTCCAATTTTTAAGTTTCAAAAACATTTTTTAAAGAAATTTCAAGTAATCAACTCTTTCATTTTGAGGTTGCAATAGTGTTTCCAATTCGGTTAATCGATTAACCGATTCCTCGATTAATCGCCTCTATTTCGGTTAATGTCAAAACAAATAATTTAAAACTCAAATAATTATTTGACCCGAATAATCAATTAAAATAGGTTGATTTACCGGTTACATTTTTAATATTAATTTTTCTGTTATTTTTCTTAAAATTTCCTAATTTTAACTTTGGCAAGAAAATCGTAGAAAAAAAATTTTAATAATATAAAATTATATTTTAATGTCCAAAAAAATTTGAACAGAGTTTTTAACCTCCGTATACATGTATTTCGAGCTGACAAAAGAAAAGCTAAAGCTTCTAAGCAGGGTTTTAACAAAAAAAAAACCTATTAAAATATATATTTTTCTCCTTAGCAATGAAACACGTGACTAGGTATATTCCTAACAAGCACTATGACGTTACTTATGTTATAAAATAATAAAATAAAATTGCATTAAATTCGGAAACTGTATTTTCTAAAAAAACAGTTTTATTTAAAATTCTACGAAAAAATTATAAAAAATAAAAAAATATTTAATGTTGTTTCTAATTTGATTTATCAAAAGAATTTTGATAAAGTAGGAACTTCAGTAGAATTAACTTATTTAGTTAAAAATACTAAAGAATTCGATTATTTGAATTCTTAATTGCGCCGACAAATCGGTGAGGACTTGTTAGGAATATGCGTGATTTTTATATTTTTTCTAATAGATAACCTCTTTAACTCTAAAGCTTAAACCAGGCAGTGAAAGAGTCAGAGGACAGTGTCAGTTCTATCAAATTTTGTTCGTGAATTTCGAAAAGTATTCATATCATATTTTTAAGAATTTCTTATTGTATTTTTTTTTTTGAAGGCAACTCTTCTCTTCAGAGTCCTCTAAAAAAAATCCATGATTCTTTAAAAAATCACAGGATGCTTTAAATTGTCCTAAACAAAAACTTTAGAAACTAATGCAATAGACTTAACTTGATATTTCAGCAAAGAGCAGCTCTTTGTGGCTTTATTGATGAAAGAAATTCATTTATTATGCATTAAACAATTAATCGATTAATTTTCCGATTAATCGACCCGAACAACCGATTAATTAATTTTCTTAATTTTTCGAATAATGACCTAACCGACCGAGCAGGGTCGAATACTTGGAAACACAAGGTTGTATTAGCATATATTGGGAATTAAAAACTCCAAAAAAAATTGCTAAAATCCCTTTTTTCGTTTGGCGGATTTTCTGGAAACCGCGATTTTTGTCACTTATTTAGCTATTAGACAAGTTTTTATATTTTTAAATCCAAGAATTTTGGTCGAAATATCAAATTAAATTAAATTAAATTCTCTAAATTAGGACAAAATGGAAATATATTCAGTTGCCTCTGGTTAAGGTAAAATTTTATTTTTTTCAAAACAAAACAGACATATGATGCCATTTGCAAAAATGACAGCACTTTCCAATAGGGTGATTTTTATTGCCCCACCTTGAATAATATATATTTCTGATATTATTTTGCTAAGTATAAAAATAATATCCTAATTTAAATTCCAGAACCTTCCAGCCCTTAGCTGCTGTCGTGGTCTAGGGGGGTTTGGTGAAAAATTATGACAATATATTTGTTAAACCAGACGCAAATATGAAATTGGTGTAAAATGCACAAATTTTGTATGGGAAATTTAAAAGTATCTGCTAATATTCATTCACAGCTTTTTTAAATTTGTACCGATTTTGCTCATTTTCGCGCCGTGATCGCCATTTTAAATGACAGAAGGACATTACTACATCGGCTTTAAATTGCATAAGGACTTATATTTATTTCGATGTGTTACAAATGGCATGATAAACCCACATCACATTTGCAAAAATTAATAAGTTAAATCATACGACTGGAGTGAAAAAGACATTCGTATGATAAGATTTTGCTGATTCTGTTTCCAAATAAACAGTATTTTAATAAAAAATGCGTATGTTACCCATAAAAAACTTTTGTTTATTGGTCTACTTTAAAAAATAAAAAGTTTTATTATCAACCGTTAACTCATAAAACAAACATAAAAATGTGTTTAGCGGTAAATTGGCACGTTTAATTTTAACGTGGGTAGTTTTAACGCTTAAAACTTTAACTGA
The DNA here is from genome assembly GCA_949748255.1 of Eustalomyia histrio. Taxonomy (NCBI): domain Eukaryota; kingdom Metazoa; phylum Arthropoda; class Insecta; order Diptera; family Anthomyiidae; genus Eustalomyia; species Eustalomyia histrio. Next base: position 10,972,281 of record OX456527.1, read on the forward strand.
CATATGTTACGTTCAATTATCAACTTAGTAAATTAATTGTTTAAAATTTTTTATAGCTTCAATTGGTTTATCAAATATTTGTTTTAAAATTGGTAATGTGATTATTTAGATTACTTTTTCGTCATAATATAAATATTTATATGGTCACCTTAATTTAAAAAAAAAAATCATTTTATTATTAACACTCGCGGTGTAAAGTCTGTCATTTGATATAATTGTTTTAAAATGTTGTTGAGTTGGGGTGGGTTGCACAAGCACTGAGACAAGTCCGTGACAATGAATTTTATATTGCACCATACCCTACAGCAATTAGAGATAAGATAATAAAATAGGAGAATTGCTCTTTCTTCATAAACTTGAGAAAATCAGTAAGGGGTAGTTTATAAACAGAGTCCATAGACAAAAAGTCACCGTAAGTGTTACGTCTGGTTCTGGAGAAATCTGGACAGTAACAAAGAAAGCGTTTTATCATTTTCTCTACCTCCAGATATGACATACACAATGGGTCTATACAATGCCCATCCACGCCATATAAGGAGCACTGGAGTTGTGTCCTGCAATAAGTCCAATTAGCCTGCGGCAATCAGCTCTACTTAAACTCAGTAGGTATCGTAAGACCTTCCCATATAGACTTTCAACAAAACAATTCAATGTTTTCTATGTAGATTAGAACGAATTATGTAGTTTAGAACGAATAAAAAAAAATATATATGTATATGTGATGTAATACCACTCAAACGATGACTAATGGGTGTTATGACAATTTTGAATGGGTTTATGCCCGAAGAGTTATGTGTTTCGTGGTACTATATATAAATCGAAAAGCTAGCGAAGCCGATGAAGAAAGCCCCTTAACTGGGCCGAATGCCAAATACACAAAAATAAGTCAAAAACTGAGAGATAGGGCAAAACAGAAATTGATAACGAAATTGGGATCAGGTCAGAGTGAAATGCTGAACCACATAATTTGTAAAATGTTCATAATTTTTTACCGACCGAAAAAACATTTCACGTTTTTCATCACATTCGCGAAGTTTTTTTTTTTACAAGTATTATGAAGATTTTTCTCTGAGTGTACCCCAGAGGAGAAAGTTTGCCAACAGAAAATAACTTTAGTTGCAAATATAAGGATTGTTTCCCTTTATCTGAGCTTTAACTCAAAATCCTTCTTTCAGTTTGCGGTTTATGTTTGAAAATATTTGTAATGTAACACCAAAACCTGAAATTGGGATAAAGTCTGATATCTCTTTTAATACAAATAATTATGTATCTCCTTTTTCATAATTTTTAAAAAATGGTCTAAAGAAACTGATTCTTCTTAAAATCGTCCAATCTGTAGAACTTATTTCTTTTTTTAAAAATTCTGTAATAATTCGTTAACGGAACTGTATAAATCTTTATATCCTTTGAAAGTCCTTCTAAATAAACAATTTGTTAAGAATTATTAATTTTAAAAAAATACAAAATGAATGTCCCTATTGTTTGTTTTTGAAGTCTTTCATTAATGACAATGTTTGATGCTAAAACCAGTTTTAATTGAAATTTGAGGTGAATTCTAAAAAAATAAAGAATTGTGAAATAACGTTCAGTTCAATTAAGTCTGAGTTGTATGTGTACGAGAGCAAACAATTTTAATCGATCTAACCCTGTGTTTTCCAATACAATAAATGATGTCATGAAAAAAACTTAAAATAATGCTTTAGTTACCGATTTAACTAATTTTGAAAAAGAAAACATTTGTTGAAACCCAAATTTAAACAAAAATTCTAATTATCTTTTTTTGTTAACACACACAATTGTGATGCAATTTGGATTTGCGTTAGAAAAAAATTTAAAACTGACTTGTCACGGCTTATGTGCCACTTTGGAGTTTTAAAGGGTTCAGAAATAGTTATTTTTTAGCTTTTTAAGGTATTTAAGCTAAAGGAACCAGGTGCAAGTGTGCTATTATTGAAGGCTTTTTACTGGTACCTTTTTGGTACTTTTTTGCTTTTTGGAATCGCAGTTGTAAAAATTTCAAAAACTTTGGCTACTTTCTATCGAGAAATATATGGCTATCAAATTCACATATTTTATTTAGATATTTTAAAAAAATATCTGCCGGAAAATGTGTCGAAAATGGGTTTAGCTGAAGACTACAATTTGAAACAAGTAAATGACCCAAAGCACACAGTCCACAATGTAAATGTAAAAATGTGGCTCCTCTTGTTGTTGAAAATGCCCAAAATCGGTTCAGCGATAAAAAAAAATTGGAATAAGTTTTTCCACACAATATCTTAGCACAATTTTCTATTAGCGTTTGGAAAATATTCTGTAATATTTTTTTAACTAGACCCCAAAAATTTTTTTCATCTAAAAAAATTATTTTCAACTCAAAAATTATTTTCACAGTTTTTTTTCACCTCGAAAATTTTTTTACACCACTAAAATGGTTTTTCCTATTCTAAAACGTTTTTCACCACAATAATTATACTGTACAACAATTTCAAACACTTTCCAAAATTACGGGGTTCCGACAATTGATTCTTGTGAGGAGACCAAAAAAAATATACGTGTGTCGGCGTTTTGATAGTTTACATCGAAATTTTTTTTTAGAGGCGGTTAAAGTTTGGGTTTGGGTGTGTTCTGACATATATAGTATAATTTTATGGCCAACATTTTTGTAGAACATTTCATCCCCGCCCTTCGCCCTTTTCGGGGTGTTTTTTTAAATTTGTTAGAATAAAGCCAAAAAATTCCGTTATGAGGGGGAGTTAGAGGGTTTATATGTTCTACAAAAATATTTTCAATACCATTATCTACAAAGTTGCTGAACATACCCTATACTTCAGATGCAAAGAAAACGTAATTTTTTATACCGATATGCTGCAAGAACAGGCCAGAGCTGTGGAAACATTTTACCGCCTCTAAAATTAAATTCCGATGTGAACTATCAAAACGCCGACACACGTAAATTTTTTTTGGTCTCCTTAACAAGAATCAGTCGTCGGAACCCCGTAATTTTGTTTGGGTTGAACTGTGTTATTATTAGTCCTCGATAATGTTTTCTCAATTTATTATTTTTTTTTACTTGATCTGCAAACAAACAATGCTTTTACTTGTTTTTTCAAATTGCTTGCTAATTTTTATTGCATTTGGAGACAGGGGGTAATACAATCTGTTGAACAAGCGGTTGTTGTTGTTGTTGCCAGTCATATTTTAACACTTTGACACATTCAGTTTTCTCATTTTAATTTCAGTACTTGTACTTGTTCTGTTAGTCTGCACGATCAGTATCGTAAAAAATCTTGAACTTGACAGTTGAGCGTTTCTCTAGCGTAAAAATATCTTTTTTGTTTTGCCGGTATTAACGTAATAAAGCAAAATATAAAAATAAGTTAAAACTAAATAAATTGTCTTGTGCAGTTTAAATTTTTTTTCTTTTACAAGTAAAAATAGTTTTGCAGAAAACGCAAACAACGAAATAGCTAAAAATATTATTGCATTTTAGAAAAGAAAAAGACATTAAGAAGAATTTGTTAGAAAATAATAAATAAAAAAAATAAGTTTTTTAAGTGTTTTTGAACAAAAAAAAATTAAACAGTTTGTTTTACACCTTTAAAAAAAGTTTCTAAATAAAATTAACAAAATGTTGTTGTTAATGTGCCGCAAAAATTCTTGCACTTCTTGGTTATTAATAATTTCTGGTAAGATATTAAAAAAAAATTGTTTTTAATGTTTTTTTAAGCTGTTGGATTTAAATATACTTTGTGTATTTTTTTTTAATTTAAATTTAATTTTTTATTGCGGTAAAATGCTTATCTTGGGCGTGTGGAAATCAAATTAACTCAAGCATTTACAATTTTGGCAATACAAATGCTTTTTGGTAAAATTGGCTTTCCGCGGTAACGTACGTGGAACAAAGCTATTGTTTTACGATTTTATTGTAATAAATATGCCCCTAAACTTGTTTACTACTAACTTATCGTGTTAATAACACAAAAGTTCAAAATTTATGATCACAGACAAATTGATATTTACATTTAATATAAAATATATTTATACAACTAAATTAAATAAACATTTATTTTTATATATTTCTATATATGTATGTATGCTAATATTATTGTCGAATTTATGCGATATATTTTTTATTTAAATTTTATTTACCATTTTTATTTGAAATGTATTAACTTGGCTTAAGTAATAAAAATAAATTAGATTATTTAAAAACACTTTAATATTCTTCCTTGCAAAAGTAAAGTACTATTAAATTGTATGCACTAAAATACACCCAACTTGAATGAAAAATATAAGTAAAAAAAGCTTAAATTCGGCTGTGCCGAAATTTTGAATACTCTTCACCAATGCCCTGAAAAAAGGTTCTCACTGTTTTTGATACAAATAATGTAAAAGACTTTAGGAATGAAATTATGGAGGTGATTAAAACTTTTGGATGTGAAAATTTTTTTTTAGATGTGAAAACAAATTTTGTGGTTGGAAAAAAATTTGAAGGTAAAAAATTTTTTTGGGGTAAAAAAAATTTTTCGGATGAAAAAAATTTTTTGTGTGTTGAAAAAATAATTTTTGTGGTGAAAAACATTTTAGTGGTGAAAAAAATTTTAGTGGTGAAAAAAATTTTTAAGGTGAAAAAAATTTTTTGAGGTGAATAAAATATTATTTAATTATAAGTGACTGGTAAAAACACAAGTAAAAATATTTTACTTGTCAGTCGCTATTGTACTAAAACAATCCAGTTGATATGGAAAAGTTAGAGGTAAATTCATATTTTCACACATAACCTTTTATCCGCTGGATCGATTAAGCCCCTTTTTAATATTAAACTGCTCGGAAAGGTAACAAAATATCTGAGTATAATTAACTACCCCCCTTTCGTTTGTGAGCCGTCGTTACTGTTTCAATGGACAGACGGACTTCGCTAGATCGAATTAAAATTGCATAGGGAGGGACTGACTTAAATTCTTTTGAGGATTTAGATTTTTCTAAAATTAAATTTTAATTTTTTTTTTCTAAATTGCAATAAGTAACCAAAATTTTGATTTTAAAAATATTAAAACTCAATTTGAAGATATTTTTTTTAATACTACTATGTTTTGCTTTTTAATGCGATGTTAAATCAATCACCGATCCGAATATATCGGTACGTAAAGTTGTGCCGTCATATGATGTCGATGGGTTAATAGGGTTACTTAGATATTTCGGAGTAAAAAAGTGTAATAAGCTGACTTGATTGTGAACTGGTTGAAGTAATAAATTTCAAACGGTGCTTATTAATAATTCATGTTGAACGGCAAAAAAAAAGTTGTGGTGTTATGAATAGCGCATTGGACCGATACACAAAACGATGCGGGTTCGATCCCCAGCGACGGCAACATCAATTTAGAAAAATAATATGTTTAAACGTCCTCCTTCGGTCTTTCCATAGGACTTAACCCCACCGAAATAACATAACAGGGTTATGAACTAAAAAGCTTCAACAATTATTCATCAGTTGGCGGCACCATCTTTAACCACCTTTCATTTCCCTGCTATCCCCTTTCCAAAGAAAGCAACACATTAATTAGGAGGACAAATTTCCTTATTGCTGCTCCTTAAAAAAATATTTCAGAGTAAAAAAGTGTAACAAGCTGACTTTTGATGAAATGCAAAAAGGTCTTAATTTTTTTTGCAAAATTGTTATCAAAAGTTTCGTACAATAACGACGAGGTAAAATATTTAAAACTAGTAAAGTACATGCAGAAAAATTATTTTATAATCAAGCAGAAACAATATTAAATTAAACGGAATTAGTTTTAAAATCAAACAAAAATTTTTTTTTATTTAAATATGTGTTCACTTATTTTTAAAAAGTAAACAAAATATTTTATGTGTTGACATATTAATTTAAAAATGAAAAAGTTTATTTTAACTAAACTTATATATACTTTAATAAGATTCATATTTGATTTAAAAATGTTTGTAAAAAAAAATAATAATAAAAATAATAATGGATTTAAGCATGTTTTTTTTCTCTCTGTGTAGAGCACGCCGTCTATATCTATTATAATTTGGGTTAAATTTCGGGAAGCTGTTAAAACTTCTAAAAGGGTCTTGAACTTTTTTGTGAAAAAGCGGGAAATATAGAGATAAACCTTATCGAAGTTAGTGAAAGGGTTAAATGGGGAGTTGGTTCAAATATTGTCAGATTGTCTTTATATTTGAGGGTATGATTTATTGTTCCATAACACATTTACATTCCAAATTTCAAACTAGGGTTTTGCGTGTATAAATACCATTTAAGCCCAATTCAGATAGGATTTTTCTATGGGAGATAGGTATGAATATAGATCGATTTTATGGCAATTCAATTGCGCTCGTCCTTGGGCTAATAAAAAACAAATTTTTTTATATTTGCAACCTGTATTATAATAATAAGGTTTACATGGACAGACGGATGGTTATTATCGGTCCATATTTAGAGCTACGTCCCATAGAAAGATCATATCTAAATTGCGTTTAACAACACCGTAGATATTTAAATTAAATTTGGGTCCTGTTTTTTTGGGACACTAATTGATACCTCTAAATTTAAAGAAAATCGAAGCTTTTTTGACCCAAATCTCTTTAAAAAAACAACCTTTCCAATATTTATTTAATTTTTAGGTAATTTCATTTCGATTTTTGTCTATATATTGTATCCTGGCTGTAAAATAAGAATCAGTCTTTCTCGGAATTTAAACCATTTCCCGGAAAATGATCCAAATTATATTTGACGTGATACCCTATAGTTAGTACGCCTGACTTTAATTTGTGTACTGATTTTGTAATCGACTTGTCGTTTGGTAAATTTTGATACCAATTTAAAGCGGAATTATTTAAATGGTTACAAATATTTTATTTAAATATTTGTCAATCGCTGGCCACAACTTTTTCCAATCTTTCTGGCAATTTACGGATATCTGCTCGGAAGAACGACTTGTTTTTTGAGGCAACCCAATCATCGACCTATTTTTAACATTGTTTATATAAAGTAAACTTCTGCTGGGAAGTGCCAGTGTCGCGGAAGGAGCGATGACTGGAGAATACGGTGGGTGGGGTAGGACTGAGATCAATAGCGTTTCCGAGTACTCGTTTCATTCGGCTTAAGGAGCTCGTAGTAGATCACGCCGCGCTGCTTCCAGTAAATAAAGAGCTGTCCGGGCAAAACCTACGACTTTTTGCACCTGGGGTCGTCGAAATGGATCCACTTTTTATTGTGATGCAAAAAACCCCTTGCGCTTTTGGCGTTCGAGGAGCTGTTCACAAGCGAAAAATCGCTTTCGCGATTTCAGCTCGTATGGCACCCAGTGTCCTGGCATTGGAATCAATCCCATGGCTTTTAGGCACTTGCTGACGATACGATTTTTCAGATAGAGCATGCTCGCCGTTAACTTCCACCAAGATTCGATAACCCTCGGACGTACTTTTCTTAATATAAAAGTAATGAAGAAAAACTCTTCGCAAAAACACTTTATCTGGTATGAAATTCGACATGTTGGAGACAATATTTAGTATTATTGTTTACGTTTCAATCAAATGACACAAGCCGCCAATGACGCTCATTCACAATAGGTTTCAGCGTCAAGACTTTGGAAACTGGAATATTGGTTCATATACTAATATTTTCATGTCTCTGCTATAGATATCGCTACCATTATATACGCAGTTTTAAAGATGGCGCTATAATGACAGGTCATTATTGTGTAGATTACTATTTAATGATAGGTCGTTACCTTTTGCATTACTTTAAAACACAAAACAATGACCTTCTGATAACGGATGGTACATGTAAAATAATTATTTACTAGTAGTTACTGAAATATGTACCGAATTTGTATTTCTCTATTTTTTAATATTTTTTGATAAATTTGTTTTAAAAAACTATACAACAAATTAGAAAATTATCAGATTTTGCAAAACTTTTAAGATTTTAAATGATTTCTAATGTGAAATAGCATTGCACCAATAAAAACCTAAATTTTTTAATGCAAAAAGTAGATATTTTAAAAATTTTCTTTTTATAATTTCAAATACAAATTATTCTTATCGATTTCTTTAAGTAAGAAAATTTTATTTGAAAAAGGTTCACTATTTTTTTACTAAGAGTAACTACTTACCATTTTAAGTAACCACTTATTTCTACACTATAGGTAACCACGCTGGTAACTCATTATTCTCACTTTTTTGTAAGCGAGAGCGTAATGACCACCCATGAATTTTGGGACATAGCGAACAAAAGTAATTAGAGATTTTATCTTTTTATTTGCGAATATATATAACTGCTTACAAAAATGACTTTGTCCATCAAAAATAATGTGTTTTGACACCGCATTATATGCAGTAGACCTAAATTTTATTGCTTATTATTCAGATACACTCACCAAAAAAACTCTGTAATGGCAACTGAAAATTTTGCTGTTATTACGGGAAATTCTTCTAATTTGAGCCCAGCGGTATTTTTTGCTAATCTTAGCAACATATGTCTGCTGACGTGTAGTACAATGAAATTAGTAGAAAAATCAGTAGCCGCTACCAAATTTTAGTAGACTTTTTGTAAAGTGGAATTTAAAATCTGTTTGCTAAAACAGCAAAAAAAATTACTAAATACTATTAATATCAGTACAAAGTTTTAGATTTATTTTTTTTTTTTTATCGAGCATCAAAAATTTTGATTATAGTTTTTAAAAGATGTTTTATACAAAATGAAAAAAAAAAATCAAAGGTTAAAAAATCTTAAAAATTGTTAAAACATAAACGAATTTATCGTTTTAATTTGGTAATTTCTGTTTTGAAAAATATATTAGTCCATTTTTTTTTTACTTTTAAGGTTAAATTTAATTGTTTTTAGGGCTGATTTTCAGAACTAAAAAACCCCTTTTAGTGCTATTTTAAGTGGATGTCCTCTTTTTAGACATGAGTCGGTATCTTCACTTCCGATCCCTTTTTTAATCCTATGTAACATTTTAGGGCAATTTAAGTTTGTATGTATAAGTTTAATTTATTAGAAATAACATTTCCTTCAATATCGACTTTTTTAAAATTAGTAATTTTTTTTGCTAATTTTAGCAAATCGGTTTTCAAAAATTTGTAAAATGATTTCTGAAATTAGCAACGAAAATTTGTAGATATTCTGTAAAAATTCTGTAATTTGTAAAATGTAAATAGCAAAAAGATTTGCTTAATAATAATTTTTTTACTAAAAATCAGTACAAAAATAGTAAAGTGGGATTGAAAACCGTTTACAAATTTTTCTACTAACTTTTTTTTTCTGAGTGTACTAGTAATGAGCTCCTATTAATTACTAAAATATTGCTGGGAATAAAACTTTTCAATCAAACAATTGATTGATTATAAACTGCCGCATTGTTTGTCTAACATTTTAAAAAGAAATCAGTCATAACAACAAGTTAATAACAAAAAAAATAAAAAATAGAAAATTGTTTTGTTTACCAACAAATCATAAAATAAAAAATCAATTATTTATAATCTTGACTTATTTTAATACTTGTTAATTTAAAATGCTCTTTGAAATTATATAGTATAACATGTTGTTGTTGTTGTTGTTGTTTTCGTTCATTCTTAAATTAATATTAAAATTTCACACAATTAGCACCTGATATTTAGTTTACAATAGATACTTTTATTGAATATTATACAATATTTTAACATGCTATATTTTATTTTTATCAATTAAGCGAATGAATGTTATGATTTATATTTGAAATTCATATTTTTTTAATAAATCAATTATTTAAAAATTATTCTTTATTAGTTACTGGGGAAAAATGTAAATTAATTGAATTAAAAAACAATGCATTTTAAATTAAGGAAAAAAAATCTATTTTTGTATAATTTTTTTTTTTTTGTAAACTAAACTTGACGTTTGTTTGAATATTTTTTGCGCACATTTCTAAAAGTCAAGTGTCAAGTATAAATTAAGATATGTTTACATTTAAATTGAAATATAATAATTATGCCATTAATAATATTTTAAAATGTAGTTATATTTGATATTAGGTGGGGGTATAAATTATTAATTTAAAAATAAAAAATCTAATGGATTTTATGGCAGGGCTGGCAAAAATATTACATTTGTGCCAATAGTACAATGTGGGGCAAAAACCATCATCTGATTTTATTTCACTATAACTTTTGATTAAAGTGAAAACTCATTTGGTTTTTAATGTTTATTCGCACTTTTAAATTTTGTTTCCAATAATTGCTGAAAATTATGTCCGACAAATGGCCGCCGTCAGCGTGATGCAAATTTGGGATCTTTTCATTATATTCTGCATAATTGTGCACTGCATTTGTGGTGTCATGTTGCCAATTTCGAATGTTGTTCTTTAATTCCTCCAGATTGCGGGGTTTGTCCGCGAACACCAAGGGCTTGAAATATCCCCCAGAGGAAGAAGTCCGGGATTTGGCTAGCCAAGCCAGATCACTGAAAAATATTTCTTTATTCTCTCTAATTAAATAAAAAACACGGAACAAAATTTTTGGTCTTCACAGAAAATTGTTTGAAAAAATTAAATTTTTATCAACTTGAGTGTTTTTGAACTTTTAACTCGCTGTGAAGACAGCAAATTTTGACAGACCAGTTTTCATGTGGAATTCGGTTGCTTCTACTATAATCGGTTGGTACAACTAAATATTGGTTTCCACAACAAAAATTCGGTTATTACAACTGATTTTTGGAGACAACACTCAAAATATTTATCAATCACATGTGATGTTGGTTGTGCTCACCAAATTTATTGGTTGTCGCAACCAAAATACATTTTACAATTTAGTTAACATTTTATTTTGTGTGTAATGAACAAAATTTTGATTTCAAGTAAAAATTAAAAATATCAGATTTTCAGATGAAAAGCGAAATTCAACACCGAATTGGCTGAAACTTTCCATAAATGTTTAGGATAAAATTTTATTATTTTTTTTTTTGCAAACACACAGAGAAAATAGTTTCATTGTGACAACCGATTTCTTTGCCAAATGAATAATTTGGTTGCAGTAACTGAATTGTTTGGTTGTGGTAATCAAATATATCCTGACACAATTGAAATGTTATGATTTAACCGAAATTGTGTTGTATTAACAGAATTTCTGTTACATTAACCGAATTTCTGTTGCCACAAACAAATATATCGGTAGGCCCAACCAAACCATTCGGTTGATAACAAATTTGGTTGTCACAATGAAGTTTTGTCTGTGCAAGAATAAAGGTCTTATCAACCCTGCTTGAATGGTTAGATTTTTATACCCTACACCATTTAATGAAGATTAGAGTTTGTGCTGATGTTTGTAACTACCAACAATACTGAAACTAGATCTACTTAGAATCACTTCCTGTTCGAATTAGCGAATAAACAATACAATCATACTACATGTCCCAAATGTGAAGATAATTGAATAAAATTTACCATAAAAAGCCTATTGTAATTGGTCCATGTGCATTAGGGTGCTCTAAGCTCCTATGGAGAAAAAAATGTAAACGATTGACCATTTCCGCCTCTAGAAATGTTAATTCGGTTTTAAAGCTACGTCTTGCAAAATATTAGGATAATCGGACATAGGGAAGAGGTGCCGCATCTGCACTAAAATTTAAAAAATGGATTAGAAGGGGAAAATATGTCTTTTTTATTAAATTTCTGAAAAATATTTTTAAATTTTAAAACGAGTTTGAATTAAAATGATTAGAGAATTGTAATTTGCAGTTAATTATTTTTCTAATAAAGCAATAAAAACCAATGTCGGTTGAAATACAGAAATTATTAAAACCTTCGCCGCCAATTAATGCCTGACAGACCACTTGATCAACAAATTCGATTACAAATTTTAAAATTTATTTATTGAATTTATTTAATTCCAAATTTCCTAAGGTGAGAAGTATTTTTTATCTTGTGTTTTGCTAACTTGTTTTAAATTAATTCCATACAGATGAGAATTTTTAAAGACTGATCTCAAATCTCTAATTTTAAATCTTAAATTTTTTTTATATCAGCGGATTTAAAAAAAAAAACAGCGATTTTTGTCACTTATTTATCTTTTAGGCAAGTTCTCTATTTGTTTTTACAAATTTTATTGGTTTTTGGCCGAATTATTTTAAAACAAATTAAATTATATCAAAACGAAGACATACTAAATTACTAAATTGCCACTGTTTAAGGTCAAAGGTAAAATTTTAGGATATTTTTATTTTTTTTTAACCTATTCTTACTCGTAAAACAGATATTTGTGAAGGGATATTGATGAAACTGCTTGATATTAAAATAATATTCTTTATTTATTTTAGAAAATTAACCCTTGAGTGCTGTTGGCGTCTATACACTCACCAAAAAAAAAAGTCTGTAATGGCAACTGAAAATTTTGCTGTTATCAGTACATTTTCATCATAGGGTCATATACACTCAGAAAAAAAGTTAGTAGAAACATTTGTAAACGGTTTTCAATCCCACTTTACTATTTTTGTACTGATTTTTAGTAAAAAAATTATTATTTAGCAAATCTTTTTGCTATTTACATTTTACAAATTACAGAATTTTTACAGAATATCTACAAATTTTCGTTGCTAATTTCAGAAATCTTTTTACAAATTTTTGAAAACCGATTTACTAAAATTAGCAAAAACAAGTAAAAAAGGGCTAAATTCGGCTGTGCCGAATCTTTGAAACCCTCCACCAAAGGGGATGAAGATGATATACGTATATACTAAATTTTGCATAAACTGTAATATGAATATGTTTTGTCAATTTATGTAACGAACTTTTGTTATTTAGTTTTAGCAATGTTATTTACAGAGGTCTGCTCTGTTAGCGACTTTAACATTGTTCATTTTTACGTTAACTTAGTTATCATAGTATGTAAGACAATAAATGTAATCGAACAATAAGAAGACTTAATAACATTTTTACTTACTTAACAGAAAAAAAAAAATAGATACAGAAAAATTGTACAAATTTTTATGGAAAATTTAGAGGTACCTTAACATTTTCACTCATAACTTTTGAACCGCTTGACCGATTTTGCTCATTTTAAATACCAAACTGCTCAGGAGGATGTTCAATAATCTGGTTAAAAATAGGCACCCCCGCTTGCGTCTTCGCGTCGTGATCGTGATTTCAACAAACAGACAGACAGACAGACGGACAGACAGACGGACATCGCTAAATCGACTTTAAATTGCATAAGGATCACGAATATATATACTTTATGGGGTCTTAAACCTATATTTCGACATATTACACTCACCAAAAAAAGTCTGTAATGGCAACTGAAAATTTTGCTGTTATTACGGGATATTCTGCTAATTTGAGCCCAGCGGTATTTTTTGCTAATCTTAGCACCACATGTCTGCTGACGTGTAGTACAATGAAATTAGTAGAAAAATTAGTAGCCGCTACTAAATTTTAGTAGACTTTTTGTAAAGTGGAATTTAAAATCTGTTTGCTAAAATCAGCAAAAAAAATTACTAAATACTATTAATATTAGTACAAAGTTTTAGATTTATTTTTTTTATCGAGCATCAAAAATTTTGATTATATTTTTTAAAAGATGTTTTATACAAAATTAAAAAAAGATCAAAGGCTTAAAAATCTTAAAAATTGTTAAAACATAAACGAATTTATCATTTTGTTTTAATTTGGTAATTTCTGTTTTGAAAAATATTTTAGTCATTTTTTTTTTTTTACTTTTAAGGTTAAATTTAATAATTTTTAGGGCTGATTCTAAAAACCCCTTTTTAGTGCTATTTAAAGTGGATGTCCTCTTTTTAGACATGAGTCGGTATCTTCACTTCCGATCCCTTTTTTAATCCTATGTAATATTTTAGGGCAATTTAAGTTTGTATGTATAAGTTTAAATTATTAGAAATAACATTTCCTTCAATATCGACTTTTTTAAAATTAGTAATTTTTTTTGCTAATTTTAGCAAATCGGTTTTCAAAAATTTGTAAAATGATTTCTGAAATTAGCAACAAAAATTTGTAGATTTTCTGTAAAAATTCTGTAATTTGTAAAATGTAAATGGCAAACAGATTTGCTAAATAATAATTTTTTTACTAAAAATCAGTACAAAAATAGTAAAGTGGGATTGAAAACCGTTTACAAATTTTTCTACTAACTTTTTTTTCTGAGTGTACAAACGGAATGACAAACTGATAAATACCCTCACCATATATGGTGGAGGGTATAAAAATTAATTTTAAAAAAGTCGATATTGAAGGAAATGTTATTTCTAATTAAAACTTACAACTACAAACTTAAATTTCCTTAAAATCTTACATATATTAAAAAAGGGATCGGAAGTGAAGATACCGACTCATGTCTAAAAAGAGGACATCCACTTAAAATAGCACTAAAAAGGGTTTTTTAGTTCTAAAAATCAGCCCTAAAAACAATTTAATTTAACCTTAAAAGTAAAAAAAAAATTGACTAAAATATTTTTCAAAACAGAAATTACCAAATTAAAACAAAATGATTAATTCGTTTATGTTTTAACAATGTTTAAGATTTTTAAGCCTTTGATTTTTTTTTCATTTTGTATAAAACATCTTTTAAAAAATATAATCAAAATTGAGGGCCCCGGTAGGCTAGTTGGTAGCGTGCTAGCTTATCAGTGCGGGGGTCGTGGGTTCAATTCCCACCAGAGGCTCTGGTCTGTTTTCGCTATAACGAGCCGATAGCCTTTGTTGCTAGTGCTCTGTTAGGGTATTAGGATATAATTTGTAATTATATCACTAATGTAAATAAAATAAAAATAAAATAATCAAAATTTTTGATGCTCGATAAAAAAAATAAATCTAAAACTTTGTACTAATATTAATAACATTTACTAATTTTTTTTGCTGATTTTAGCAAACAGATTTTAAATTCCACTTTACAAAAAGTCTACTAAAATTTAGTATCGGCTACTAATTTTTCTACTAATTTCATTGTACTACACCTCAGCAGACATGTGTTGCTAAAATTAGCAAAAAATACCGCTGGGCTCAAATTAGCAGAATTTCTCGTAATAACAGCAAAATTTTCAGTTGCTATTACAGACTTTTTTTGGTGAGTGTAGAACTCAACACCACTTAAGGGTTCCTTTTTGTATCTGCTTTGGACTTAAATGCCTATGGTACAGACAATGTAGAAACATAAGAACATGCTCTTCTAATATGAAAAAGATGGAACCACTTTTGGGCCCAGTCCTCATACAAACCACCTTCCCTAATATTTGTTGAAATAAAATTTTCCGAACATTTCATTTTCTGCTTCGATCATAAAATAAGGACCAGGACTCTTCCCGGAGTTTGGACTTTTTTTCGGAATATGATCTAAATTATACTTGATGTAGGGTATAGTATAGTCATAGAGTCGGCATATAGTAACTATCAATGCTAAATACTATACATATTGCAACCCATAAATCATAAATATCCAAAATAAATGGCTCACTGTCATATTTTTCTTTTTAAGTTTTTTTTTTGGCAATTTAGAACAATATTAATTGTATTTTAAAAAAAATTCGTCAGGAAATTTTTACAATTCGCCACAATAAAAAAATAATTATTATTTCATTATCTTTTATTTTAAATAAATACAATATTTAAATTTATTTCATCACTCAACAAGTCAAGGTACGCAAAATTGGTTGGGTAATTATAAATATCTATGTCCAAAATTTATTTATTTTGTTATCGGACAATATTAATTTGTTAACCAGACGAAAATGAATTTCAACAAAAAAATAAATTTTTAAATTTATTTAGTTCTGCTTAATAAATCAATTTAATCGTACAGAATTTTATTAAAAAGGGGTTTTCTGTCTAACGTGTCTAAAAACAGATTAAATAACCGCAAAAATATTCAAATTCATTTATTGACCAATATTATTAATTGGGTTATAAAAGTTTTGAGGTACATATATAAAAATTAATAAATTTATTACACTCACCAAAAAAAGTCTGTAAAAGCAACTGAAAATTTTGCTGTTATTACGGAAAATTTTGCTAATTTGAGCCCAGCGGTATTTTTGCTAATCTTAGCAACACATGTCTGCTGACGTGTAGTACAATGCAATTTGTAGAAAAATTAGCTGCCGCTACTAAATTTTAGTAAATTGGAATTTAAAATCTGTTTGCTAAAATCAGCAAAAAAAATTTACTAAATACTATTATTATTAGTACAAAATTTCAAAATTTTTTATTGTTTTTTGAACATCAAAATTTTTTTATTTTATTTATTTCTTTTAAAAATATTTTAGACAACATTAAATCAACAATCAAAGGCTTTAAAATTGTAAAAACAAACGAATTTATCATTTTATTTTAATTTCTATTTTAGTTTTCTTCGATCTTCTCTATTCATGTATTATTCCTTATCGAGCTAAAGATCCTTTATTTATAAAAAATTTAATTATAAATATTTATTTATCCCAACATTTCGTCACCACATTGGGTGACTTCTTCAGGGGAAATTGTCTTTTTTTATAAAGGATCTTTAGCTCGATAAGGAATAATACATTATTTTAATTTCTTTTTTGAAAACTATTTTAGTAACTTTTTTTACTTTTAAGGTCAAATTTTAATTGTTTTTAGGGCTGATTTAAAAAAAAAAAAACTTTTTTAGGGCTATTTTAATTTTTAGGCATGAGTCGGCGTATTCCCTTCCAGTCCATTTTTTTTAATCTATGTAACATTTTAAAGCAATTTAAGTTTGTAGGTGTATGTTTTAATTAGAAATAACTTTTCCTTCAATATCCACTTTTTTAAAATTAGTATTTTTTTTTTTTTTTGCTAATTTTAGCAAATCGGTTTTCAAAAATTTGTAAAATAATTTCTGAAATTAGCAACAAAAATTTGTAAAAATTCTGTAATTTGTAAAATGTAAATAGCAAAAAGATTTGCTAAAAAAATTTTTACTAAAAATCAGTACAAAAATAGTAAAGTAGGATTGAAAACCGTTTACAAATTTTTTTACTAACTTTTTTTCAGAGTGTAATTACTTAGAGTATAATTATTTTATTTAAACACAAATGTAAGCAAATATTGTCAAAAAGCACTGATATTTTTTGTTTTTCATTTGTAATCACTTTAATGACTTTTCTAGTAATGTTGTTTGATTTTGATTTTGTGAAAGGAGTTCAAAAACAAACATAATTTGGATACACTAAACGACTTAGAATCGCTTCCTGATTAGATTTAACGATATCAGATCATCCGTTCGTGTGTCCATGTAAACCTTGTAATTAAACCAAAGTTAGCAAATGTAAAGGTATTTGAATGAAATTTGGTACGAAAGTTTCTTTTGGTTAACACCGGTTCATAATCAGTCCCAGATTCCATAAAAAGATTCTATCTGAATTGGGCTTAAATGGTATTTAGATGCAAAAACCGTAGATATCTGGTTGAAAATTGTGTTGTGAATATTATATGAAACCATATTTGAACCCAGTCTTCATATCAACCACATTTCAGAATTTTTTCTTAGGTAATTGAATTAAGATTTTTCGCTTTATTTTGTGTCGTGAACATAAAATAAGACTGGCAGCATTCCATTTTTTTGACACGCTTTAAAAATCGATACATATAAATGAAATACTTTTCTCGAAAACCGATGAAATTAAATCGCTGCACTAAAGAAATTAAATCGTTGCATTCAAAATTGGGGCGGGTGGACTGTGAGGCATCAGTTGCCTGGAAAAGCTGTAGTTTTACAAAACTCAAAATTTTTTCCTGCATACAAAGTTCAGTGTTTAAGAATAAAAAAAAGTTAGTAGAAAATTAGTACATTTTATATCCCATTTTAAAGTTTTTGTACTAACAATTAGTACAAAATTATATTTTATTAGAAATTCTTCCTAATCTTTGTTTACAAAATACATTTTTTTAACTAAATTTCCTTGCTATTTTATGCAAAATATTTTACTTATTTTTTAAAACCAAGTTGCTAAAATTAGCAAAAATCTTGACTAATATTTTTTATACCCTCCATCAGTTTGTCATTCCGTTTGTAATATGTCGAAATATAGGTTTAAGACCCCATAAAGTATATATATTCGTGATCCTTATGCAATTTTAAGTCGATTTAGCGATGTCCGTCTGTCCGTCTGTCTGTCTGTTGAAATGGCGATCACGACGCGAAGACGCAAGCGGGGGTGCCTATTTTTACCCAGATTATTGAACATCCTCCCGAGCAGTTTGGTATTTAAAATGAGCAAAATCGGTTAAGCGGTTCAAAAGTTATGAGTGAAAATGTGAAGGTACCTCTAAATTTTCCATACAAATTTGTACAATTTTTCTGTATCTATTTTTGTTTTCTGTTAAGTAAGTAAAAATGTTATTAAGTCTTCTTCTTGTTCGATTACATTTATTGTCTTACATGCTATGAGAATAATATCATTTTAGAGCTATATGTGTGTTACTCTTAATAACTAAGTTAACGTTAAAAGCAACAATGTTAAAGTCGCTAACAGAGCAGACCTCTGTAAATAACATTACTAAAACTAAATAACAAAAGTTCGTTACATAAATTGACAAAACATATTCATATTACAGTTCATGCAAAATTTAGTATATACGTATATCATCTTCAGCCCCTATGGTGGAGGGTATTCAAATATTCGGCACAGCCGAATTTAGCCCTTTTTTACTTGTTTTTTTTTATTTTTGTTTCAAATAATATATTTTTCAATATTTTTTTGTACTGCTGCTCTGCCCTTTTTATCGATGTTTCACAGGCTTTCGATAAGGTTTGGCATGAAGGTCTACTGTTTAAAATAAAACTTTTGTTACCAAAAAATACTCACAAGCTACTTAAAAGCTATATAACAAATCGAAAATTCACTCTTGCTGATAAAAGTTTTGTCAGCTCTCCTCAAGATATACAAGCCGGAGTTCCACAAGGTAGCATTTTGGGTCCTCTGTTATATATCATTTATACTTCAGACATGCCATTAGATATTAATACCCACACATCGACTTTCGCTGACGATACTGCAATCTTAAGCGTCCACGATGACTCAAAACAGTTACAGACTCACATTTCACAATTGGAAGCTTGGTTGGATAAGTGGAAAATTAAGGTGAATGAACAGAAATGTATCCACATTACTTTCACACTGAGAAAAGAGACGTGTCCACCCATTAAAATTAATGATCTGAATATACCCCAACACACATGTGTGAAATATCTCGGTATTTCACCTTGACCATCGACTCACGTGGAAAAATCATATAGATGCGAAAATAACTCAGATGAGGCTAAAAACTGCTCAACTCGCTTGGTTTACTGGCAAAAACTCTAAACTAGGCCTGGACTGCAAATTACTCATTTACAATTCGATCAGGAAACCCATATGGTGCTACGGAATTCAGGGGTCAAATTCTCGTTCTGTGATAATGTGAAGTGAAAAAAAACTTTTCATTTTCGTTTTCATAAGCACTTTTCACTCGCACTTTTCACAAGTACATAATTTGCGATTCTCGTTTGTATTGTGAAAAAATGTTTCATTCGCACTGTACCCACGAAAATTTTGTAACTGTGTTATCCAAACTTTAAAGTAAATGTCAAAACAGAGAAAAACGTAAACAAAAGTGAATTAAGTTCGTAAAATTTATTTTAAATAATTATATAAAAATATCTGGATTAATTGTATTATTGGATATTACTCAAAGAATTCCGGGTGAACAAAGGTAAGGCAATAACGTTACAAGCATTTCATTGCAGTAAATAATTTAATCATTTATAGGAATTTTTTGAGAGTGCTGAGACGCATACTTCGTGCTGACCACAATCCATTCGAGATGACAACCGACAAGCCCTTCATGGATTTATATCGGCTTACTTTAAGTGAACTATATTTGGTGCGCGTATGAAGTCTAATATTACTTAAAGAAAAAAAAATTTCATAAAGAATATAAATAAACTATAAATAAATATGCCATACTTTTGCCATTTTTCACTGTCCTTTTGGGTCCCACTAAAACTGTTAAGGCTCGCCGCTAATTCGTTACACTTTTCGTCTCTAAATTTGGCACCATCTGCAGTTACAAATCTGTAAATATGGGTTTAATAAAAGTGTGATTATGGTTATTAAGCTACTTACTTATCGTTTTCAATGTTCACATGCTTTTCTTAATAATTAATTAAATACTCCTTTTGGCTTTCGCTGGCACGCTTTCCTCTTGCAATCTTCTTCATGTTTATTTCACTTATAAATAGCCTGTGTAAACAATTTTTTCATATTAAAATATTTTGACAGTTGTTTGCACTGTTACACAAAACAAGAATCGCCAGTGCTGTGCAATCGTGAAAAAATCTTGTTTCGTTCCACTTTTTTTTCATATGAAAACGTTTTGATATTTCTTTACATTTTTTCACAGAACGCGAATCAAAAGTACTATGAAAACGTGAAAAAACTTTTCATTTCACCGTTTCACAGAACGAGAATTGACCCTCAGCTCTGGGGTACTGCCTCTGCGTCCAATATAGGGAAAATTCAGAGAATGCAAAATAAATTCTTGAGGACGATCACGAACGCACCCTGGTATGTTAGGAATTTCAACATACATAAAGACCTGAATGTACCCCTGGTCAAAGATGAAATTATTAGACACTGTCAACGCTATTTAACAAAAGTGGAAACACACCCCAACATACTAGCTCGTAACTTAACTAATAATCACGGCCACCAGCGTCTTAGGAGGAGGGACACTGCGGATCTGGTCCGCTAATAATAAGGGGAAATAATGGTCCCAGTTGAACCACATAACATCAGTCTGGCACTGGCTGGACTTAACAATTAATATTTAGTTTTAAGATTTGAATAATTATTGTTAGTTCACAGTTTTTAAAAGTGAAGATTCAATAAATAATATGAAATATGGAAAAAAAAATATTTTTTTGTAAAATTTTTTAAAATCTAAAACATTATAAACATGCAAGGATATTAAAAATGAATTTTTATGTACACTCTAAAAAATGCTTCTAAAATTACTACTATAAAATGGGCAAAGTTTTATATAATATTACGAAAATTCGGTAAATATAAACACCAAATGCGTAAAACTTTTTCGTGCACACTACATATACACTTTCATATACTGCGTGTGTATTATACACACGCAGTATTTTTAGACACTATTTGTTTACAATTAAACACATTATGTCTAAAATTAGTATTGTTTTGTTAAATAAAAATTTTACGCACAAAGATTGTAAATATACTAACTTTAGTAGTAAAAAATTAAAAAAAAATCGATAAAATTTTCAAACCTAAAAAATAGATTCCTTTTTATACTTGCTTTATTTTTTAATTTTAAAATTTAATTAAATTTTTACGCACTTTTAATGTAATTTTACCTATTTTGTGTTTACCAACTTACGCATAATGTGTGTACTTTTTTCATTTACGTACACAGAGTAAATTTACCCAACTTATAGTAGGAGAACAATTTCCTACTATAAATTGGGTAAATTTCAACAGAAATTAATTAGAGTGTATAAAAAAATAATATACTAAACATTAGCAAAAAAAATTGGCTGATTTTAGCAAATCGATTTCCATTAAGTGTTTACTAAAATTTTGGTGCATTTTTCTTGTTTGATTTTATACACTTTACTTAAAAATACAGACACGTTTTGCTTAAATTAGCCAAACGGTCTGGTGGCCTTAAGTTATTTAACTTCTCTGTAACTATTACAGATTTTTCTCTAACTTTTTTTTTTGGAAATATCTGATAGCAAATTTGTCAATATTCAAGGACGCCTATTTTGCAAATTTTTTAAAAAATTTTCAACACTCAGAAAAAAAGTTAATAGAAAAATTTGTAAACGGATTTCAATCCCACTTTACTATATTTGTACTGATTTTAAGTAAAAAAAAAAATATTATTTTGCAAATCTTTTTGCTTTTTACATTTTACAAATTACAGAGTTTTTACAGAATATTTACAAATTTTTGTTGCTAATTTCAGAAATCAATTTATAAATTTTTGAAAACCTTTTGCTAAAATTAGCAAAAAAAAAACACTACTAATTTTAAAAGAGTGGATATTGAAGGAAATGTTATTTCTAATTAAAATATACATAGATAAAAAAAAAAGGATCGGAAGTAAAGATACCGAAAATATGACCTTAAAAGAAAAAAAAATTACTAAAATATTTTTAAAAACAGAAATTAACAAATTAAAACAAAATAATAAATTCGTTTCTGTTTTTACAATTTTTAAGCATTTAATTTTTTTTAATTTTGTCTAAAATATTTTTTGAAAGAAATAAATAAAAAAGTTTTGATGCTCGATAAAAAAAATAAATTTGAAATTTTGTACTAATATAAATAATATTTAGTAAATTTTTTTTGCTGATTTTAGCAAACAGATTTTAAATTCCACTTTACAAAAAGTATACTAAAATATAGTAGCGTCTACTAACTTCATTGTACTACACGTCAGCAGACATGTGTTACTAAAATTAACAAAAATACGGCTGGGCTCAAATTAGCAAAATTTACCGTAATAACAGCAAAATTTTCAGTTGCCATTACAGACTTTTTTTGGTGAGTAAAAACCGATATGCAAATTAAAGGAAGTTTCCTAAGAATATTAAAAATGAAATTTTTTCCGAAAAAAATTTTGATTAAAAATATGAAGGAAATAATTTAAGCTAAAGTATCAAAAAATCCCCAAAAAAATAGTATTTTTGGAACAACGGATATATTTTAATTCTTTTAAATAAGCAAAAAATTAAAAGGGTTCATAATCAGTTCATTCGTAAAGATTATTGAATTGAAATTTCTCAAAAAATTGTCAAAATTGGTACAAAAAAAAATACCCTTTACAATTGAAATTAATAAAAAATTATTGTTCCAGCAATATAAGACCTTAAAAAAATATATTTTTAATCCAAAAATCCTTAGGCAAGATTCCAAGCAACTTACTTATTGCGTATTCAAAATTGGCCTCAAAAATACTCAATTAACGTGGGATTTTTATACCCTCCACCATATATGGTGAGGGTATATATCAGTTTGTCATTCCGTTTGTAATATGTCGAAATATAGGTTTAAGACCCCATAAAGTATATATATTCGTGATCCTTATGCAATTTTAAGTCGATTTAGCGATGTCCGTCTGTCCGTCTGTCTGTCTGTTGAAATCACGATCACGACGCGAAGACGCAAGCGGGGGTGCCTATTTTTAACCAGATTATTGAACATCCTCCCGAGCAGTTTGGTATTTAAAATGAGCAAAATCGGTCAAGCGGTTCAAAAGTTATGAGTGAAAATGTGAAGGTACCTCTAAATTTTCCATACAAATTTGTACAATTTTTCTGTATCTATTTTTTTTTTTGTTAAGTAAAAATGTTATTAAGTCTTCTTATTGTTCGATTACATTTATTGTCTTACATACTATGATAACTAAGTTAACGTAAAAATGAACAATGTTAAAGTCGCTAACAGAGCAAACCTCTGTAAATAACATTGCTAAAACTAAATAACAAAAGTTCGTTACATAAATTGACAAAACATATTCATATTACAGTTCATGCAAAATTTAGTATATACGTATATCATCTTCATCCCCTTTGGTGGAGGGTTTCAAAGATTCGGCACAGCCGAATTTAGCCCTTTTTTACTTGTTTTTTCATATTTTTTAATTTAAAAATTACTCAAAAAAATTTTTTTATGTAAAAATCATTATGTTAAAATATAATTTTTAGTAATATTTTTAAAAACCATTGCTGTTAAATTTTTCAGTCCGAATAATGAAAAGCCTCATATATATTTCTATATGAAATATATTGCCTGAAATAAAATTATTAGACATTTTATATTAAAATTATGAAATTACAACCATTTCTTAATTTTGCTCACTTCCCTAAAGATATAATCGATTACTTTCAAGTTTTCACTATGTTACCAAGTGTACGATAAAAAAAAATCAATATGTCAAGGCACTTAAAGTGAATGGCAACACAAATTTATATAAAAAAAAATCACAAATTTTTATTATGTATACTAATGATATATCTGATATCTTATCAGACAGTTTGGCAATTTATGCCCTTAAAATAAAATTTTATTTTCAAATATAGACAACTGAGAACTAAATAAAAACAAATAGGGAGGGGCTCGTGAAGAAAAATTTAATTTTGATTGTATTTCAAATAAGATATTATTCTATGCAAGCAAACTTGGGAAAGTACTTTCTGATCTTTTCTAAATTGTAATAGTTTAGAAAAATTATGTTAAAGAAATGTTTTTAAATTTGCTTGGATTCAAAATAGTTGTTTGTATGCTATCACTCTTCCATTCCAAATGGCTGATGACTAGAGACAAATACGCTAAACCTTTGATAAGAAATAATAAATACTACCGTAACAATTTTTTTTTGTAAAATTTTGCATTTAACTTGTAAAAGAAAACAGTATAATTGTAGTGC
The DNA here is from genome assembly GCA_949748255.1 of Eustalomyia histrio. Classification (NCBI taxonomy): domain Eukaryota; kingdom Metazoa; phylum Arthropoda; class Insecta; order Diptera; family Anthomyiidae; genus Eustalomyia; species Eustalomyia histrio. The sequence continues at coordinate 10,996,727 of OX456527.1, forward strand.
GTGTGGCATATCAAAATTTTGATAAGATATCACGTATCTACCCACTGACAATTTATTTTTATCTCTATTCAATATCAATTGCTTTTGTTTGATTTATATATATTTATTTTTCTTTTTGCAATTTTCATATTTCTAATTTTAACCTTGTTTTTCATTTAATTACATTTCAGTAGTAACTGTTTTGCTGCCAATAACGCATGGACAGTCGTATCATTTTATAATCGGTCATCATCAACGAACCTTTGATCAGTTATATCGAGAGGCGAATACTAGAGCATACGAAAACGATAAAAATTTTACAAATAGTGATTTGGAAAATAATACAAATTCAACAATAATTGTTACAAGTAAGTAGTATAACAATCAAATGGTACATTTCGCGGATTGGGGAAATGAAAAAGTCAGTATTTTTTAGTAAAGAATACAACAAACATGAAAACGGATTATTTAGAATGAAATCGCGAAAAAGTGAAGTTTTATTTATTAAACTTTATAACGATATAACTTTAAAAATAATGGAGATTGTGTAATTTTTGAGAGTTTTAATTATTTTTAATACTTTTTATAGTTATTTTTTTTACAATATTTTAAGTTAAAAGAATTTTTTATTTAAATTATTTCATTCTACTTAAAATTTAAAGTCAACATTTTAAAACGTACTCCAGTTATTATATTTTTATGCATTGGAAAAAACCATAACTATCTGATTTTTAGTTGCAGAGAAACCGCAAATATGCAATATCATGTTTTTTCCTGTGCGTCGTATGGATCCATGGATAAACTATTTATCCGATTCAGAACAATTTAAGAATTCTGGCATCGATTTAATAGAGCATATTTTAGCATATTTTATCTTTAAGAATATATTTTTGAATATTTCAGCATTAAGAGCATATTTTAAGGTAAAGGCATATTTTTAGGGTATCCCAACAAAACTTTGGTAATGGGTGCGATATTCTCATGCGTTACCTTGTAATGATAGCTCGTTACCTTTTTCATTATTTGCAAGCATAAAGTAATAAGTTACTCATTATTGATTACGTAATATATGATTTATAAATGTAAAGTAATAATTGAAATATTTTTGAAAATCTATTTTTAGATACATTACTTTATGTTTTTTTGTAAGCAAAAGGGTAATGTATTTTTGTTTTGATAACACTAGCGAAAAATCAAAGCTCAACAATTCATTTAAGTTTAAAGCAATCAAATACTATATGCGTCGATAGCTCAGTGGGTAGAGTTCTTGGCTGGCAACCAGATTTCCCTGGTTCGATTCCCATCTTGACCACATTATTTTTAATTGCACATATTTTAAATAAAATATATGTAATAATTTTTTTAAATAAAAATTCCTCTTTTTTAAAAATCCATTTTAGACACATTACTTTTTCCATTCTCATAACCATATAAGTAACCCCTAACATTATCACCTCTAAAGTAATGGGTATATACATTACTTTGAGGCTCATCGCCTATAAAATTCATCAATGAAGTAAGGTGTAACGTAATCCATCGGCCCCTATGGCTATACATTACTTTACCCATTATTTGGAATTGTGTGGTTTTGCTGGGATATTTGTGTTTTTTATGGCATATTTTGACCTCTTTTATGCATACTTTTTTTTATTTTAATATAAGATAAAGTAATATTTGTTAGCGCTCCCCCTACCAAACCACCATTTGTTAAGCAATATTGACAAGGTACCAGAATGCTTTACCAAAAAAGATATTAAGAACAAACTAACAGAATGTAACGAAAAACGATGTTCTGTAAGTAATAAAAAGTATAAGCAAACAACTGACTGGATCTTCAGTAAAATTAGTTTTGGCTTTTAAATTCGCCCTCATTACATCAGTTGATGTTGAAAGAACATGTTCAATGTACAAAAATATGCTTAAATGTATCAGACAACGTTTTTTATTTGAAAATTTAAGTCAAAATTTTGTAGTTCATTGCAACAATAACCTTTATTGAAAATCGTATTTTTTATAAAAAAAAAAAAAACAAAACCGTCCAAAAATTTAAAAGCTGGTATGATGTCATTTTTGAAACATTTTCCTGTTCTTTTATTCTACTTATTGTTTTAATCAAAAAGAAGAAGCCGTTTAAAAAATTATTTGTAAAAAAATAAAAACGCAAAAATCAGACACAAAATAGTCCGGAAGAGACAATCTAACAAAATAAAAAAAATTATATATATATATATATATATATATATATATATATATATATATATATATATTTTTTTTAGTTAATGTAAAATTGACTGAAGTATGGAAAAATTTACAGTTTTTCGTAATTCCTTTTAAAAACTTAAGTTAGTATTGTTTTGTTTTCCTTTGGTTTTTTCGTTTTAGTTGTTATGTTTATCTTATTTTTTTTTGTGTATATTAATTGAATTAATTGTTTATATTAAATTGATTTTTTAATAAAAAATATTTTTTTTAAATACATATACATATAAAATTATTTATTTTTAAGGGCATATTTCTATGTTTTTAGTGTATATTTTATGCGCATAAAATACTTTTTTTAAAACATATTTGCGGTTTCCCTGAAAAAAATAAATAAAAACTAAAACAAGAATTAAAAAAAAACTCAACAAAATTTGTTGTTTTTGAAATAACTAACAAAAATTTACTGTTTACTGCAAAAATGCTGTTTTGGTAGTTCTCCGTGTAAAAAATTTAATGAGTAAAAAATTGCAACATTTAATCATATCCAATTTGATATTATTTAATATATGCTGTAATAACTAGCTGATCTTATTTGATAAAAAAACAAGTAAGAGCGGCTAAATTCGGCTATGCCGAATCTTATATACCCTTCACCATTGTTGGGAAAAAACTGAAGTTTATATATGGACATATATGGAATGGACAGATTTATATACGGACGCCTTTAAGAGGAAATTAACCATTTAGTTTGGTGATAAAACTTGGACTCGGGAAGATTTATGGTTCCAGAAAATAGGTATTTAAAAAAAATTTATGTTTTGGGCATAACTTTTTTGTATCTGAACCGATGTTTCCGAGTTTTTTAGCAAATATGTTATACTAAAGATTTTCGATCTTTTGCTATATAAGACGTATCCATAGGTCATATTACAGCTTTAAAATAGTGTTTGTTGTTTGTGTATAAAAGGTGAAGAGGTGAAAGAAAAGAATTTCAACAAATCGTTAAAAGAAATCACTAGAACTGCATGTGTTTTATTTCTTCAAAAAACTTTTGATTTAGCTGGCAAATTTGCATTTGGGATTTTATTCCGCTATTTTTAAGCTTAATTTTAAAAATTTGAAGGAAAATAGTATATAATTTTTTTTTATAAATTATTATAAGTTATGACCTAAAATAGTTGCACTCAAAGGGAAATTATGAATAAAATTTTCTTAATATATGAGAAATAAAATGGTTTAAAAATCTTTTTATAAATTCTTTTAAATCGGAGCAAAAATAGAAATAAAACCGTTTGTATTTTGTTTGTATCAGAGGGTTTTTATAAAAATTTTGATGTTTTTAGCCTATTTATGGATTATTTAATTATTAATATAAAATTCTATTTAAATTAATTATTAAATGTTAAAAAAAAACAAAAAAAAATGTACAAAAAAAAAGTGAACTGACCGGGATTCGAACCCGCGACCCTTCCACCTGTGGTGAAGGGTATAAAAACGTTTGTATTTTGTTTGTATCAGAGGATTTTTATAAAAATGTTGATGTTTTTAGCCTATTTATGGATTATTTAATTATTAATATAAAATTTTATATAAATTAATTATTAAATGTTAAAAAAAACCAAAAAAAAAGTCTTAAAGAAAAAAATAAAAAAAATGTACAAAAAAAAGTGAATTGACCGGGATTCGAACCCGCGGGCTTAGAGAAAAAAAGTATTTGTGACATAGCGTCTAGACAACTGAGCTATTGAAGCTCACACAAAATCATCGTCAATAGAGGTACATATATAAAAGTCTTCGTTCATTATAGATTTGTTTAGTTTTTATTTAAATGACAAATCTTTGTATGTGTGTTGCTTGTGTATAAAAGGTGGAGATGAAAGAAAAGAATATTAACACATGGATGTGTTTGTTATGCGTTAAATTCTACATACCTATCAAACAAAGCCATTTTACCGAAAAAATTAGAGGTAGTCCTGGTTTTTTGCTAGTATCTCAGCCATTTATTAACCGATCTGTCTGATTTTTAATAGCAAACAGAAATGGATCACATGTAACAGAAATAAAAAACAATCAAGTCCTCATCATGTCTGGGTTCTTCGGAAAACCCATTTCAACACACAGACGGACAGACGGACATCGTTAAATCAACTTCGCTCTTCATAAGGACCCAGAATATATATACTTTATAGGGTCTAAGATCAATATTGTAGAAATTACAAACGGAATGACAAACTTATATATACCCTTCCACCTGTGGTGAAGGGTATAAATATTAAAATTTAAAAAAAAAAATAATGCCTCTGCCTGGATTTGAACTCGGTCTGCCAGAGTTGTAGTAAGTTAAGCACTCAGCAGTGTGTGACTGACTTTTAGACTACATTTTTTTCTATAAATGAGTTATATATAATTATATTTTTGGGACTTAAGGGTGTAGAATAAGATGAAAAGAGTTAGATTTCTGATAAAAATTTATTTACCCCATAAATACGTATGTTCTTCGTATTAGTATACGCACATCAACCCTTTGCTGAGAGCAAACAGATAGCTGAGAACGAACAGAGCAGCAACAATAGCAAAGGTATTGTCACACTAAAAGCGAAAAAAATACGTCACCACATAGGCATGACGTCACCAAAGTCGGCACCCAAATATAACTAACCATACCAAATCGCATCTCCCAACTGAACGTGTGTTCACAGTGATAATGCATTATGAATCTTTAAATGCGTTTTTCTCAAAACTTCATTTTCACACACTAGGTCCCTTTTCTCGGAGAAGGTCACATATATTGAATCATATTCAATTATGTCTCATACCAAATTAAAAAAATATTTTTGATAATGGACCATATATTATTTTATCTCAAATATTAGATATCATATATAATTATATATGGTTATGTACAAGCCATATATAGGGTCCGCCAAATAACTTTTTTTTTTGAAAATGCTATAAAAAAAAAACTAATGAATATTTTCTCAAATTTCTTTTTTTATTTGAAAGTACAATCCTTCCGGTTAATAATGGAAAATAATTTCATTCAAATGGCTGCCTCGGCTGGCCATGCAGTAGCCTACACGATCGGTCCAATTTTTAAGCACATTATCGATTGTGTGCAGCTGTATTTCACCAATGGCTTCACGAACATTGTCCTTTAAAGCGCCAACTGTCTCTGGCTTGTCGGCGTAACACTTATCTTTGACGGCACCCCACAAATAATAGTCCAACGGTGTCAAATCACAGCTCCGAGGTGGCCAAACGACAACAGCTCTGCGGCTGATAATGCGATCTTTAAAAACAGGGCGCAAAACATCGAGTGTAGCTTCGGCTGTGTGGCACGTAGCGCCGTCCTGTTGAAACCAATTGTTGCCAATATCCTCCTCTTCAATTTTTGTGAACAAAAATTCGTTCAACATGGCCCGATAACGATCGCCATTGACTGTAACGGCCACTCCTTGCTCATTTTCGAAGAAAAATGGCCCAATTATGCCTCTGGACCAAAACGTTAGATGGCGGACCATATATATACACAAATCATATCTAATTTTATAAAAATCAATATATAACTACATGTGGTTATATATGGCACAATGTAGTCATTTAAAACAAATGAATGTAATTTATAATTATATATAGTAATGCACACTGACATATGTAAATTTATATGATAATATATTATTAGATAAGGCCACATGTGCTTGTATCTAAACTTTTTTACTCGGGTGTTTTGAGCGCCCCGGTAGGCTAGTTGGTAGCGTGCTAGCTTATCAGTGCGGGGGTCGTGGGTTCAATTCCCACCAGAGGCTCTGGTCTGTTTTCTCTACAACGAGCCGAAGGCCTTTGTTGCTAGTGCTCGTTTAGGGTATTAACATATAATTTGTAATTATATGATTAATAAATAAAATAAATAAATAAATAAATAAATACTCGGGTGTTTATTATAATTATAACTCCTACGAAATACCTTACTTTTCGTTAGCCGGTTTTTCAATAATTACATTTGTTTTGTTTTATATTTTTTCATAAAATATTACGGTAATTGCAGTTAAAAACAACGCCTTCTAATTATATACAAGCAACTGTCATGTAGTAACTGTCAAATTTTTTTCAATGTACAATATTTGTTGAAGTACTTTAAAAAGCTAAATCCGTTTAAATAATCGATTTGTACTCGTAAATCTAGTGTTAAATTAATATATAAGATATTTTATACATTCTAAAATTTTGTCATATCTTTCAAGAGCCCTATTAAATTAAAATGATTATTATTTTTATATAAAAGTGTAAAACACTTCATAGTTTATAATAACAAACTTTGAAATCCAAATGAATAAGTTTTTTTTTTTAATAATAATTACGTTTTGTCCAGGTATTAAACCGGAATTAATACCATATGGCATTTATCATGTATATTTTAAATGACTTTAAAATAGAACATATGTATAAGTGATTTGTAAAAAAATAAAAATATATGTTATTCATAAAAATATTATTTGCTTGCGGAAATGAATTTAGAAACAATTTAGGAGGGGGTTATTACTTGGGATTACTAACGTATGTATGTATTTGAAAGACAAAAATTAAAAAAAAAATTAGTAGAATTATTAAAGTCTCCTTTGGTTTTACCAATCGTTGAATTCAATCATTAGGAATTCATTCGATTTCTTACTCATTTAATTTACATATTGGGAATTCAATCGATTTTTACTCAATCTATTTATAAGTTTTGGATTTATTGTTAATTCGATTTTGTTTAATGTGATTGAGCAATTTGGGAATGGCATTCGATTTAAGAAAAAAATTGCAAAAATTAAAATAACAATTTAGTTATTTTTTTACAGTAAATTTAACGATTTCATTAATTTGTAAAATCAAGCCCTCTCTCTCTCTCTCTCTGCAATGAAGAGTTCTTGAGATAAACGCAATCTAAAATGCTTCCAAGTAACTCAAAACTTATCACACTTGCTGCAAAAAGTTTTCTTAAGCCCTGTTTGGTTTTCGATATGGACGATTAAATTGTATCTAGGCCATTTAATTCGATTATTATTTTTTTTTTAATTTTTAAAATATTTTTCAAATATTACCGATTTTTAATTTTGGCGATTTTTTATAAATTCTAGCGTTTTTTCGGTTTGGCGAAATTTTGTTTTTTGAACTGTATCAAATTTGGCTTCTTTTAAAATTCTAGTGATTTTTTTCCAAATTGGGGAGTTTTACAACATTTAGCGATTTTTTCCATTTCAAAGATTTTTCGAATTTTGGCAAATTTTTCAATTTGAATGATTTTTTAAAGTTTTAGCAATTTTTTATTTTAAAGATTTTTTTTTTTACATTAATGATTTTTTTTGTTGATTTTTTAAATTTTGGCGATTTTGTTGTTTTTTAATTTTGTTTTTCTTGTTAAAAAATTCTTTAATTAAAACTAATAACGTATTTATTTATTTTCTAAATTTTAAAATAAAATGAAGTCGAATGTCATTTACAAGACGCTTAATCGAATGAACAATAAATCCCAAATTTTCAAATCGATTAAGTAAAAATCGATTGAATTCAGTGATTGACAAAACGAATGATAAAAACGTAATATTATCTTTTTAAATTAAATCGATTGAGGCTTACTAGGAATTTATTACCATTGAAAAATTGTAGTTAAAAATTCAATCATTCCATAGTCAATCAGAATTAAAAATCGAATGAAGGGATAAGTTCTTCAGAAACTATGGGTACAACGTGTCCCAAAATGTATCACCCAATCGAAGTTACAACTTTTGCAAATGACGGCAACTGTCAGTTTTGTTTTAATTAATTTTTTGAAGTAAACGGATATAGAAAACATGGAACGCTACTCCTCAAGAACGCTACTCCTCAAGAACGCGGAATACTTTTGACTATTTTGCAATGAACGATTTTCTGTACAAATTTATCATGAGGGTCGAAGCCCATTTTAATTTGAACGGATTACGCTCAAATGAAAATGAGAATCTACGTATTATTTACGAAGTGGCATTACATCCACTCAAAGCCAATGCATGGTGCGCCATTTTCGCTGGAGGTATCATCGGGCCATATTTTTGGAGGACGGTACAACTGCACACATTTGACGCGACAATGGACATTTTGAAGGATGCTGATTTACTAGCTCCATACATATTTCTTTGGGGTTTTTTGGAGTCACAGGTCTTTGTAAATAAGCCATATACTCCGGTTACTCTCAACGAGAATTTCCGACAAGAGTGCTATAACTTATTGCCCGAACTATTCTCCAGAACGATGGAAAATGCGGTAAAAAGAGCCTAAATGCGCATCAGTAGGGTCACCAACTTGACCGATATAATCTTCAGAAATAAACATTTAAAAATAAATTATTTCATGTCATTATATCATATCTCCATGAGAGTTGTAGGAATTGAGAAGCTACAATTATGGGTATTAATTTAAGACTCTTAAAATTCTTTAATATATTATTTAATATTTTTAAATTTAATTAAATTTCTACAATTGCGTGTCTAGCACTTTTTAAATGGTCTGAGCGCACTTTTTAATCCTTAAATCATCACATCACTGTCGACATTGCTCGAGAAAATGGTTTTTGTTTGCTTCCACTCGAGTTCATGAACAAATAAAAAAAAAGAAGTTAGAGCGAGACAAAGAAGGATAAAAAACCCTCTAAATAAACATTTTTTATAAAAATTTCTCAAAATTAAATGTGATGATTTATTTCTGGGGATCGATTCACTGTGTATCAGTTTAAACATCCCAGTCAACAGATTTCTGAGCGCTCTCAAAGTATGGGTCTTAAAAGACTCTAATATATAATCATCTTGAGAGCGCTTAAATTTTAAATTTTGAATAAAAAAAGATAAATGAGTCATATTTATGAGCCGTTTTGAAAATTTTTCATATCGGAGCCATTTTTGCTCCAATAATTTTCATATTTATGAGTCTTTTATGGGGCATAAAAGAACGCATAGAAAGAAATTTCATGGGCAGAGAAACACACTCTCATATAGCTATGATTTTAAAAGATCTAAGCGCTCTTTTATGAGTCCCTTTTACAGTACAATGGGATGGAATTTAATTTCATTTCAATTTATTCAGTCTATGGAAACAAAATTCCTTACAGACTATGATTAAATATCTTGAAAAAAAATAGTAAAAAAATACTTACTTAAAATACTAAATACAATTAAGCTTAATTATTTAAAAACTGTATTAAGAAATAACTTAAATTTGTATTTTGACGTGCAAAACTCTACAAATGATTTATATTCGCAATTTTGTTGAAGATCAAAATTAATTTGATTAAGATGTATAAACGTGCGTGTTAACGTACTATTAAGAGCATATTGAGTGCGATGAAGTGGGACATTAAAGATATCAATAAATCTAAGATTTCTAGGCGGGACATAAAATGGAATAAGAGATAGTAGATCAGGACAATTAACTAAACCATTTATTATGTCAAAAACCAGTAATGCAGATTGGTATATTCTAAGATATTCCAAAGTCTGCAACCCTAGAAATAGGCATTTAGATTTATATGAAGGTATAGGATCAAAGGCAAATGAACTTAAAGCAAATTTAATAAATTTCCTCTGAACTCTCTCGATACGAGAGACATGAATACAATTACAGGGATTCCAAATTACCGCAGCATACTCTAACTTTGATCTAACAAATGTTGTATAAATTAACCTCAACGTGCAAGGATCAGAAAAATATGATGAATTCCTTTTGAGAAATGCAAGCATTTCAATTCATATTGAAATTTTCAAATATATTTAAATTTAGTAAATTGTTTTATTTTTATCATTATAAAAAATAATTCATATTAAATAAATACAAAACAATAAAGTACTAATTCAAACAGTTTATTGTTTACACTATGAGAATTATATATAAAAAAATACTTGACATTTATGACGCATAAAGTTAAAAATATGGTGAAATGCGTACAATTAATTAAACAAACGGAGGTGTGTATTTTTCTTAAATCAACACCAAGTGATAATATAACCCACCTATATTTATTTTATAACAGTCGTCATATATTTTTAAAAATAATAATAATAATAATTTTTATCTTTATTTTATTTTTTTTTTATTACAGCCATACGAGAAGAAAAAACTGAATTATCACAAACTGCCATGGATATTATAACAATTGTTTGGTATGTTGCCACATTTTTGGCATTAGCTGCTTTCTTCTTACTAATGGCTTGCTCGGATAGACGTTGTAGTGATGCCCAACGTAATGCCAATTTAAATGCCAATGAAGCACCAATACCACCACCGACACCATCTCCATCATATAGTGAATTTGCTCCTCCCAGTTATGATAGTGTAATGAAAATACAACATGCTAATAAGACCAGTATATTTGTAATACCATTTTCGGCCGAACAAAATTCCCTCAAGGATGGTAACTCTAATCAACAGCCATCAACACCAAGTATTAATTTTTATACCATCAATGAATTGCAGAAATTAGGAAGTTAATATCACTGAGGTATTTTACAAAGTGAAAACCAAAAAAGTAAATCAAACTCTTTTATGGAAAAGAGTATTGAAATTTGCTTGGAAAAGTCTCAATAAATAACTGTGATATTAGAGCATTTTAAATTGTTGGAAAAAGGTGACCCCAGTAGCTAATAAAAAGTTTATAAATTTAACAAAAATATAATAAAAAGTGTTGCTGCCTCAAACATCAATAATAGTTATGATTTAATTCAAATGTGGCCAATTTTGTTGTTTGAGGTGAACAAACATCCCAATATTATAATGATAAGACTGATTAAAGCATATTTTGAGTTAAGTAGTTGTCACAAACTATTTGGTATATGTTTATAAATTATATTAAGTATTAATTTAGTATTATAATAAGAAAATAAAAAACGCACTTTTTAAAATGAATATCAATATATATCAAGATAATTTTAATTTAACACACATCCCAGCAAAATCTTTTATTACACTATGCAACAAATTTTGGGTCATTGAAAATTGCCTCTATGATTTGAACACAGGATGAAAGTAGACCATAAGAAAGACAAAAATCGACAAGGGGTTTGTCAAAGTTGGTTCGAAAAAAAAAATTTATGGCTTCTTGAATTTGGGCATTTTTGACCAATTTTTCACCATGAGTTAATATTAAAATTTTTTTTTTTGTTAATGTTAAATTAAAATAAATACTTAAAGTTTTAGAGACGATTTTAAATTAGATTAATTTTGTAATAAAATTGAAGTTTAAGCACTTCTTAAGTTTTAAAGGTTTGGATTCAATTGTGCTGAACTTTTGTTGTTGACATATTGTTAAAAAAACTAAAATAAAAAAAAATAAAAATTGAAATACATATTTTTCTAGACTTTTTTAAAAGTCGAAGAGACAAATAAAATAGCACTCGATTACTTAGATACAATAACAAATTTTTCTAAAGTTCAAAAATATATAGTTTTTTTCAACGAATTTAAGAAAAATACATATAAAAAATACTTAACTCAGTTAACTATAAAACGGAAACACATTAAAAGAATATTGTAACTTTAAGGCAGTCAATTCAGTCTCCCCCTAAAAAGGCAAGAAAAAACAAAAGTTAAGCTTTAACATTGCCCAATTGAAAGACGGTGACGACTATGGAATTTACTTATTGGTTTGTTTTATACAAACATTTTAGTGCTTCAACTAACAATGCTTTCACAATTGCAGGTAGTGAATTTCATATATAATGTCATTGCTTTTTTGTACTAAAACCAAAGAGTATTTGTGGCACAATAATGATAATAAATTTTATTTAAAAAACCAGCAATGGTACTTTGGATTAAGTAAAAAAATTTGCCTATTAACCCTGAAATTTTACTAAAATTAATGAACATGCATTAATTTTTTTAAAAGAAACAAAAGGTTGGCATTAATTTTATAAAAAATAAAATATTCAGATGGTCTATGAAGGATTCCTTTATAAAAATTTGCTAAAGAACTTTAAAAATTTCTCTAAAATATACCTACATACAAATAATCACTTAAGCAAAAACAAATTTACGCTCAAAATAAATTGTTGGTAAAAATTACATAAAAACAAAGAAAGTAAAAATTTAAATTTTTTTACAAAATTTTTTTTGAGTGTATAATTAAAAAAAAAATATATTAATAGTGCTCTTTTTTAAAAGAAAACACAAAAACAAATTAAAAAAGAGATCAATAAAGAAAAAATTAAATTTTTAATATACTCATTTTAAATAACTCATAGAAAAAATGGTAAAAAATGACAAACTTCAAGTAGCCATAGCTTTGTTTTTCGAACCAACTTTACCAAACCCCTTGGAGATTTTGTTCTTCTATTGGTATACTTTCGTACTGCGTTCAAACCATTGAGGCAATTTTTTCCTGTTGCACTGTGTTATGAATGGAGTAAAAAACTCCTTATTTTAACTGTTTTAAAGTGGTAAGTACATACATGTGCCTGTTAAGGATATATTTATATAAAAACTTAATACATATACAGAAACAGTTATTGCCAAAAAAAATTCAAATAAAATTTTTTTAGATTTTTTGTTAATTTTCAATTAAAAGTTTAATCATATCAATTAAATTTTTAGTTGATAATGAACTTGATATAAACAAATAAGAGCGGCTAAATTCGGCTATGCCGAATCTTATATACCCTTCACCATGTTTGGGAAAAAAAACGAAGTTTATAAATGGGCATATATGGAATGGACAGATTTATATACGGACGCCTTTAACCATTTAGTTCCAGAAAATAGGTTTTAAAAAAAAAATATGTTTCGGGCATAACTTTTTTGTATCTGAACCTATATTTTCGAGTTTTTTTAGCAAATATGTTATACTAAAGATTTTCGATCTTTTGCTATATAAGACGTATCCATAGGTCATATTACAGCTCTAAAATTTTAGATTTTATATAAATTTTGATGTTTTTAGCCCATTTATGGATTATTTAATTTCGGTCTTACCGTTCTTAAGATATAAAGTAATCAATTTTGTGCCACGCCCACATTTGATCAGATGTGTATAGATAACCAAGATGCTCGTACCTTATTTTGGAACTTTTCCTCTTTCCGTTCTCCAAATATACAGAAAAACTGACCGAAATCGTTAAGTCAACTGTGCTGTACGTATTTGTTATGTTAAAAAAAATAAGAAAAACAAATAAAAAAGTTTAAATAAAAAAGTCTAAATAAAATGTAAAAAAAATTGTACAAAAAAGTTGAATAGACGGGGATCGATCGCGCGACTAAAAGAAAAAAACTATTTATGACAAAGCGCTTAGAGCACTGATCCATTGAAGCACATACGCAATCATCGTTAATAGAAGTAAATAAACAGTTTCCGTCCAAAACTGTTTATTAACTTTGGTTTTTAGGTAAATCTTTGTATGTTATGATAAAATTGGTACTATACAATTTTTTGTGGTGCTATTGGAACCTCAAAAGTACTATGGTACTAATATGAACTATTTGGTACAAAGTCTTTAGAAATTTGTATGGGTTGATGAATTATCCACAAACACATGTATATTTGATAAAAAAAATATTGAAAACCCGATTAAAATTTTAATTGGTTTAAATCTGGAATTTTAATCAAAACTTTTATTAAAATTTTTATTGATTTTTGGTTAGAACTTTAATTAAAGTTATAATTGATATAATTAAAACTTTAATTGAAAATTTTGAAGATTTTTGATTAAAAATTTAATTTATATGATTATAAAAATAATTTGAAAAATTTCAATTAATTAAATTTACAAATATTTACAAATATTTTAGTTGAATCTCGATTTTAGTTTTTTCTTTTTGAGAAATTTGGGAGAAATTTTTATTTTTCCCGGGGTACCATGACTTTTGCTGCTCACTGTATGTATTTTTGTAGGGACTAAACTAAATAAAGTGTGATGTCAACTAAAATACCAGACCCTTTCGATCCACCATCCAAAACCCACTTCTAATGAACATTTTTTTATGTTGAGTTGAACACAATGTATTCAACTATAAATTTCGTAAAATATTGTATTTAAAAAAAATCCCTCAACACAAATAATGTACTTTTTGTGTTTGCCGAAAATCGCTAAACTGGCAACTCTTTTAAAAATGAGAAATTGAAACCTTTTTGGCAGTTGGTTTGATACGCAATACACATCAATACCAACAGAAAAATGAAAATTATTTGATTTTTGATCGACCAGACAATACGATGAAAATTGCGCTTACGACCAACTAGTTTTGGAACAAGTCATGTCGTGTTTATTATGTGCCCGATTTCTGTCTCTTATGTGAGAAGTTCTTACATCGACAAATGCAACTACGCCATATCAAAGACTGTATGAATCACTTTATATTAAATTTACGTAATAGGAATTTTTTTGTAATATAAATAAAAAAATTTACAGTATTTGACTCACTTTATTCTAGACCTGAGGGTCAATTCTCGTTCTGTGATAATGTGAAGTGAAAAAAAACTTTTCATTTTCGTTTTCATAAGCACTTTTCACTCGAACTTTTCACAAATACATAAATTGCGATTCTCGTATGTATTATGAAAAAAATGTTTCATTCGCACTGTACCCATGAAAATTTTGTAACTGTGTTATCCAAAATTTAAAGCAAATGTCAAAACAGGGAAAAACGTAAACAAAAGTGAATTAAGTTCGTAAAATTTATTTTAAATAATTATATAAAAATATCTGTATTAATTGTATTATTAGCTTTTATTCAAAGAATTCCGGATGAACAAAGATAAGACAATGATGTTACAAGCATTTCATTGCAGTAAATAATTTAATAATTTATATGAATTTTTTGAGAGTGCTGAGACGCATACTTCGTGCTGACCACAATCCATTCGAGATGACAACCGACAAGCACTTCATGGATTTATATCGGCTTACTTTAAGTGAACTATATTTGATGCGCGTATGAAGTCTAATATTACTTAAAGAAAAAAAAATGCATAAAGAATATAAATAAACTATAAATAAATATGCCATACTTTTGCCATTTTTCACTGTCCTTTTGGGTCCCACTAAAACTGTTAAGGCTCTGCAGTTACAAATCTGTAAATATGGGATTAATAAAAGTGTGATTATGGTTATTAAGCTACTTACTAATCGTTTGCAATGTCCACATGCTTTTCTTAATAATTAATAAAAAACTCCTTTTGGCTTTCGCTGGCACGCTTTCCTCTTACAATCTTCTCCATGTTTATTTCACTTATAAATAGTCTGTGTAAACAATTTTTTCATATGAAAATATTTTGACAGTTGTTTGCACTGTTACACAAAACAAGAATCGCCAGTGCTGTGCAATCGTGAAAAAATCTTGTTTCGTTCCACTTTTTTTTCGTATGAAAACGTTTTGATATTTCTTTTCATTTTTTCACAGAACGCGAATCAAAAGTGCTATGAAAACGTGAAAAAACTTTTCATTTCACCTTTTCACAGAACGAGAATTGACCCTCTGGAAGCGTTGTAATTTTTCCATGCGAAAACTTTTGACATTAGATACTGAAACTGGGCTTTTTATATTATTTTCATTTGGATAATATCATGGTGTCAATCAAGTGCTTTTGTTATCGGTAAGAACAATATATCGTAATATGCGGTATGTTTGTTAAATATTGTTATCAGTTCATTAAGGAAATTATAAATAAATATTCAACAGTTTGAAAATTTATTTATATGTAGGTTACAGTTATTTTGCCAAGTGACTAGTACCGAGAGGGTTAATCCTCGTAATTTTTTTAGTTGGTATAGAAAAATAAAGATGAACCGTTTGGTTTTCTATTTGATAAAGTTGTTCCATAACACTGTCCATACAGAAGCCCATCAGCAAATCCAATGAATTGCAAAGGGGCTAAGAAAATACCAACTTTTTGTTAGTCATTCCATTTAAACCGCGAAAAAATATTTAGTTTATATATGTTTCGAAAAACTCTTGATACAAATTTATGCGGCAAGCTATCAAAGTTGGCTTATGTCATTCTTATATAAATTTGACATGAGCCAACGTTTAGTGTTGACGCTTAACGTTACTTATGTCAAATTTGAATGGGAATGACACAAGGCAACATTGATAGCTTCCCGCACAAGCAATTGATAGCTTCCCGCACAGCTATTATGCATGTTTTGAGCACAGAGTTGCCACTATCCAGCAAAACCATGGTATTAACTATTTACGCGCTTAATTACTTTTGTTCGCGATGCCCAAAAAGTAATGGGTACTCATTATTTTTTGGCTGTTCGTAAGCGAGAGGGTAATGACCACCCATTACTTTGTGTTTATGTAAGTGAGAAGGTAATGACAACTCATTACTAGGGGTCATCGCGAACAAAAGTAATTAAGCGACTAAATAGACTGGGGGTTTATGGAAAAAATTCCAAAGCACTATGGAAATTGGAATATTTAGAAATTATTATATTATTTTTTTTTAAAGAGAAGCAAGGCTAAGGAAATTCTTAGTACTAATTAATGTGTTTTTTGTTTTGGAAAGAAGAGCAGAGTGAATGGTGGTGTAATTGCTCGGAATGATAATCTTAGAACAGTTGTTGGCGAGTTGGCGAAATTGTTGAAGCTTCATAACCGAATGGAACTTTGTGATACGTATTAGGGATAGAAAACTCATACATATTATTTTTATAAATTGATGATGCCGTCACTGGGGATTGAGCTGGCAACCTTCTGTGTAACTGTCCAACGTACAGCAGTGAGACTCTTTATATAAATAAAAAAATCCATTATTCTAACGAAGAAATACACCTTTCTGTGTTAATTTAGAGAACGAAATTTGCACTAACTTCAAAATTTATCGATTGAATTTTCTGGATATTTTATGTTCCAGTTACAGTCCCATTTAAAAACTGAACCGATGAAAACGATGTTCATAAAGTTTGTTTTTTATTGGATTGTATAGCGTGATCCATTTCGAGGTTCCCTACTTTTTTAAAGAAAAAACACAGAAAATTCAAATTTAATGGGGAATGTTTATTATCATTTGAAAGAACATTCTTTGGCATTTATTTTTTGAAGATTATGTCTATCTAATGTTGGCCGTTGCTACGTTAGCACCGGTATCATTTTTAAAGATATATGGACCGATGATTCCACCGGCCCACAAACCACACCAAACCGTTGTTTTTTCTGGATAAAGTGGCAGTTCTTGAATCTCTTCAGGTCGCCCTTCGTCCGAAATGGTTCAATTTGTTTGTTTAAATACCCATTGAGCCAGAAATGGGCCTCATCGCTGAACAAAATTTGCCTCGAAAACGTCGGATCTTCTTGGAACTTTTCAAGAGCCCATAGAGTGAAGCGATGTCGCTTGGGAAGGTCGAGCGGCTTCAGTTGTTGCACAAGCTGTATTTTGTACGCTTTTAATTTAAGATCTCGACGTAAAATGCGCCCAGTCGTTCCATATGTCAGTCCGAGTTGCTGCGAACGGCGCCGAATCTACTCTCCACGGTCTTCGTGTACACTCTCAGCTACGGCCGCTATATTTTCTTCACAGCGTGCTGTACGTGGTCTATTCGCTCGAATATTATCCAATAATGAATGCTGGGTCTCAAAATGGGTAATGGTGTTGTGAAGAGTACGTTCAGTAGGCCGATTATATTGACCATAAGTTGAGCGAAGTACACGAAACACATTCCTCACAGAGGGTGAATTTTTGTAATTAAGTTGAACGATTTGTAAACGTTGTTCAGGCGTAAGTCTTTCCATTATGAAATGCCAAACAAAAATAACATGACAGCATTACACGACTCACACGTGATCTGTCAAAAAGGATATTGGAAAAAATATGTCTTGTCTACTTGAATCACCCTTTATTTTCCTTGATATCATCTGTAAATAGCGCCTTGTTTCTGTATTTCTCGCATCGTTAAAAATTACGCAAAATGCATGTAAAATGCAACCTTGTTTTGCTTTCTATAGGGTGAGTCACAGGCAACTAAATATATATTAATGTAAAGAAGACAATAATGCGTTTTATTTAGGTTATTTCTCTATCTAATAAGAAA
This sequence comes from Eustalomyia histrio, assembly GCA_949748255.1. Lineage (NCBI taxonomy): Eukaryota > Metazoa > Arthropoda > Insecta > Diptera > Anthomyiidae > Eustalomyia > Eustalomyia histrio. The sequence goes on from OX456527.1 coordinate 11,014,936, forward strand.
TTTTACAAAATTAAATGTGTCCACAGTTTAAGAAGTTAAAAGCTCTAAAAAATTTCCAGTAAAAATCCAAATAACTTTATCATCTATTAAGCCACCCTCTATAAAGTAGGGTGACCATGTATGTCTCGATGCGAAAACTGCTCGCATCAGATACAGAAATGGTTTGCATATTAGTGGCTCTTAGAATGGATATAGTAAAGAAAATTCCAACTGTCTCGGACAAAAATCTTAATAATTTAAAACTTAAGTATTTTCAAAAACTAATCCATTAAAAGATTATAATGCTATTTTCAAGGAACAAAAAAGTGAAATGTTTTTGGTTGTGCATAAAAAATCATTTATTCTTTAAAGATTGCCCACAAAAAATGCAACTGCAATAATTTTTTCATATCTTCTGAACTTATCAAACATTTTTACAAAAAATAAATTTGCGGTTAATGCGCATAGTGCTTAAATAACACATGTTAGATTAATTATTTTAAAATATTTTTTCTTCCAAGTACTTAATGAATGTGGTTAATTTTAATAAATTTTTTTTTGTAGTATTTTGTGGTTTAAAGAATAAAAAAACTTAATAAAAATTTTTTTAAACCAAACAGTTTTGCAGAATTTACAAATACACTATGCCACTTAATTATAAAGTCACAAATATTTTCAGGGATTTTTCATAAACGCGAATTGATTTTCTCTTACAAAATACATACACTCACCAAAAAAAGTCTGTAATGGCAACTGAAAATTTTGCTGTTATTACGGGAAATTTTGCTGATTTGAGACCAGCGTATTTTTTGCTAATCTTAGCAACTCATGTCTGCTGCAGTGTAGTAAAATGAAATTTGTAGAAAAAATTAGCTGCCGCTACTAAGTTTTAGTAAACTTTTTGTAAAGTGGAATTTAAAATCCGTCTGATAAAATCATCAAAAAAAATTTACTAAATATTATTAATATTAGTACAAAATTAAAATTTATTTTTTTTATCGAGCATTAAAATTTTTTATTTTATTAATTTTTTTTTTAAATATTTTAGACAAAATAAAAAAAAAATTAAAGGCTTAAAAATCTTAAAAACATAAACGAATTTATCATTTTGTTTTAATTTGGTAATTTCTGTTTTGAAAAATGTTTTAGTCAATTTTTTTTTTAATTTTAAGGTCAAATTTTAATTGTTTTGGGATGATTTTTGAGCTAAAAAAAACTTTTTAGTGCTATTTTAAGTGGATGTCCTATATTTAGACATGAGTCGGAATATTCACTTCCGAACCCTTGTTTTAATCTATATAAGTTTGTAGGTGTAAATTTTAATAAGAAATACATTTCCTCTTTTTAAAACTTAATAAATTTTGCTTTGCTAATTTTAGCAAATCGGTTTTCAAAAATTTGTGAAATAATTTTTCAAATTAGCAACAAAAATTTGTAAATATTTGTAAAATGTATATAGCAAAAGAAATTTGATAAATAATAATTTTTTTACTAAAAATCAGTACAAAAATAGTAAAGTGGGATTGAAAACTGTTTACAAATTTTTCTACTAACTTTTTTTTCCTGAGTGTACAAAAGTACAATTTTCAGTATATAACATTCAAGATCCTACCGTTTTTCCATTGCTGAGAATTTCGGATTTTGTATGCTAATTATTGTTCACTTGAAATAATTATGAAGCCACGTTATATTAAGTTAATTTATGTAAAGTCCAACCAATTCGCAAAGCCCTTTATTGATAAAAAAAAGTATACAAAATATTAAATATAAAAAGTATAAATATAAAAAAATTGTAAAATGGAACATCTTCAATTTTTTCCAAAGAGTGGGCAAAGTAGAAGGTTGGTTAATCGTCAAGATCTGCCTTCTTGTGGAAGCTCTAGCTTTTCTACAACTTCGGGTTAAAAATAGATATTTTGCGGCATCGAAACACATGTGTCAGCCCAGCTAAAAATAGTTCGTTTATTTTGTATTCATATACGAAGGTTGAAAACAAAAACAAAGTTAAAGTTCTGTGATACTATGATTAAACTTAACCTGTGATTTATTTAATTACTTATTTATTTACAATTATATGTCATGATGTCCAGTTTTTTATTTATAAATAAATTTTATAAAATATTTCAGACGATGTAACAAAAAGAAAAATTAAAATAAATTTTACGCTCCTGAAGAAGTTTAAATAAAGCAAACGAAACGTCGAGCAATAATATAAAAAAAAAAAATGATTTTCATTTACAAATAAAAGCAAATATTGATCAAAAAAAAAAAAAAGCCCGTGACAAAACACTTTATAAATCTAATTTAAAGTAAAACATTGGTCACAACAACAAAACAAGCTTGTAATAAATTACCACTGTTTACTAAAAATTTTAACATTTTTACCAAAATCCCAGTTCAGCTTTTTAGATGGCGTCGTGGATAATGTTCAGTTTTAATTAAGGTTCGAGGGCGGATCAATATGTCCATGACTTTTCGAACTTCCCTCGTAGTTATATAAAATGCAACACTGCTTCCATCAAGTACCACCTGTTAATAGACTACTGTCAAATTTTTAGCAAGTTCCGCAGGAGTTTTCGAGGTCCACAAAATAGGCATTTGTTTGATCAATAATTTCATCGTTGGAGCTAAATCTCTTTCCACCGAGCCATTTCTTTAGGTTTGGAAATTGGAAATAGTCACTGGGGACTAAATCCGGAGAATAAGGCGAATGAGGGGGCAATTCGTAGTCTACTTCATGGATTTTCGCCATGGAAACTAAACTGTCACACGATTCCGTTGGTGGTCGATTGCAAGCGAACTTGGCAGCCATCTTGCGGAAAGCTTTCTTATACCAAAGTGATCGTTCAAAATTGAAACCACTGGGCCATGTGAGATGCCTATGTCTTCCGCAATCTATCGCACATTCAATCTCCGATCGGCCAACACCATATCGTGAAATTTTTCAATTGTTTGGGGTGTAGAGACCTCAACTGGGTGTCCAGAACGTTTGGCATCATCCGTGCTTGTAAGGCCACAATGAGTCAGTAAACCACTTTTTTACCATTGAAATTGATGGTGCAGAGTAACTATAGTATTTATCAAGTTTTTCCTTGCCATGATTGACGGTTTTTTTTCGCAAAAAATAATGTTTAATGAGCACACGAAATTCACTTTTTTCCATTTTTAAAAAAATCTACGAGGTTGTATGTTTTGATCAGCTGTTAAACACAAAGTAAATGACGGAACTTGCTCAAAATTTGACAGTAGTCTATTAACAGGTGATGCTTGATGGTTGCATTTCATATAACTACGAGGGAAAAGTCACAGACTCATTGATCCGCTAGTTTCAGTATTTGTAATTCAAATTATCGTAATAATAATGAATACACTCAGAAAAAAAAGTTAGTAGAAAAATTTGTTAACGGTTTTCAATCCCACTTTAATATTTTTGAACTGATTTTTAGTAAAAAAAATTATTATTTAGCAAATCTTTTTGCTATTTACATTTTACAAATTACAGAATTTTTACAGAATATTTACAAATTTTTGTTGCTAATTTCAGAAATCATTTTACAAATTTTTGAAAACCGATTTGCTAAAATTAGCAAAAAATTTTACTAATTTTAAAAAAGTGGATATTGAAGGAAAAGTTATTTCTAATAATTTAAAGTTATACATACATACAAACTTAAATTGCCCTAAAATGTTACATAGGATTAAAAAAGGGATCGGAAGTGAAGATACCGACTCATGTCTAAAAACAGGCCATCCACTTAAAATAGCACTAAAAAGGGTTTTTTAGTTCTAAAGATCAGTCCTAAAAACAATTAAATTTAACCTTAAAAGTAAAAAAAAATTGACTAAAATATTTTTTAAAACAGAAATTACCAAATTAAAACAAAATGATAAATTCGTTTATATTTTATTCAAAATTTTTGATGCTCGATAAAAAAAATAAATCTAAAACTTTGTACTAATATTTTTACTAATTTTTTTTGATGATTTTAGCAAACAGATTTTAAATTCCACTTTACAAAAAGTCTACTAAAATTTAGTAGCGGCTACTAATTTTTCTACTAATTTCCCGTAATAACAGCAAAATTTTCAGTTGCCATTACAGACTTTTTTTGGTGAGTGTAAGAAGATTTCAACTATAAGTTGGGTATCACTTTATTGAAAAGTGCTGCAATTTTTGCAAACGCTTAGTTAAGGTTTTATCTCAGCGACCAGGTTAACAAGCAAAATTAATGGTTCTGGCAAAAACCAAATGAGAATTTAGAAACCAGCAAGTGTCAGTCTAGACTAAAGATAAATATGTAAACATATATTGCAGAAAATTTCAAAATTTTTTATCTTTCGTGTTCGTACATAATTATTGCCGATAATATATGAAGCAATAATTCTTTGGCAATATTCGTTAACAATAATTATTGCTAATGCCTCGTTTAGATCTTCATTCAAATCACGACTTTTCTCATTTAATCGAGATTTCAGTGAAAATCTTAAGATTTTCCATACAATTCCCAATCAAAATGTGTTAGTAATCAAAAAAAAGTATTGAGTGGTTCTTATTTTTTACATTCAGCGAAGGAAAATAGTGAAAAAATCTTTGCAAATTACCTGTTTTCTTCCCATCAATATATTTGAAATTCTTGACTCTAGTTTGCTGACTCTGTTTGTTAGTAACTATCGTTAGATGTTTACATAAAATAATAAAAATTGTACTCCGTGAAAGAATAAAATGACTTTTAGAAAAGTTTTAATTGGATGTAATTTTTTTATTTTGGTTTGTTTAAAAAAAATGTGGTTGTCAAATCGAAATCTCGCTAAGTACATATGTAAACGGTCAAGATTTCCATTGAAAACTTGAGATTTAAAACCAAATGTAAACGCAACATATGATTAACAGAATAACCTTCTGTGTTAAAATTTTTTTGAAATATGACAACATAAATAAGTATTCTAACAACCTTAACAGAGGCTCGGCAATAAACAATTTTGTCCAGTTATTGTGCGGACCGACCTGATTTCCTTATTTCAAACATATTTATCTTTAATATAGACGGGGGATAGGCTTTAGTTTTATTTAGATAATAGCAATTTTAATAATTTGAATACCGACATAGTTTTGTTGTTCTTAATAAGATATTTACAGTTGACAACACTAGCATAAAAAGCTTTCGATTAAAAGCTTTACATAAATATTATTGACTTTAACCGGAAGCTTATTCGAAAAGAGCTTTTTATTTTCTGTTATATATGTTAAGAAAAAGAAATGCTTTTGTAACTTTTTGAATTACTTAACATTTGTTACACTTGCCCTCGTTTAACGAGTGAATTTTATTTTTATCCAATGCAGTCCCAATGTTGCCTACTGGCAAAAACGAAGCATGATATTGTTATGATTTAATATACCCATAAAAAAAGGGGTTCAACTACTTAACCATCATATTTACTTGCTTATATAAATTTGTTCGCAAAGACCCAAAAGTAAAAAATACAAGGTAATGGGTGGTCATTACCCACTCGCTAACAAACAACCAAAAAGTAATTAGTACCCATTACTTTTTGGACATCGCAAACAAACGTACTAAAACGAATAAAAAGGCTGGTAAGTATATGGGATATATTTAATTATAATTTCAGTTGAAAAAATTTTAAATTATTGGTTCAGGGTTGCCAAGTTTTATTATAAAAAAATATTTTGCAATTTTTTGTCATTTATTTTGTAATTCAATTAAAATTTTAATAAAATTTGAGCTAGATTTACTTACAATTTTGCAAAATTTATTCTTATTAATTATTTCTCGCTAAGTATTTATACAGGGTGGTCAAAATTACAGAAGGAATTTGAGTTCTGTATAATTTTTAATTAAGACATAATTATTTTTTTTTTTTTTCAATACAGGATATTAATGGAGAATATTTTTAATTTTATTATGAAAATTTATATCTCGCAAGTGGTGGACATTTTCTGCTTCGCATATTCGTGCTCTTTCCAAAATATTTTCCATAGCCTTTCGCAAAATTTCTGATGTTATGCGGTTGATTTCGTCATGTATATTGTTTTTTAATTGCTGGATGGTTCTAGGCTCATTAATATAGACTTTTCCTTTAAAATAACCCCAAAGGAAACAGTCTGGAGCGGTTAAATCCGGTGAACGCGGAGGCAAATTAAATTGTACGCAAAAAAATTCGTTCACCAAAGATGTCGCGTAAAAGGGCCATTGTGTACCTTGCAGTGTGAGCTGTGTCTCCATTCTGTTGGAACCATACTTGAGGATGGTTTTCAACGGCTGGCCTTAAAAAATTTTCCAACATTGTCCGATATCGTTGTGTCGAACGTCTACTGGTTGATGTTTCTCCATTTTCTCGAACACTCTCCTGTACCCGTTGAATATTGACATCCGTGTGCATCGTTCGTCATCTGCCGGCACCAGGAAGGTTCCTTACTGCGCCCTTGTTGTCAAAAATTTGCAACTAGAAGGTTTATTGTTGAGTCTGACGATATGCACGCTAAGTCAAAACAATGGACCATTGAATTGAGAAATAAAGTTCAACGATTTGGGCACGTTTTTCAACCGTGTACTTACTGTTCAATTTTAAATGCTCCAAGTCTTCCTTACAACATACTGAAGAGAAATAAAAAAAAAATTTAAAGAATTCAAACCCCTTCGGTAATTTTGGGCGACCCTGTATTAGTGAAAATCTGACCGATTGGTTCATGAATAAAAATCTTCAATAAACAATTACACAATATATAAAACTGTGACTATTGTTGACGTTTATTATCAATTTTGGTACGTTTTATGTCAACAATATTAAAATAGGATTGCCATATAACAATTTCAAAAAATGTTCGAAATTAAACAAAGTATATATATTTATAAATTCTCTAAATATGTATGATAAATAATTTGTATTAAAAATTAAAATTTAAAAAAATCTTAACCCTTTACGACAAAGTTTTGAACGTTATTTTCAGATGTGTATCACTCTGAATTAACAAGTTTTACTCATACTCATCTTTCCACAAATTTTGGTCCCAAAAGAAGACATCAATTAAACTTCAGGCACGAAGGAGTTTTAAGGCGATTTTCAAAGCGGATAATCAGATTTTTTGACAGATCGCATATATATATATATATGGTATTCAAAAAGTTTTAGTAAAAATTTCTTCCTCTTCATTTTTAACATAATATGGAAAAAAAATTAAAGGTAAGTGTACAAAAAATTTCGGTTGACTTTAGCATAAATAAGAAACCCGTGAAAATATAATTTAATTTTAAAGAATTTAATTTTGATACCAGTGGTTTATCTGTGAAATTAAAGCATTTTTCAGTTATTTTTACTGACATATTTTTTAAGAATACATATAAAAAAATTAATATTTTTTTTTAATATTTAAATGAACCAAAAATAATTTCTTTCCAACAATATTGTCAGTGAATTTGATAAAAAAAAACTGATCAATTCGTAGTCGGGGTTTTAATTTAATATTTTTTTAATTATTTCAAAGTAAAAAGATAAATATATATAATTTTTTAACGATACATATTTTCAATTGCTTTAATATTCACCGAAAAAATATAAAATATTAGATCATTTTAATATTTAGAATATTCATTTGAATATAGCTTATGGTCCTCCGATAAGTTACAAACGGTATAAAAATAATTTTTTTTTTGTATAATTTTATTCTGCGAATTAAAGGTTATGACTCTCAGTAAACTTGATGATTCACAAAGATGATAATGAAATAAATTAATATTTGTATACCGATTACACAGAGTAACAAGAAATTTAAGCCTTCAATGATTCCAAAGCGGGATGAAGGGAGACCACTTCACAAAAAAATTCTCAGAGTTTTTTAAGTAAGTTCAGACTTGCATTTCATTCATTTGAAAAAGAAGAAATCGAAAGTGAAGATACTCTTCACAATGGACTAGTGTTTCCAATTCGGTTAATCGATGAACCGATTCCGCACTCACTGTAGTTTATTTAAAAATTAATACGGAGAGTTTGTTTTAAAATGAAGAATCAATTGAAATTTATAGAAATATATTTTTAAATTATTTGAATTCAAAAACCAAACTATAAAAAAATACAGACATTCAGTCGGAGTTGATAATTTTAGTAAAACGTAAAATTTTTTGTTTTCTGTTTCTAAAAATAGAAATTCAAATAATTCTTTTTTGTTTTTTTTTTTTTTTGTGAAAATAGTATGTTTAAATACAGAATTATTTCAATACATGCATAGAAAATCAAAATATTTGCATCTGTGTAAGATCATTACGAAAAACAATCTACAAAAATCGTTTTTTTTTTTTCTAACGTTTTGTAAATAATAAAGTTATGATTATTTTAAACGACTTTCGACTGTTTTTGCTAATTTTGACTAATTTAATTGTTTTTACAAATTTTTCTAAACAATGACTGAAAATAAACAAGGGTTGTATACAATGAAAAATCAGTAGTCCTCTTTTTGATTGTATTTCCGATTAATTTAAAATGTATTTTTGATTGCTTTTATCGGAATAATATTGTGAGTGTATGAATGCTTTTGTGTTATATACAACTTTAAAATATCTTAAACGTATTTTTGAAACATTTTTGCATATATATTTTTTTATCAATTTGAATTAATCGATTAAACGTATAAATTATTCGCTATTCATTCATCATTTGCTAATTCTTATAATTATTTTTGTTTTTTTTATCAAAATAGTTTATATACAAAATTAGTTATAAAATTACTTCAATAAAAATTACAAGGAATTATTCAAATAACTAGAGATACACACATAGAAAATAAAAATATATAAATCTGTGTGTGTTGTGTTTTGTAATTTCATACAAATAAAAAAACTTTCAATTTGAAAAACAAACCACAAAAATAGTTTTTTTCTACCGTTTTGTCAGGTAAAAATTAATTGTAATTTTAAATCACTTAAATAATGATTAAAAATAAACAACAAAATGGGCTGAATATAATGAAAAATCAGTAGTCCTTTTTTTAATTACATTTTCGATTTATTTAATATGTATTTTAGTTTGTGTTTAATAGAATAAACTAAAATAATCGGTGTGAATTAACCGCTTAAATTTGTAATATAGATTTTTTCTGATATTTTTTCTCAAAACTTTCTAAATTTTCTTAACATTGGGTTCAAAAATTTTCAAGAAAGTCTTAGAAAAAACACTAACTAAAGACAACCAAATTCTTTTAAAATCGAGTGAGAGAGAGAAATGCTTATGGATTAAATAATTTTCTTTTAAGCAACTCAAAAGAAAATGCTAATCGACACGAATTATCGGTTAATAAATATTCGTAATTTTTCGAACAATGCCCTAATCGGTTAACCGGCAGGGTTGAATTATTGGAAATCCTACAACCGACTCAACCGAAATTCTATTGTATTAACCGAATTTCGGTCGCCACAAACAAATATGTCAGAAGCTCCATCCAAAGAATTCGGTTGGCAAGAAATTTGGTTGTCACAACACAGAGATAACAGATTCATCGTGACTACCGAATTTCTTGCCAACTGAATATTTTGGTTGCATCAACCGAATTATTTAGTTGTCCCAACAAAATGTTTTCCTTACGCAATTGAAATATTTGAGTCCAACCGAAATTTTGCTGCATTAACCAAATTTCGGTTGCGATAAACAAATATATCGGTGGCTTCAACCAAACCATTCGGTTGGCATGAAATTCGGTTGTTACAATGAATCTGTTTTCTGAGAATTTTACTGCGGATCACACAACTTCTTTACCTCAATCACCCGCCATTTTTCCTGGGTTTTGCGAGCAGCTGAATAAGATCAAGATAAGATTTTTTAAGAAAACCTTTGTCTTACTTAAGTATCAAGAAAATCTCAAACCAGGCAGTTTTTTTTTGTTTTATTTGTATAACAGCAATCACTGAAAATTCTGTAGCACAGTGTTATAAAAGAAATCAGAAATAATAGTCGGCACAAAATATTTTGTCAACATTTTAATGTGATATTTTTTAAAAATAAAAACAAAAACATTATAACTACACAAACACTACAATTTGTTTTTCAAGAAAAATTTAAGACAAATATGATTTACTGAAAATATTAATGTACCAGTCACATTTTTATACGATTAATTATTTTTTCTAACTTTCAAATTGGTAATTTTTTTTTTAATAAATTAATTAAATAAACATCTGATAAGGCGTAAATAAATAATTTGTTTAATGGTCACCAGTGATTTCTGTTTAGGCACGGTCGTCAAAATATACACCTGTTTATACATTCAAAACACGAATGTGGTAATTTTATTTTATTTTTATTGACAAAATATTGACGTAAATAAAGAACAAAATTGAACAAACTTAAAATAGAGCTTACAATTATTATGGCAACTAAATATAGATAAATATTTATGTATGTTATGTGATTTATTATTAGATTTATTTTTATGTTTGCTGTATTAAAATATTTAAGAGTTTGTTTACATGAACTCAATTTTCTTTAAAAGTGGGTTTTTTTGGGTATACAGCTCTAGATATGCACCGCTTCAAACCGGTAAAAATAATTGGTTTTTGTGTATTGTCATTAAAAATTATAATTATGTTTGCATTACATTTAAAATTAAAAGCAAGCAAAATGCGTGCTGAATGGAATCAATAACAAGATCTGTCTTCTGTAAGCAAAACTTTTACACACTGCATGTCAGTAATGACAATAGGATATGTGAGCAAAAAGCGCTTAAAACAAATTAGAAAGACGCACATTTTGGTAATACAGTGAAAGCCAAGTGGCCGCCGCGACCTCGGCGCACACCTCCATCCGATGGTCCAAATTTTCGATGACGCTGAGGCATAATTGAGGTTCTATGCCGTTAATGTGCCGAATTATCTTATCCTTTAGCTCTTGAATTGTTGCTGGCTTATCGACGTACACCTTTTCTTTAAGAAAGAAGTCCAACGGTGTCAAATCACATGATCTTGGCGGCCAATTGACATCGCCACCACGTGAGATAACACGGCCATTGAATTTGTGTGGCAAGTGGCACCGTCCTGTTGAAACCACATATCGTCCAGGGTTATATCCTCAATTCCTGGCCACAATAAGTTCGTTATCATCTCGCGATAGCGAACACCATTCACGGTAAATGCTTGGCCGACCTCATGACACACTATCGCGAAAAACAGCAATGTTATCCGCAGAACGAACTGGGCGAGCATGCACAGGTGTTTTCACAGACCCGGTTTGCTGAAATTTGCCCACAATCCTTCCGATTGTGGACACATTTTGTCGATTATGCTGACCAAAAAAAATCACGAAGTGCCCTTAAAATTTAACCATTCTTTAAAATTATGGGGTTAAACATACGAAAACAAATTTTTTGTTGGAAAAAAATTTTGAGGTAAAAAAAATTCTTTGAGGCGAAAAAAAAATATTCACTTCTAAGCGACTAGTGAAAAAATATAAGAAAATATATTATGTACCAGTCACTACTATGAAACTGTACTAAAATACAACAATTTCTATGGAAATTTTAGAGGTATCTTTACATTTTCACTTATAACTTTTTAACCGCTGGACCGATTTTGCTCATTTTCAATACCAAAATGCTCGGAAGGATGTCCAATAATCTAAGTAAAAATAAGCACCCCTGCTTGCGTCAGACAGACATTGCTAAATCGACTTAAGGTTGCATAAGGATCACGAATATATATATTTTATGGGATCTAAGATTTATGGTGGAGGGTATAAAAATTGAAAAACCACAAGAAGCAATAAAATTTGTATAATTTTCTAGAGTTCAAAACGCAACAAAGCACCGGATGCAACGAAGCAAAATTTGGAGCCGGAGTTTTTTCCCCCGCAATAATCAATATCCGATTTAAAAATAAAGTTATATATGTGTAATGCATGAAATGGCTTAATATCGTTTTGGTTTTATAATACAACGAGTACCATTTAAGTTTAGGTGCGATTTTCCTTTACCGTCAACACATGGACCGATTTGAAAAATTTATATACCAATTATCATCAGTATTCCGATCTACAGTTTGATTACATCTGTAGTTTATTTTACATGGACATACGAACATCGCTAAATGGATTCCATCTAAGAAAGCCAAGCCACTTGAATATTTCTTTCGACACTTGAACAACGTGATTTAAAGGACATCACTTTGGATTCTCATGCCTAAAACATCAATAGTTTCAGATTCCTCAATAGTGACAACTCGCATGACATTGACGACCCCACGGCCATATGGGTCAACGTGCATTGGGTCTTGCACCCAACATACACAAGGCTTGGCCTATGATTAAAGGAATATGAATGAAAAATGTTGGTCTCATCTGCAAGTGAGTACAGCATTGGAAGTTTGACTGAGAAAGTCGTTCAGAAAGATAAGAGATAACTCAATATTAATCTAGAGAAGTCATCAGCGACACTAAAAGCCAAAGCTTTGCAGCGAGTGCCTTATGCCACACAAATTCCTTATAAATATCCAGCGCAACCAATTTTTATCTCACCAAATCCGGAAATGAATCGACTACAATGCTTTGAAAGAAGCGACATCAGGTCTTTCGTAAAACGACTTCTACGAAAGCCATAATGCCGATTAACATATTAAGAAGTGAATTGGCCTCTACATATTTAACGAGATGGTAGTCAACCATGCTCTCCATAACGTTCGAGGCTGCGGAGCGTATTGCAATTGTGCGGTAATGATATCTGGGTTGTTTGCCTTACTGTTCGGGTATTGGTGTATTGCTTTCCGGTAGAAATTAATTTCTAGGGAATATTTCAACCAAAATTTGGCCTTATCAACCGGTTCTGTGAATATTTTTATCTTCCCTTATAAAAGTTGAGGTAGAGGAACTAGCATTATCTCTTATTCTTTTAACGAATAGCTCGAGAAGTAGCAACAAATATAGCACTTAGACGCTATTCGTATACACTCAGTTCTCGACTTTTTTCATAGCATTTTTTCTCGTCTGGTTAAATCAGCATTCATATTTGGAAAATAATCATTATTTTTGTAAAAAAGATCTTAAACTCAATTTAAAAGAATAATACAATAAAATAAAAAAATGTAATTTCAAGCAAAAAAAATCGAACTTTAGCATTTTTTGCAGCTTCAGTGAAATTATCATCTAATGCCTGGTTTTCACTATGTCATATGAACTTACAGCAAAAACTGACTCAAATGAATTCTCGTCATTTTGTGTCAAATGCGTTTTCATTACATCTTAAAAACTGACAATAAATCGATAAAGCAGAGCGTGTCAAAGACTTATGACAAATTTTGTTGTCAGTTGACTGACACGCGGTTTTCATTACAAAAGTCAAATGTGATGCATAAACTTTTGGCGAGCGAACAGCTGATTAGAAAATATTAATTTGAGGTAAATAAAAAAATAAAAATATTAAAAAAGAAACAAATGGCTGTAGCTAGTGCGGCGCTTTGAGTTATTAAAACACTAAAGGGCTTGGAAAAATAAAAGGAAGCATTGAAATTTATTTTTCCAGGAAAAAAAATAAGAGCTTTGCGATCGCCAAACAAAAAAAAAATTGACAACTTGTTGTCAATTTTATTTTAGATAAAAAATGCTGCCATATCTGCTGACAAACTGAAATTTGACGTTTTCACTTGTATGTCATTTTAGAAGGCAGTTCGTATGCATAACTGACTGCAAATTCATATGTCACCATATGACAACCCGTTTTCATACAATTGCCAACAATTTGCACAAATTGACATTAAAAATGACATAGTGAAAACCATGCATAAGAAATGAAGTTCCCAATTGAATTGACGATAAAACAAATCGTTGAGTTCGGCGCAACGAGTCTTTTCATATATAAAAATAGAGCGTTTGACACGTCCATATTCTATAAAATTCAAGGGTTTCAAAGATCTGGCTTATGAAACTGTTACAGAATTTGTAACAACAGTTTAAAATTTGTATGTAACATGATAGATATTAAACATCGAAAGTGGACCATAAACGATCGACAAGAAATTGATGACTGAAACTAAACAAAGTTAAATATATGTCATTTCACTCATGCATATATGCGACTATGTAAGTTGCATTTTTTGTTGTTAATTTTCGGTCAAGTTTTTCATATTGCCTTTAAGAACTTGATAAAAACTTTGTTTTAGGTATTGAGGGGTATTTCCGTCAACACTACCAGTCATATGACCGGTCATATAACCTTCACTATTCTTGTAGGGCGATAATCGTCTTATAGAATCTGGGCTCAAGAGTACGAAAATAATGCGAAAATGGTTTTATGAGGAATTTTCTTCGAAAACTAAAAAAAAAATAATGAACTTTAACTTTAAATGATTTTCATCATTGCCATATTTTTTTAATTCCATGTATCCACATGTGATATATCCACATAAAAATCACACATTTTAATATACTCAATATCTTCAGATCGGCTAACAAAATCACTGAATTGACACTACTGCAAGAGATCATTTAAATGTTTATATAGATGGAGACTCTTACGCTACACTCACTCTACTATAGAGAAAGTACAACAAAACTTGCCTCCAACAAATTCATTCAACGCAGCCGATGATACAGTTCATTAGAAATACAAAATATTTCAGTTGACAGTTGTGCGAAACATTTCACGCAGTTAAATACTAAAAAAAAATCGCAAATCTTGAAAATAAATTAAGTAACAATTGAAATCATATTAACAAAAAAAAAAAAATATATGTATATATTGTAAAAATATTTTGCTGTATATTTTTATATAATATTTAAAATAATATTTTGTTTATAAAAGATTCATCGAACAATTTAGAACATTCAGTTGAAAACAGACTGTGGTGATCAAAACAAGTGTTAAAAATAAAATTAAAGCCAAAAAAAACAGACAAAAAAAAACTTAACTTAAAGTTAAAAAGAAGAGTAAACTATTCCAAAATGTCTTACAAAACAATTTTATACATTTACGGTTTAATATTGATAACCTTAATATCTGTGCATTCGATAACGGCCGATGTGGATGATAATGAAGTCAGTGATGGTGGTCCTGACTACTACAGTATGTATTGAAATAATGAAATAAAAATATACATAATTATTTAAGTGGTATTGAAGTGTTTTTATTTTTAAACCATTCCATTTTAATATTTTTGTTGTTTTCGAAATTATCAGTTTTTGAACTTTCGATCCTCTTTTATGTTAATAATTGTTGATGCTGTTTTAAAGATTTAATTGCAAAAAATATATGTACATGATTTATTTATAATCAATTGCGCAATTTATAAATTTAATAAAAAAAGCATTGATTTGTCTGAAGATGTTTTTTTTTATAAGAAATAAAAAAAATTAATGATTTATTTAAAAAACATTGTTATTTATTGTAATTAAAACCCTGACATTGACTTTTTTTTTTAAACTGAGATAGTGAATATAGTGTGTTAAATCTAATCAATAAAATAAGAACAATTAAATATATTTACAAAATTTACTACTAATTAAGAATGTAAATATGGATTACACTTACAGTTAGGCACCAAAGTAATCGATTTTCAACCTTAATTGTTTCCCTGTGTAAGAAACTTTCCAAAAATTTTTAGATCCTAGATAATTTTAATCCGCAAAATATGAGTACCAAAATTAAAAAAAGCAAAAAGTATATTATTTTCAAAAAAAAAATTGTCTTCTAGGAGCAAAAAAAAAAATTGTGAAATTTTTTTTTAATACAGGGTGGCCCAAAAACATTCACCTAATTTTGTGTTTCTTTATCTTTAAAATTACATGACAAAATAATTTTTTTTTTTAATAATTAAGTTCTGTTTTATTAATTTTTGAAGATTATATCGGTCTGGTGGGTGCCACCATTGTTTACCTGGAAAGTTATCGCCCTCTTGTCGGATATACTCTTTGAGAGCCAACCACCGTTTTTAAAAATCCTAAATAAAAAGCTTTGGAGCGGTTCAATCGATCGATCTTGCTGGCCACTCTAAATCGCCATTAGGCGACCCAGAAACGCATCCCTCAAATGTGCATTCACGCAGATAAAAAATATGGTTGGAGCAATCATATTCGAAGAGCATCATATACTTTTGGGATTATGATTATGACAACCATAGTCGTACTATAATATAGTTATCATATTATAATATAACCATAATTTTGTCATAATATGGTCCCTACAGTTATATTATGATTCGAAACTATGAAAAAATTCTTCAAATTTAAGAATACGAGTATTTCGTTAAGAAATGTTTCTCCTAAAGAAAAAATTTGATACGAGTATTAAGCACTTTTTCAAGAAAACTTCTTTGATTCTATGGACTTTTTTTTAATGAAAAATACTTACAAAAATTTTTAAATTCTAAGGACTTTTTAAAAAAAAAAACATACATAGATTCTATGGAATTTTTTCTAATAGAAAAATTCATTGTTTGTTGCCATCATTTTATAGTTGCATAATTATTATATTTTTTTTCATAGTCAGAATTTTCGTTACCACAGTATGGTTACGGTCAATCATGTTATAAAATAGAAAGTGAAAATCATGAAATAATAAAGTATTTACTATGATAATCGTGGTAGCATGAAGCATCTTACAGTGACTTTGAGTAGACGAATGGCTCTTTGTGACTGATACGTGGATTCTCAGTGCCCCAGAAATGCTAATTTTGTTTGTTTACGTATCCGTTAAGATAAAAATGGGCCTCGTCGCTCATGATAAATTTGGAAAGGAAATCTATTGTCAAATAGTTACGAATATTCCACGTTCTTGAAGAGTATGTATAGCGTTCCATGGTATATTGACGTGTGTTCCGTATCTGTTTGTTTCACAGATATGAACACAAAACTGTCAGTTGCGATCATTTGCAAAAGTTATAGCATCTTCCGATAAGGTGACACATTTTGGGCCATCCTATCGGAAGATTCCTATCGAGGGTTTATTAACGTAACCTCGTATCTTAAAAACTTCTACTTTTCAGGAGTGATAAAAAACTTTTTATAATAAACTTGTAACATTTTTTTTAACTCGTTATTTTTTTTTTTTTGTTGAAATATAAAATTCATGATTACTTTTTAAATGAAAAAAAAAAAAAAATTATTAAAAAAAAGTCACAAGTTTTTTATAAATAATTTGAAAAATGTAGTTTTCGAAATACTAAGTCGCATCAGTAAACCCTCGATATAAGTACGATATAAGTACTCGTGCGTAAGTTTGACTGCTTCTAAAAACGTCATCGTGTAAGAAAAATAACTAGTACTCAGCAAAATTTCAGTAATGAGTTCTCATTACTAATATCTTAATAGTAAGCAATAGAAATAGGGGCTTCTGCATATAATTTGGTGTCACAGCTCTTAATTTCTATTCGATAAGGTTATTTTTGAAAGTAATTGTACTGCAGGAAATATACACACACAATTTTTGCAACTGCTACCAGCTGCATTACAAAAATATTATAAATAAGTAGTTAATAAAATAAATAGTTATTTAAATGCTGATAAGCAGTTAAAAAATATGTGTTTACAGTTTTATAAATAAAAAGGCTTACTCATATACTTTTTAGTAATTAAAAAATATATAGTTGCCAATATCACTTTAATTTTGTAATTAAATAAGTAGTCACGTGTAAGCTTAACTGTTAATAAAAACAATTTTTTCTTTCTGTAACAAAAATAACTACTTCTAACACCGATTTATAAGCAGTAAAATATTTTAGTTTCATTATATAACCACTTATTTGGTAACGAAAAATTTTACTTGTTAGCACTGACACCGAATTGGTAGTTAACAATTTTAGTTTCATTATATAACCATTTATTTGGTAATGACAGTTTTAGCTGGAAAGTTTTGGTCCATTATTTATAATAACAAAGTTCTTGTGCACTCGGCATTTGCTAACATAAAGGGTGGTCCAAACTGATGTATCTTTTTCAAAATTAAATAAAATGAACAAAATTTAATTTCTACTTATGGAATACGATTTCATTCATGTGCCTGCCGCGCTTGGCTTCGCAGTAGCTCATTCTGTCAGTCTAATTTTCCAAAACATTGTTAAAGGTTTCTTGTTCCATCTCTCGAACGGCTAGTTCGATATTAGCCTTAGGGATGTGAATGATTTCTGGATTATTGGCATAGCATCGGACTTTAACGGCACCTCAAAAAAAGTCTTAATAGGTGAAATCGCAGCTCCGAGGTGGGAAATTTACAATGCCAAGACGGCAGGTAACACGATTACCAAATTTAGTGCGCAAAAGATCGATGCTTTGAAGAGCTGGGTGACATGGTGCGCTATCCTTCTGAAATCAAAGCATATTTAAGTTTATATCTTTCAATTCCCGTTGACTGAAATGGCGTTTCCAGCAGCATAAATGAAAAAAAAAAAATGGGTCACTGATGCCACCACCCTAAAATCTACACCAAACTGTCTCTCTCTGTGGATGCATTGGATTCTCGACAATAATGTATGAGTTTTGTAGAACGAAGAGAATGGTCGTTTGCCCTCAATAGCTGAGTAAATTGGACCTTGTGAGCGAATAATAAGAGATCTTTGTGCAAAATTCTCATCATGGTGGTACGTTAAACTCCCAGTTGTTGAGATTGATGGCGAGTCGATGTTCTTTAATTGAGTTGCACAACAGCCAGATTGTCACCGGAACTTACCGTACGACGACGAGGAACATGAATGTTGTTGAAAAGCCAGTCTCACGAGCTTTTTACACAAACTTGCTCACAGCTTGAGCGGTGTGTGCTAATTTCGACCAAAGTTTCTGTTTCAACAAACGTATTTATTTTGGTCCGCGGAGGTATAATTTCGAAAAGATAAAATTTATCAGTGTCAAAATTACATATAATATAAAAAGATACCTGTATTTGGACCACCCTGTATAAGAAAAAATGTAAGATAGGTAGACTATAACGTTTCGTTGATATATTTAAAGGAAAACAAAAAATCACAAACTATAATTTTTAAAAAGTTTGTGAATTTTTAGATCCGTAATATACATATTTTTATATTCATAATAATTTGCATTCATATGACGGCCTATTTCAGATAAGCACACATATACAATTACTTAATTTTTTTGTTTTGATTTTTTTTTTCATTCATTTAATAATAAAATCTTTTTAGTCACGAGTTTTTATAGAAAGTCAATAAACACTGGCTTGATCCAGATGGTGTTGGTACATTTAAATGAATCTGCATTACAATACATAAATTAACAATGGTTTTTGTTTAAATTGTTTTTAAGTTTTGCAAATTTGTATACAAAATGAGAAATATATTGCAAAAAAAGAACACAAAAAATTATACATGTATCCCTTGTCTATATAAATTATAAAATACATAACTCTATCAGAGTTTCGAAGAATTTATTCATTTATTTTTTCTAAATCCTTTATAAAATTTAAGAATTAATTCGCAGAGAAATTAATTCAAATCCAATTAATTCAACTATTTGTCAAGGAACAAATTCCCTAAGGAATAAATTTGTTATGAATTCATTCAATTTGCGTTTAATTCCCTAAAGGAATTAATTTTTTCTGTTAATTCTGTAGGGAATTAACTTTTTAGCTTTTAAGCTGCTTAATTGCCTAAAAGAATTAACTTTTTGCTTTAATTCCCTTTTAGGAATTCATTCCCTGAAGGATGGAAAAAACCAAAAAATAATGTGTCAAAATTTCATTAAAAAAATGTACCATTATTTTATTGTCTAAAGTAATGCAATATGAAACCTATTATTGTAGCTCTTATAGGTACTTTATTTTATGTTTTAAAATAATGTTAAAAGAAATGAGTTATCATCACAAGGTAATGCATACAATAATGATAGGTGATTACTAATGATTACTAATGAAATTTAGAATCCAAAAACCCGACTTAGCGCCATTTAATTAATGCCCAACAAAAACATTAATTTATACATTACTTTATAATGAGTACTCCTTACATTCAGCATTATTTTCAAAATAAAAATAATTTATTACCTATAATATGTTACTTATTTTATTATTTTGAATTAACTTAAACTGTAATGGCTTACCTTTTCTATTATTTTAATATAAATAATAATGAGTCATTGTTAATAGTTTAAATAACTTTATTTATTAGTGTGTATTTTATTAATTTATGAATTAAAAGGGTTTAATAAAACAAATTATCATGTAAGTGAAAAGGAACTAGTGAAAACTAGTTTAGAGTAGGGTCGAATTAATTTATTTGTATTATGACACATCTTATATAATAAATTTTCGTATTCAGATTACGAATATGACAAAAATTAAAAAAAAAATTCTTTTTATAAAATTTTTCAAAATTGTAAAGAGATTGAACATTTTGGACACCAAATTTGGAATCAGCAGAAAAAATCTGTAATCTTGAATTTCAATGTGAATAAAAAATTTTCAAAACTGAGAAAAAACTCCCTCTTTTTAACCCTTGACGACCATGGGATATTTATGTCCCAAATTGTATCAGTATCCTGTAATAAATAAAGTGAACTAATTCCAAATATCTCAATGTTTCTAAAAGTTAAAGGAATGGGCCATGTCGTACCAAAATTATGATCCCCAATAGGATTCGAAAAAATTGTTCCAAAAATTATGCAAAAATATATATTTTTTATGAATTTGTGGTGAACCTATTGGCTCTGAGACCCTATTGATCCAAATAATTAGTATTGTGTGAAAGCAACAACTATCATCTGTCGATATAAATCGGTTAAAAAATGGACCAAATACGACAAAAACTAAAAATGGGACATTTATCCACCATTGATCGTCAAAGGTTTAATTAATATATTTTCTTTTGGAAGAAAAGCGAATTACACACCTCTGCATCGCATTGCCTTATCGCTTACTCAAATTTAAATTAAAATTGGTTACCAGGAGTTAAAAAATAATGTGTTACTCAATTTCTTACAGAAAATATAATAATAATTGGTTATTAGTAAGCAGTTATTAATATGAATACGCATAACCCATTATTCTTTATTTTTTCGTAAGCTTGCACGTAAGCAGAACACCTTACCTTTTGGGACATCCCATATAAAAAAAGTTAGAATTATTATATAAAGGGTAATACGTGAAAACCTTGGAGTTTAGATTACTAGGCTCAGTATTTGGTAAGGTCTGTTTTTGCTGGGTGTTTATGAATTTGCTTGACAAACAACAAGATTTAGCCTGAAAACAACAAAGTATCCCTTCTTATATATTAAAAATAATTTTTATAGAACCCAATTTTTAGTTTATGGTAAATTATATTTAAAAAAATCGCAATATTTTGATAAAAAAAAAGAAATCATAATATTTTGATAAATTAAAAAATTAAAAGGCCGATAAACTAGTCATATGTTTACGAATATTTGTTAATGTTGTCACATTTATTGCACTATAAGTCGTAATATTTATTGTGGGTATCGGAAAATATTTAAAACAATACAAAATGATTTCAATTGTTTCTAGTACTTTATGATTATTGCAAATTAAATGAATTTAATTGAATTTACAAGTGATTAGCATATGAATGTTAATAGCAAAAGCTTAAAAAAATGCTTGATTAAGTAAATTGTTATGAACTATTTAAACACGTTCACTTTAAACAAAAAACTAGTGTTGTGATCAAAAAAATCGAATAATATACAATCGGTAACTAAACTAACGGACTAACGGAAATCAAAAAGTAGATATTTAAAAGATTTCTTATAATTTAAATACATATTATTTTTTGCTGGGTTTATTCATTAATATCTTATGCGGCTGAATACCACATAATACGAATAGCTTTATTGAATACGATTCTCCAATTTTTTCAGCCCTCCGCAAAGTATAATTTCGGAAAGTTCTTAAAATCCTTTAGAAAAGGACATTTCGAAAGCCTTGATTTTCGAAGCTTCTTTAAATGTAGTTTAAAAATTAATCTACAAATAATTTGTTTGCAAGATTGTACTTAGTTAATATTTAATGGGAACTTTTCAAACATGTGAGTGTTTCAGAAGTCAATTGAGCCAGCTCCCTCCCTTAGACAAAATAAATCAAAAAGTTTAATCAAAATCCCCTGCGAAAAATTTATTTAAATCAAATATATTTTTGTTATATTTTTTCCCACGTAGGTGCCCAAAAGTAGAAAATCCTTTACACCTGAACGTTAAATCAACTTGAAAATGTGGAGTTTTTTTTATAGGGACGGACTCAACGAAATTCTCTATTAATTTACTTTTTTTATGTGTTCACTGCTCAAATTAAAACAAAATATTTTCTATTCTAATTTAACTCCTTGAGGCTTGCTAGCTTATTTCAAATAACCAGTTTAGTCGTTAATTATAGCAATGAATGCAAAATCTGTATAGAAATATTTGAAGCTAAAGTTTAACTCATGTTATTTTTAGATAAATTGCCTGATTCTTGCCGAATATTTTTTCTTAATCAATTTTTTGTGCAAAATTAAAATCACTTTAACTTGCTGGTCATTCAACTCAACTGGACGTCTTGAACGAGGTACGTTATTTGTGACTGTACGGCTACATTTAAATTCATTTGCCCAATTATGGACAGCCTTAAATACTTATGCAGATGTGCCAAGGTCTTCGCCTAAATCAGTATTGATTTTCCTTTCAAGTAGAAACGTAAGATGACAGCACGAAATCAATTTTTTCCATTTTTCAAAATAGCAAAAGTTTGTTTAAACAATCGATTCTTAAAAAAAAACTGAATGACGTATTTTCCAAAAAAGTTACTAGTCGTCTTTTGTGACTTCCTCATTTGACTAGAACCTTTTCTATCGAGCAATTTCACAATGTTTGGAAACAGGAAAAAGTCGCTGGGAGCCAAAACTGGAAAATAAGGCGAATGCGGCAACAATTCTAACCTCAAATTTCTTTCATCGAAACTGAACAAGAGTCTTGAAGGAATATCAATTTTTTTTTTGCGTTCTTTTCTTAATTTCTTCGTCAATGTAGATAATTTCACGCATATCCCAAAAACCGTTGCCATAATCTTACGAGCAGATTTCACTTCCTCTGCTTTCTTCGGGCGGATTCACCTGGTAAAATCCATTGCTTTGACTTTTGCTTCATTTATGGTATATACATATATATTGTTTTAAATTCTAATGCTCCTTATATGATTTTGAAAAGATTTTTATTCACTTGCTCTCTTAGATTATTTGGTTAATGGGAGATGTGCAAAAACTTGAATTTTTTCTTAATGGTTATCTTGTTGAATTGTTACAGCGAAAGTTGCGCGTTCGATCCCTAGCGGCGGCAACATCAGTTTATAAAAATACTGTGTATGAGTTTTCTGTCCTTCATATACATTGCAACTTCCCCATTGAACTAAAATAACAGCAGTGTTTTTGTGGGAAGCTATCGACGTTGGCTTCTGTCATTCCCATACAAATTTGACATAAGTAACATTAAGCGTTAACACTAAACGTTAGCTTATGTAAAATTTATATGGGAATGACTTAATTCAAAAGCTAACATTACAGGGTTATTACGTAAAAAGCTTTAACAATATCGCTAACTATCCATAACATGGCGCAAAATTAGAGTGTTGCCATATCTAAAATATTTCATCTATCACCTACATCTCTTCTCTATCCTCTTTTCAAAGAAACAAGACATAATTAAGTATTGGATGTGTAACTTAAAAATGCGGGATTTTTGGCAAATTTTATAAATTAATTCAAAGTTGTTCCCACCGTTAGCTATGGCCGTTTCCCATCTCTCTGGCAACATATGGATTCCGCGCCAAAAGAACTGCTCATTTTTTTAGGTCAAGAACGAATCAATCCAATTTCGGATAACCTGTATTGAAGTAACGCGTATTCCAGTGAGAGCATTATGCATTGATCGAAACAAATGGCAGTCAGGCAGGTCAAGGCAAAACTTCCAATTACTATTTTCTAAATAGTTTTCAACCGGTCTTGCAACAAGTGGCGAGCATAGACAAGATGGAATATTACAACTTCAGGTCTGGTCCCGTTTTTTGGTTAATTCTCACTTCAAATGAATCAATTGTATCCGGTACAGGTCCCCTGTTATCATCTGACCCGGTTTCAGCAACTCATAACAGATGGGACCCTTTTGGTCCTACCAAATATAGATCATTACCTTGGCGCCATGGATATTCAGCTTTGGCTGGTTGCCCGAGCTCCACGTATGATTTCTTGCGCTTCCAGTTGTCGTAATGGATCAATATTTATGTGTACAGTTTCTTTTGACGCTCACAGTAGCCACATACTGCCATTGTTATTTGAATTTATAAATTTTAAAATTGTTTAATGGATTTCTTTTCTTTAACTTTCAGTGTTACAAGGTGTTAAGGTATATCAAATAGATCGACAATGCGCCATGGTTGGTGGGCTCTGTGTGCCACACATCGATTGTCTAGAACCCACCAGCAACAGAGGTCTATGTCCATCCAATTCTCACCGCGGTGTTGAGTGCTGCTATGAATGTAAGTTCTAAATAAACAAAGTACTTTTTCGGATGACATTTTGAATTTTAACAATAAATACTTTAATAGTAAAAAACTATATCCAATCAAATTAAATTGAAAACAAAAACAAACAAAATCCAGTTACCTTAAATTCCACTCAATCAAATTCTAATTGGTATTATGTATTTGCATTTCTTTCCCTTACTTTTTCCCCATTCTATTTTCATATCCAACCGACTACTCTCAACTAACTACTACAGTACCTGTAAGGCCAGCTCCCTGTGCTGAACATATGGGCGAATGTATGGATCGTTGCCATAAAACTTTAATGAGACCGGGTACAGATTGTCAAAATGGTCAAATATGCTGTGTTTTAATTTAAGTCCATCAAAATTAAAATATACTTGAAAGTATGTATGCAGCTCTTGTATATGGTTCTACATTTATATGCAAATGGAGCGAGCTTAAAGCCAAAGCTTTAAACAATTTTATTATTAAACATGTAAAATTATCTACTAATTTTAGGTTTAAAAAAAAACATTAAACAAGTTTTAATTTATGCAAGGTTTTTAAATTATATATATTGTATTAATTTTGTATGTTTTTTTTTTTTTTGTTAGAATTTTATGTTGACATATGATTTTTTTATTTATATATTTTTCCTTACAAATTATTTTTATTTATAACATTATTTTTTTTATAATATTTATATGACAATAAAAAGTGTATTTTTAAGAAAATAAAATTGAGAATTTACTTTTAAACATAAACCAAAAAGTAAGTCTGAAAGTTGTGTAATTTAAGTTTCCGAAAGGTTGGTAAACATTTAAACTTAACTAAAATATTATAAATTACGAGGGCGGATCAATAAGTCCGTGACTTTTCGAACTTCCCTCGTAGTTATATAAAATGCAACACTGCTCCCATCAAGTACCACCTTTTAATAGACTACTGTCAAATTTTGAGCAAGTTCCGTCATTTACTTTGCGTTTAACAGCTGTTCAAAACAAACAACCTCGTGTATTTTTTAAAAATGGAAAAAACTGAATTTTGAGTTCTTACTAAAGATTATTTTTTGCGAAAAAAACCGTCAATCAAACCTAGGAAAGGCTTGATAAATATTATGGGGACTCTGCACCATCGATTTCAATGGTAAAAAAGTGGTTTACTGACTTTCGTTGTGGCCTTACAAGCACGGAAGATGCCGAACATTCTGGACGCCCAGTCGAGGTCTAAAAATTCACTATATGGTGTTGGCCGATCGGAGATTGAATGTGCGATAGATTGTAAAAGACATAGACATCTCACATGGCTCAGTGGTTTCAATTTTTAACGATCACTTGGGTATGAGAAAGCTTTCCGCAAGATGGCTGCCGCGTTTGCTCACAATCGACCACCAACGGAATCTTGTGACAGCTTAGTTTCCATGGCAAAAATCCATGAAGTAGGCTACGAATTGCACCTTCATTCGCCTTATTCTCCGGATTCAGCCCCCCAGTGACTGTTTCATATTTCCAAACCTAAAGAAATGGCTCGGCGGTAACAGATTTAGCTCCAACGGAATCGTGTGACAGCTTAGTTTCCATGGCAAAAATCCAAGACGTAGACCACGAATTGCCCCGCTCACACGCCTTATTTTCCGGATTTAGCCTCCATTGACTATTTCCTATTTCCAAACCTAAAGAAATGGCTCGGTGGAAAGATATTAAGCTCCAACGATGAAACTATTAATCAAACAAATGACTATTTTATGGACCTCGAAAAATCCTGCTGTTAAATTCAAAGTAAATGACGGAACTTGCTCAAAATGTGACAGTAGTCTATTAACAGGTGGTACTTGATGGGAGCAGTGTTTCATTTTATATAACTACGAGGGAAGTTCGAAAAGTCACGGACTTATTGGTCCGCTAATTAATTTTTATTTTATTTTTATTTCAACTTACACAATTTATAGTAAGAATTTGTTTCCTACTATAAATGTAGTAAATAAAACATATGCAATATATATACACACTATATGTGTAATTTTAAACATATTATGTTATACACTCAGACCAAAAAGTTAGTTGAAAAATTTGTAAACAGTTTTCAAATGCACTTTATTATTTTTGTACTGATTTTTAGTAAAAAAAAATATAATTAAGCAAATCTTTTTACTATTTATATTTAACAAATTACAGAATTCTTACAGAAATTTTTGTTGCTAAGTTCAGAAATCATTTTACAAATTTTTGAAAACCGATTTGCTAAAATTAGCAAAAAAAAATTAATAATTTAAAAAAGTGTAAATTGAAGGAAATGTTATTTCTAATTAAAACTTACACCTACAAACTTAGATTGCCTTAAAATGTCACATAGATTAAAAAAGGGATCGGAAGTGAAGATACCGACTCATGTCTAAAAATAGGACATCCACTTAGAATGACACTAAAAACAATTAAGATTTGACATTTAAAGTAAAAAAAAATTGACTTAAATATTTTTCAAAACAGAAATTACCAAATTAAATCAAAATGATAAATTCGTTTATGTTTTAACAATTTTTAAGATTTGTAAGCCATTGATTTTTTTTTTTTTAATTTTGTATAAAATATTTTTTGAAAAAAATAAAAAAATTTTGATGCTCGAAAAAAAATAAATTTATAATTTTGTACTAATATTAATAATATTTAACAATTTTTTTGATTTAACCAAACAGATTTTAAATTCCACTTTACAAAAAGTTTACTAAAATTTAGTAGCGGCTACTAATTTTACTACTAATTTCATTGTACTACACGTCAGCAGGCATGTGTTGCTAAAATTAGCAAAAAAATTCCGTTGGGCTCAATTTAGTAAAATTTCCCGTAATAACAGCAAAATTTTCAGGTGTCATTACAGACTTTTTTTGGTGAGTGTATAGTATAAATTTATATTTATG